>JAPDNY010000005.1:2688835-3253039 GCA_029375565.1 Gekko gecko
CCTTTGGGTAGTGAAGGGCGGGGTATAAACCCAATCTCTTCCTCTTCTTCTACCTCCCAGGGTGTCTGTTGTGGGGAGGGGAAGGGAAAGGAGTCTGTGAGCCGCTCTGAGACTCCTTTGGGTAGTGAAGGGCAGGGCATAAATCCAATCTCTTCTTCTTCTTCAAACCTGCAGCAGCGACACGGAAAAGGGGTCAGGGGGAGCCACAGGGGGCCTGTCACAGCGCCTCAATTGAGGCTTGGTTTTAGCCCCAGGACGGGTTTCCCAGGGCCACCGCTCCAAGGTTTAGTTTGCAAAGGAATACGCAGGTCGTTGCCTCTGAGCACGTGCAGTGTGCCTGAGCGGGAGGACTCGTCTCTCAGGAAGCCCAGAAAGGCAAACTGGCGGTCGGGGGGGAAACGGCGATTGTCCTTCATCCCCAGAGGGGCCTGCTGTCTGAGCTGTGGGCCCCGGAAGGGCTGCCTCCGCCCCCCCAGCTTTTATCCATTGCCCCCCACAGGTTTATCCCTCGCCATGAAGATGAGCTTGAACTCGACGTGGACGACCCGATCCTGGTGGAGTTGGAGGAGGACGACTACTGGTACCGGGGCTACAACATGCGCACGGGGGAGCGCGGCATCTTCCCTGCCTTCTATGCCCATGAAGTGGTGAGCCCGGCCAAGGACGTGGCAGGTAAGCCGGCCCTGCTGCCACGAGGGGGTGGGTGGGGCAGGGGGGGGTCCAAGGGCTCTCTCCACCGGGCCCTGATGACCCCTTCTTCTCTGAGGTACGAGGCTGTGGGCAGAATCCATGGGGGAGAGGTTGTCCCATCTCTCCCCACCCACCCCCGTACTCCTTTCTCCCCCTCTTCCTCATGGCTGCTGCTGTCCCGGAGGCCTGGGAGCGTTGCACCTGAGGGGCCAGTTTGGTGTCGTGGTTAAGTGGGCAGACTCTGGTCTGGGAGAACCGGTTTGATTCCCCACTCCTCCACTTGCAGCTGCTGGGTGACCTTGGGCAAGCCACAGTTCTGGCAGAGCTGTTCTTGAAAGGGCAGTCCTGGAAAGAGCTCTCTCAGCCCCACCTCCCTCACAGGGTGCCTGTTGCGGGGAGGGGAAGGGAAAGGAGTTTGTCAGCAAGGGCCTTGAAGCTGCCCTATAAAAGCAAAGGCCCCACGGCCAGTAGGCTATGCTGGGACACCAATCCTTGTTTCTGAGAGAGGCCAGGAAGCCGGTGACCTGCTGTCCGGGACCACCCAACGTGTGTGGGTACAGCCACCCAAAGGCTGCACCTCCCTCCTCCTCCTCCTCCTCCTCCTGGGACCCGTGCTCCCTCTAAGCTGTGGGGTCTTGTGGGCAAAAATTCTACTTTTTGTGCGCTCCTGGCATTAAAGTTGTGAGCAAGCGATTTGGCTGCTGCATCAACGAGTTTGCTCTGGAGCCCTCCTTCCTGAGCCGAGACAACAATGTGTGAGCCAGAGGCTAAAGAACTGTGAGCTGGCTCACGCTAACTCGGCTTAGAGGGAACACTGCCCCTGGGCCACTCCCATCTCTAGCCAGACGATTGTGGGGCGGCAGGAGGGGCTGGGCTGGGTCTTGCTCTGCACCAGCTTGGGGGTTCCAATGACGTGCTGTTTTCACCCCCGTCCCCCCACACACTTACTGCCTCCGTGTTCTCCGGCCTGGACTTGTGGCAGGGGCTCTCCTGGGGTGGGGGGGAGGTGTTCCCACTGCAGCGCAGGCTGCTTCTGCCCAGGGGGTGGGAGAGAACAACCCTGCTCGGGTAATCCAAAGGTGCCATTGAAAGAAGAGGAGCAGATCGAGTCCTGTCACTGCACCGGATAGAGGCGGGCCTGGGCTGCAAAGGTCTTGCAGGGGGGGGGAGAGGGAGATCCCAAAGAGGGACGGCTGCTTGCGGGTGGGAGGAGCTGGAGAATGCAGGCAGCCCCAGCTCACCAAGGCAAATGCGGGCCCCTTTGCTCCCAGTCGGCCCCCCCAGGCTGGGGTCCCCCTGAGGCTGGGGTCCGGATGGGGAGGGGAGATGGATGGGGGCGGGGGCGTCACGTAGTCAGAGCTTCACTCCTGGTCCCATCCCGGAGCCCCTGGCACATCCTCCTTGCGCACCCGGCTTCCCATGATGGCAGAGGTGGGGCGGGCCAAGTCAGCGCCCTGCAGTGACGGGTTCTGGCCTTGATCCTGGCAGGCTTGAAGCGGAATCCGTGCTGGGTCGAGCGCTTCAACGTCCAGTTCCTGGGCTCGGTGGAGGTCCCCTACCACCAAGGGAACGGCATCCTGTGTGCAGCTATGCAGAAGGTGAGGCCTCGGGCTTGGCGGGGGTGGTGGGTGATTCTTTTACGAAGGGGGTCTTGTAGGGGGGCCTTGGCACCCCGCCTCCATCTTCTCAGGTGCCTGTTTTGCCTGCGGTCTACCCCCTCGTGGCGAAGCAGGGAACCACGGCCACAAAAGCATTTCTAGGGCACTGGGGGGGATGTACGGGGAGGTCTTCCGGGGCCCTGAGAGGATGCCCAGCTCCTTCTGGGACCCTCCTCTGCTGCTGCCCAAGCCTCTCGCGGTCTCCCCCTGGCCCCGAGAACCCTTCCGTGCAGTGACCCCTGCCAGGTAGCTTTTGGGGCTTTTTTGGACAGGAAGCATCAACCAGGGGAGGGGGTCTGTCTGCCAGCCCCCCATGCTCTGCCATACCCTCGTCCCACACTGTAGGGCTTGATCTTTCCTGTGTGTGTCGGGGGGGGGGCACTTCTGGCCTGCAAGAGGGGTTGAGATCCCTTTCAGAGCGGAGTCCCTTTTCTGGCTGTGCTGATCCGTGCAATCGGTGGCAGATTCACCATTCAGCAGACTGGGCACGTGCCTTCGGGCACCAGGGCCAAAGGGGGCACCACAAAGTTGGGGAAAGGATGAAAAGGGAAAAAGAAACATGAATGAAGATGCGTTTTTTAAAAAATTGATAAAACTAGTGCAAATCGATCATGGTGCATTTGTGTATTGCTGCAGCCTGCATGGTATATCCGGTCCGACAGGTCAACAACTAAAATGGACACTGGGTCAGTGTGCAAGGAGAAGAAGTGTTTATTCACAGTCATAGACCAGTATACATACAAAACCGGATTACAAAGTTAAAAATCTGGGTCAGTGTGGAAAGGAGGGGGCACCGAGATGGGTCAGTGCTGCTTAGGGCATCAGGGAGCCTTCTTCTGCCCCTGCATGCAATGGCAACCCCGAGGCTTAATCATGGTGCCTCTCCATGGGGCAGCCCTTGAAGACCATTTGGGAATCCCCTCCCTGTCGTCAGGGGTGGGTTGCAGAGATCCCCTGTGGCCCGTCTGGTGACCCTGACCCTGGTTGCCTCTGGGTTTCGGGGTCCAACACAAGGTGCTCCGGCTGGCCTATAAAGCCCTTTCTCATCCAAGCCCCGGCAGCGGCAGCAGGGAAGGGGGCCGTGGCTCAGTGTTAGATCCTCCTCTTTGCATGCTGAAGGTCCCAGGTTCGATCCCCGACATTTCCAGTTTTAAAAATAGGACCGGGCAGGAGGTGATGGGAAAGACCTCTGCCTGTGACCCGGGAGAGCTGCTGCCAGTCAGAGTAGACAGTCCTGACTTTGATGGACCAAGGGGAAAGTCTGATTCAGTTGGAAGCAGCTTCTTGGATGTGGGTTCAAATTTTCCCAGCACAGCAGCGCTAGGAGGTTTATCCTCAACCCGGCCAGGGGGGTGCTCTGTGGCTGCCCCCTTGTTGGGTTTCTCTGGAGCCCTTCCAGCTCTGTGGAACAAGCTTCCTCTCCCTTCTGTGCTTCCGGGGTCTCCCGATGGCTTCTGGAGATGGGGGGCTGTTGGGGGTCCGGGTGCTGGTCTGGCTGTGATGGATAAACTTTCGCGGAGGGGGCGTGGCGTAGCGGAAGACCATCAGCTTAGCACGTAAAAGGTCCCAGATGCAATCCCTGGTGGCACCTCCCGTGGAAAAGAACCGGGCAGCAGGTGATGGGAAAGGCCTCCCCCTGAGACCCTGGAGAGAGAGGCCGCTGCCAATCGGAGTCTCGCCAGTCCTGACCTTGCAGGATGAAGGGGCCGATTCAGTAAAGGGAGCTTCCTGTGGGTTCGTGTGCTGACTGTTTCAAAGCTCGACACTTTCTGGGTTTTTAGTATGAATTTAAGCATCTGAAGGACCACTTCGTGAGCCGGGGCAGTCAGCGTGGTTCTGTCCCCAACAGATCTTGTCAGACCAACCTGGTTTCCTTCTTTGAACGTGTGACGAGCTTACTGGATCGTGGGAAGGGAACTCTGTGGATGAGGTTTACCTGGATTCCAGTAAAGGTTTTGATAAGGTTCCCCGTGACGCCCTGATTACAGGCAGAAAGGGTATCGGCTGGATATCAGGAAAAGCTTTTTCACGGCCAGAGCGGTTCAAAGGTGGGATCAGCTGCCCAGGGAGAGGCGGTGAGCTCCCCTTCGCTGGCATCTTCCAAGAAGAGGCTGGGCGAATATTTGTCAGAGATGCTTTAGGCCGGTCCTACGTTGGGCACAGGAGTTGGACTAGATGGTCTCTGTGGCCCCTTCCAACGCTCTGTGATTCTGTGATTCTATTAAATGAATATGAAGGGTGAATACGAAGGATGAGATGGTTAGTGTTATCAATGCAATGAACATGAAGTTGAGAAAACTCCGGAGGACGACGGAGGACAGGCGGGCCTGGGCGTGATGTGGTCCTTGGGGTCGCGAAGAGTCGGACTCGACTGTGCGACCGAACGACAACAACAACAACAATATGAATTGTTACAAGTTCCCCTCCTGCAGCCTTAGTCGCCCGGGAGAAAGGCCGCTTTCTAAGTGTATGGAATGAAGGATCGGGGAGAGGGTCGGGATGGGAAAGGGGCCTGTCCTGGCTTCTTGGGGTCGGGCTGCCCCTGAGGGGGGGAGGCTGCCCATTGCACCGAGGGCTGCTTGCTCTCTTTCTCCCCCGCCCGTGACACACATCGAATGCTGACCCCCCCCTCCATCTGCCTCTGCCCCCTCCATGCAGATCGCCACCACCCGCAAGCTCACGGTGCACCTGAGGCCCCCGGCCACCTGCGACCTGGAGATCAGCCTGCAGGGCGTCAAGCTCATCCTGAGCGTCAACGAGTACAGCCGGGATGAGGAGGTGAGGGGGCCCGGCGGGGCGGGTGTGTGGGCGGGGCTTCTGCAGCGGAGCCCCTCCTCTTTCCCCAGGAGGCCTGGGCAGGCTGGCCGGCTCCCCGGGTGGGGGGATCCCTGTCGATATGCAGGGTGGGGACTGGGGAAGGAGGGGAGGGGCCTCAAAGTGGGGTACAGCGCCACAGAGTCCATCCACCCCCCAAAGCAGCCATTTTCTCCAGGGGGGCTGAGCTCTGTCGGCTGGAGGTCAGTGGTAATTAGGGAGATCTCCAGGTGGCACCCTCCAGGTGAGTTCCGGCCTAGCCCCTAGAAAGTTCAGGGGCTTAAGGGGGCAGGAGGAAGATGGCAGGGGGGCAACCACATGGGGCAGCCAGAGGTGCTTAACCTTTCTAGCCACGCCCAGTTTCTCTCCCCCAAGCACTGGCAGCGGCTCCCGTGCCCGCTGGCCTGGCAGTGGCAGCCGCCTAGAGCCTGGCGTGGGACTGCAGGGCCTTCTCAGTGGTCGCAGCAGCTGCTTGGAGCCCGAGAAGCCGGAGAGCAGGGACTGCAGCAGCAGTGATGTGTGGAATCGTCACACGCCACACCTGAGGAAGAGAAGGACGTGGGATACCTGCACAGGCGATGCAGGAGGGGAGGTTGCAGTGGGGCTGGGGCAGGGTGGGTGTCTTATAGACTGTTAATCCGGGTGGTGAAAGCCAAGCTGGATTGCGAAGAGCTCCCGGAAGGCCTCTCCAAATTGGGCAACTTTGTGAGAAAGAGGGCAAGGGTGTGGACAACGATGATATTATATATCCTTGGACTTTCAAAAGGCTTTTGACCAGGCAGCTCACCAAAGACGCCAGAGAATGCTTAGCAGTCACGGGACAGGAGGACAGGGTCTCTTATCGATTAAAAGCTGGTGAAATGATGCAAAGCAAAGAGTCAGTGGGCAGTTCTCACGATGGAAGGGAGTCAGCCGCGGGGGTCCCGCAAGGTTCGATATCAGGGCCAGTTCATGATCTGGAGCTGGGGGGGAAAGATCTCGGGGTCACAGCGGACAGTTCAGCGATGGTGCCAGCCCAGCGTGCTGCAGCAGCGGAAAAGGCAAACTCTGTGTCAGGGATTGTTAGGAAAGGGGCGGAGAATAAAAGGGCCAATATCGTAAAGCCCCTGCATAGATCTATGATGTGGCCTCACTTGGAATACCGTGTGCTGTTCTGGTCCCCATATCTCCAAAACGACCTTGCAGAGCTGGGAAAAGCACAGAGGAGGGGCAACCAAGATGATGAGGGGGTTGGAGCCCCTTCCCTTGGAGGAGAGGCTGGAGAGTCTCTGGGACTTTTCAGCCTAGAAAAGAGATGACTAAGGGCGGAGATGAGAGAGGTCTGTAAAATGATGCATGGGGTGGAAAGAGTGGACAAAGAGGAAATTTTCCTCCCTCTCCCAAAATACGAGAACACGAGGGCATCCATTGAAACTGATGGGCAGTAGGTTCAGGACAGACAAAAGGAAATACTTCTTTACACAGAGCACAATCAAAATTTGGAATTCTCTGCCAGAGGAAGTTGTGACGGCCACAGGAAAGAAACAGCTTTAAAAGGGAGCTAGACAGATTTCATGGAGGTCTATCAGTGGCTACTAGCCACGGGGACTAAAGGGAATCTCCACATTGAGACAGTCAACCTCTATGTCCCACAGCCAGGAGGCAACCTCAGGGGAAGGCCTCGGCCTCTGTGCCCTGTTGCTGGCCCTCCAGGGGAACTGGTCGGCCACTGAGTGAGAGACAGGAGGCTGGACTGGATGGACCCTCACTGGCTGGACTGGATGGACTCCAGCAGGGCTCTTCTGATGTCCTTATCGGGGGAAGGCCTCAGCCTCTCTGCCCTGTTGTTGGCCCTCCAGGGGAACTGGTTGGCTACTGAGTGAGAGACAGGAGGCTGGACTATAGATGGACCCTCCCTGGTCTGATCCAGCAGGGCTCTTCTGGGGTTCTTATCAGGGAAAGGCCTCGGCCTCTCTGCCCTGTTGTTGGCCCTGCAGAGGAACTGGTTGGCCACCATGTGAGGCAGGATGCTGGACTAGATGGACCCTCACTGGTCTGACCCAGCAGGGCTCTTCTGAGGTTCTTTTGAGGGCCTCGGCCTCTATGCCCTGTTGTTGGCCCTCCAGAGGAATCGGTTGGCCACTGTGTGAGACAAGATGCTGGACTAGATGGACCCTCACTGGTCTGACCCAGCAGGGCTCTTCTGCTGTTCTTCTCAGGGGAAGGCCTCAGCCCCTCTGCCCTGTTGTCGGCCCTCCAGGGGAACTGTTTGTTGGCCACTGTGTGAGACGGGAGGCTTGAACAGGTGGACCTCCAGGGCCTGACCCAGCAGGGCTCTTCTGATGTACTCTGACTGCCTCCTCTCTTTTCCAGTTTGAGCGCTGCAGCCATTTCTTCCAGATGAAGAACATCTCCTTCTGCGGATGCCACCCCCGCAACAGCTGGTGAGCTGCCCCCCCCCCTTGCCCAGGGCTACCCCAGCCCAGGACAGAAGGGCTCACCCGTTCCTTTCCTTACTGCTGTGGATCTATGGGCCTTTAGCTTGGGGGGTCCCCACCACCTGTCTCTATTGCCGACAGTTGCTGCTGCGGCACCCGTAATCGGTGAGGTGGGAAGCCGGCCTTAACTAAAGCCCACAGCCAATCTCTGGTTGCGGTGGGATTTGAATCCAGCTCTTCAGTAGTCGCACTATGTCTGCCAGGCCGTGTACCTTCACAGAGGCTCGGTGGCAATGGGGCTTCCAGCTCATCTTCTCCATTTCCCCAGGGGCTGTTCGCATGCCCAGAGCCTTTCGAGCCGCCCCACCAAAGGGCTGGTGGCCACCCCTGCCCCTGCCCCAGGGGTACCTGAAGACGCATGGGGGGGGGTCCCTCTCGGACTGTGTGGTGTGCCGTGGCCATCCAGGAATGATGGGCAAAGCCTCAGTCCCTCTCAAAGGAAGGGGGGCACTGCGGCCGTCTTGCTCTGCCCCGGAAACCGAGTCCCGCTCTGCCCGTCTCAGAGTCCCCTCCCTTCCCTTCTCTTGCAGCTATTTCGGCTTCATCACCAAACACCCCGTCTTGAGTCGCTTCGCCTGCCACGTCTTTGTCTCCCAGGAGTCCATGCGGCCCGTCGCCGAGTGTGTCGGGTGAGTGAGGGGCCGTGGAGGGCGGGAGAACACTGACAGCTGGGGGGGGTAACCGCAGCCCCCTGGGTCAGCCTGAAGGCTGCCGGCATGCTGCTTGCCCCCCCCCACTCTGAGGGGGTGTGCACGGCAGCCAGGACTAGCTCAGGGGGTCACTGCCAGTCCTCCCCCCAAGGACTGGGCACACAAGGATCCGGGCAGAGGTTCCGTGTGGGGTCTCCGGCACCTATGTCATCTCTTGCTGGGGCCCTGCAGTGGCCAGTGCAGCACATCACCTGCATGCAAGGCTGCTAGGAATCGCCACATTGGCAGAGCTTGCTTGGGGCGGGGCCAGGGGCGGGGCCAGAAAATTTTGGGCGGTGGGGCATTGGGGTATCAGGGGGGGCACAGGAGTGGGAGATAAAGAGAGAGAGAGAGAGAGAGATGCTGTTGGAAGCCAGGTGAAGAAGAGAAGGGTCTTTCCTTACCTGCCAGCACAACTCCCACAGCAAGAGTTGTGGGGCGTGGGCCATGAGTGAGGGGGCACTGCCCCTAAATGCCCCCACGGTGGCTTCAGGCCTGGGCGGGACCCTCTGGCCCTCTCTAGGGGCTAGCTCTGGACTGTGGGGAGGAAGAGAGGGCTGCATGTCCGGTGCGGGGTCCCGCCCTTCCTGCTCCAGCCTCCTCTGCCCACCCCCCTCTGCTGTGGACCAGACGCCTTTCTTTCTCTTGCAGCCGCGCCTTTCAGGAATACTATCAGGAGCACCTGGAGTTTGCTTGCCCCACAGAAGACATTTACCTGGAGTAGGGGGGAGGGAGCCGGCGCCCCTCCCGCTTCCGCACCCCCTCCAGCGCCCCAGGATCCTGCGCTCTGCCAGGCTGGACGCCCCCCGGGGCCGCCCTCCTTTGCGCCAGCAGCACCTTGCAGAAGCAGCAGCAACAGCAGCGGCGGGGCCGTCGAGACGGGAGAGAGTCGCCGGCACCCTGCCCAGTGGCTGCACCCTGCCCTTTCCTCTCCCCCCCATCCCCCCCCCGGCAATGCCCAGGTGTGGCTGGAAGGGAGGGGGGAACGCCTCTCGGCCAGCAGGTGTGCGTGTGTCTGTGTGGAGGGGGGGGCAGAGCGGCAGCCCAGCCGGAGAAGGGGAGGGGGAGCGGCGGCAGGGGGTCTTTCTCCGGAAAGCTCCGCAGCCTTTGCCCAGCGCCCCTTGGGGGGCTGGGAGGAAGGCCTGGGGCTGGAGGGTGTCTTTGGGGGGGCCTCCCTCCTTGGAAGAGGCTGGGCTGGGGGCAGGCCTCCTCCTCCTCCCTTGTAGCTCCTGTGCAGCCCCTCCTCCTCCTCCTCCTCCTCCTCCTCCTCCTCCTCCTTTGGGGGTGGGAAGAACATCAACCCCCCCCACCCATACGTTTGCCCAGTCCCAGGGAGGGGGGGTCCAGGGCTCTTCAACCTTCCTCTGCTTCACGGCCTCCATGCTCTCCGGATGGTTTCCATCATCCCAGGGGTGGGATGGGTGTGTGTGTGTGTGTCTCCCCATCTGTGCACACATTCAGTCCTTGCAGTGCCCCAGACCAGCCCCCCCCCCCCATTCTCCTTCTGCTGACACTTGCCCCACGGGAGACCCACAGCTGAGGACGGAAGGGGGTGGGGGTGGAAGCTTTCCAGCAGGGACCTGCATGCTGCATACGGGGTGGGGGGGAGGCACCGGCCGCTCAGCCGTTTGGGGAGGACAGGCAGACGTTTGTCCGGGGTGGTGGTGGAAGACCAGCCCTCCGTCCCAGGCCAGCCGGTAGGTCCCTGCTGAGTCCCCACGCCGCCAGCCTCTGCCCTCCCCGTCTCTGGGGGCAGGCATGAAGCTGTGGGTCAGGCCGTGCCCTCCTGTCCCAGGGGGGTGGCAGCCAAAGGGAGCTCTGGACCCCCACTCTCGCAGCTGGGGGGGTGCTGGTCCGGCCCCCTCCCCTCCCTCTTTCCCTCCCTCCCCCCCCCTGCACTGCCACGCCTCCTTTGCTTGCCTGCCCCGCCTGTCTCCACCCATTACTCGCTGACCGACTCTCGCTCACAGCTCTTCGTGTACGTACCGATATTTATCTGTA
This sequence comes from Gekko gecko, assembly GCA_029375565.1. Classification (NCBI taxonomy): domain Eukaryota; kingdom Metazoa; phylum Chordata; class Lepidosauria; order Squamata; family Gekkonidae; genus Gekko; species Gekko gecko. Next base: position 2,699,165 of record JAPDNY010000005.1, read on the forward strand.
ACTTTAGCCAAGCGGCGGCGGCGGCGGCGCAGAGGCCTGGTTGGTCGGCCAAAGCCTCGGTCCAGGGCCTCCCTCCTTCACTGCCCTGTCATGGAGTTGGTCTTTCAATAAAATATATGCTTGGTGTCACCCTCGGGCCTCCGGTGCTTGCTGCGGCTGGTGGGGCGGGTTAGGATCAGGCCCTCATTGAAGACGGGAACCCACCGGAGACCGTCTGTTTTGTGTGTGTGTGTGTGTGTGTGGGTGGCCGGGAACTTCTTCTTGCAGGGTGGAGAGTGTGTAACTGGAGGACTTTCTTTATCCGGCCCCGGCTGGGCGATCCTGGTGCTCCGAGCTTCAGCGCAGACCTTCCCCGGGACGGTGGTCGACCCCGGAGGAGGCAGCTCTTTGTGGGAGGCTCGGCACCCTCAGCAAAGCGTCTGTCCCGTCGGCTGGCCTCTCGCAGCACCGTCTGCCTCTGGCCTTGGGCACCAAGGGAGCGGCTTGCGGGTGCCTGGCAGGGTCCGAGGGATTCCTCTGCCACAGAAGGCGGCTTCTGGGCCTGCGGTTCCGTTTGAAGGGGGGAGGCAGGATGCGGGAGGAGGGGGTCGTTTAAGCCCAGCCTCGCCTCCCTACTGGAAACGGGGGTCCCCCAAGCTGCTCTTGGCCCCAGCAGTGGGGCATTAGAACATAAGAACATAAGAGAAGCCAATGTTGAATCAGGCCAATGGCCCATCCAGTCCAACACTCTGGGTCATACAGGCCCAAACATACCAGGTGCCATCAGGAGGTCCAGCAGTGGGGCCAGGGCACCAGAAGCCCTCCCACTGCTGCCCCCTCCAGCACCAAGAATAGAGTGCATCACCTGCCCCAGACTGAGAGTTCCCATCTATACCCTGTGGCCATTCATCTCCAGCTGCAGCCCGTAGTCCGTGCCACTCACCTTCGGGGCCTCCCGCCTGCTAGAGTGCGTGCCACGGAATCTGTGGCTGATGGGGGAAAGCGATCCCACCCTTTCTCCTCCAAGAGCCCCAGGGGCGTGGTCCACCCCCCCCAGCAGCCTGCCCACCAAGAGCAACCTCAGCCCAAGCTGCTCCGGAACAGGGAACGGGATCCGCCTCTTCGGCAGCTTCTGTGGCCTCCGTCACTGTCTGGCCCACTTCAGGGCACCCCTCCCCACAACTTGTGTTTGCAAAATTCGACCCTGAAGAAGCCTCGGTGCCCCCAAACGCCTGCCTTGCCTCACTGTTCTTTTGACTCAAAGGTCTTGGACCGGTCATGATCCAACCAGTTTGGCGTAGTCGTTAAGAGCGGCAGTGGACTCTACTCTGGGAGAAGCAGGTCTGATTCCCCACTCGTCCTCCACGGGCAGGCAGCCTTGGGTCAGCCACAGTTCTCTCGGAGCTGTTCTCTCAAGGACAGTTCTGGAAAGAGCTCTCTCAGTGCCAGCTGCCTCGCAGGATATCTGTTGTGGGGAGAGGAAGAGAAGGAGATTGTAAGCTCCAGTTTGAGCCAGTTTGGCGTAGTGGTTAAGTGAGCGGACTTTTATCTGGGAGAACCGGGTTTGATTCCCCCACTCCTCCACTTGCACCTGCTGATGTGACCTTGGGTCCATCACAAGCTCTGGCACAGCTGTTCTCTCAAGGACAGTTTCTGTCAGAAGTTCTCTCAGCCCCACCTACCTCACAGGGTGTCTGTTGTGGGGAGGGGAAGGGAAAGGATTTTGTAAGCCGCTCTGAGACGCCTTTGGGCAGTGAAGGGTGGGGTACATAAGAGAAGCCAATGTTGAATCAGACCAATGGCCCATCTAGTCCAACACTCTGTCACACAGCGGCCAAAATATACCAGGTGCCATCAGGAGGTCCAGCAGTGGGGCCAGGACACTAGAAGCCCTCCCACTGCTGCCCCCTCCAGCAACAATAATAGAGTGCATCACCTGCCCCAGACTGAGAGTTTGGTATAAATCCAAATTCCTCCTCTTCTTCTTCCTTTGAGACTCCGAGTGAAGGGCGGGGTATAAGTCCTCCTCCTCCTCCTCCTCCTCCTTCTTCTTCCTCCTCCTCGGGCAATCACAGCAGCTAAATATTTAGGAACTGCTAAGGTAGTTTTCTGATCTGAACAGAAAACTGATCCTCCTCCACATTGAACCCTGGAGATGTTTTCTTTAATTTAAATGCCAAGATCCATGCATGACCTTCCAATGAATTCTGGGCCAATTCAGCAACACCTGCAAAGGCAGCTTGGTACAAAGCAATTCTTGTGGATAAACCGTAACAGCGATTGCTCAAATGATTCATCCACCGCCTCTACCAGGAGCCCAATTCCATGCAATAACTGGGACACTACCTGAGAACTGAATACCTGACTAGCATGTGGAATGTCATTGCCTCCTTGGGTGAAGAAGAACTGCATTACTGGCGAATCTAGCTTTTTCCATAGCACTAGTCAGATGGACTTCCAGCTCAAATTTGACTTAGAGGTGACCCCACATATACCTAAATTGCTACACCAGTTTGGTGTTGTGGTTAGGAGCGCGGACTCTAATCTGGGAGAACCGGGTTCGATTCCACACTCCTCCCCATGTAGCTGCTGGTGTGACCTTGGGCCAGTCACAAGTTCTCTCAGAGCAGTTCTCTCAAGAGCAGTTCTGTCAGAGCTCTCTCAGCCCCACCTGCCTCACAGGGTGTCTCGTGGGGAGGGGAGGGGAAAGGAATGGGATTGTAAACTGCTTTGAGACTCCTTAAGGTAGTGAAGGGTGGGGTATAAATCCAATCTCTTCCTGATGTGAACTTGGGTCAGTCACAAGCTCTGGCACAGCTGTTCTTGAAAAAGAGCAGTTTGTGTCAGAGCTCTCTCAGCCCCACCTCCCTCACAGGGTGTCTGCTGTGGGGAGGGGAAGGGAAGGGAGTTTGTAAGCCGCTCTGAGACTCCCTTAGGTAGTAAAGGGCAGGGTATAAATCCAATCTCTTCTTCTTCTACCTGTTCAATTGGTTGTCCATTTAGGAACCACTTACACACTGGGAGGGATATAGGATTTAGTAAACACCATATTCTTAATTTTTTGAGTATTTATTACCAGTCCTTTTTGCACTGTATGCCTTAAATGCTTTTAATAGTTTACATAAACCAAGCAGAGTGTGTGATAACAGAAGCATATCAGCCGTGTATAGCAAAAGCGGCAGTGTCTGTCCCTTAGTTGTAGATTTTCCAGGCTGTACGGCTGTGGTCTTGGCATTGTAGTACGTGGTCATTGTAATAAGACCACGGCCACGCAGCCCGGAAAATCTACAACTAATGAACTCCAGCCATGAAAGCCTTCGACAACACAATATCTCTCCCACCAGCTCCGGCGCATGGCTTACGTTACTGGACCGATGAGGGGCCACATCGTATAGTTAGAGATTAAATAAGACTGGGGCCAATAAGCACCCCGTCTCAACCCCTTATGCAAGGGGGCTTCATCGGTTAATTGTGCCTCGGTACCAGCATGTATCTGAGCAGAAGGTTTAGAATACAGTTGTTTCATAGCCACAACATATGTTTAAGATCAGTTGAAGAAAGTTTGAAGACCAACAAAGTAGAATTCTGGTTACAAGCTTTCATGTGGATGACGCTTCAGTCTAACATCGCCATCCACCCGAATCCATCAGCTGAAGAGTTCTCTAGCTTGGTCCGTAGTCTCTCTCCCCTGGAAGAAACCAAATGCCTGCTTGCGATCAATAAAAGCTGCCAACAGAACTCCTCTGTTTCTGGAGGCATATTTGCCAACAAGAAAGCAAAGAGTTAAACAGTGGCCAATGGCCAAATAATCTGTTTGAAATCCAGCTTGTTCCAGTCCAAAGAATTTCATCTGATTGGAGCCAAAAGACTAGCTTACCGTATAAAAAATTTACCTATTATAGACAATTTCGTGGGTCTAAAGTATTTCCCTTTCTATAGATGGAACTATTACATCCTTTCCCGAGATTTTAGGCCTTACACCTGTATTGTTGATTTGTGAAAAGGCAGGAGAAAGGGTTCTGGCCCACCAGGTAGACTTTGCTTGAAGAAGAGGAGGAGGAGGAGGAGATTGGATTTATACCCCGCCCTTCACTACCCGAAGGAGTCTCAGAGCGGCTTACAAACTCCTTTCCCTTCCCCTCCCCACAGCAGACACCCTGTGAGGTAGGTGGGGGCTGAGAGAGCTCTTCCGAGAACTGTCCTAGAGAGAGCAGCTCTGAGAGAACTTGTGACTGACCCAATGTCATACCAGCAGCTGCATGTGGAGGAGTGGGGACTCAAATCCGGTTCTCCCAGATTAGAGCCCATGCTCCTCACAACTACACCAAACTGGCTCTCTAAGTAACTGCAGGACGAAGGTTCCTTGGTTTTAACCTTTCGATTAAATTGGCCGTTTCTCGTCTAGTGGATGTCGGTGGCCATTCTGGGACTTCTCCCTTTCTTCATCTGGTACCAGCAACGAATAGGCCAAAAATACCGTTATAAAGTAGGGTTCCCATGCAGGTAAAGGAACAGAGGACGGGATTTTCAGACAAGATCTTGTGGACTTCTCTGATTTGTAGCGTCGCCAGGAGGAAAATATCCCGTGCCTTTGGCAGAGCCCAAACGGTGGTGTGCAAATGACGCTTTTCCTGTCCTGGAAGCAAATGTCATCGCCTGGTATCGGCTGCAGATCAAACTGACATTAAGGAGAAAGCAAGAGTTGTTGTTGTTCAGTTGCCCAGTCGAGTCCGACTCTTTGCAACCCCACGGACCACCTCACGCCAGCCCTCCTGTCTTCCATCGTGATCCGGAGTTTGCTCAATTTCACGTCCGTTGCCTTGATAACACTGTCTGACCATCTCCTCCTTTGCTGTCCCCTTCTTCTTCTTCTTTGACCTTCCGTCTTTCCCGGCATCATCAGGGTCTTCTCCTCCAGTGAGGGCTCCCTTCTCATTGGGTGGCCAAAGTATTTGAGCTTCGGCTTCAGTCTCTGGCCTTCCAGGGAACAGCGGTTTCCTTTAGGATTGACTGATTTGATCTCCTTGCAGTCCGAGGGACTCTCGAGAGTCTTCTCCAGCGAGAGGGACCAGCCTAAAAGTTAGCATCCCTATTTATTCACCACCCCTCTCCCCATTGGGTACCCAAGCCTGCTCACGCCACCCTCCCCTCCCCTCCCCACTGCATCCTCACAACAACCCTGTGATGTAGGCTAGGCTGAGAAGGCGTGACTGACCTGAGGTCGTGCAGCAAGCCTCCACTGGCACCCACGGATTCACACGCAGGTCTTCAGTCCCGCACTCTGACCCCTGCCTCCCACTGGTGTTGGTGGTGCGCTTCTCTTAAGGGACAGCTCAGAGCCTCGCTCAGGGGGAGACGGGAGGTGGGTGGGTGTCCATGCTCCCTCTGCCCTGTGGAATACTGTGAGCATAAATTCCACTTTGTGAGCTCCTGGCATTAAAGTTGTGAGCGTGCGATTCGGCTGCTGCATAAATTAGTTTGCTCTGGAGCCATCCCTTCCTGAGCGAAGCCAAAAATGTGTGAACCGGAGGCTAAAAAATGGTGAGCTAGCTCACACTAACTCAACTTGGAGGGGAACGCTGGTGGGTGTAAAGTAGTCAAGAATTGCACTCACTGCAGGACCAACCGAGGGGCTCCCCGGAGTTGTCCAGAGAGGAGGCGGAGGGGTTTGAGCCACCGTTCCCTTTGCACTCTTTGGCTGAGAGCCAGACCAATGCAGCCGGAAGGAAGGACCTCTCGCAGGTGTGGGCTGGCCTGGGGCTCTTCTGCCACTGCATTGGGACAGGCTTCGCAAGGCCGGTGGGGAGGCAGGGCGGGAAGGGCCACTCCGGCCAGCCAGCGACGCAGCAAACGGGGCAGGGATGGAAAACACGGGGTTGGGTCTTGCCAGAGGCTCTTGCTTTGCTTCTCAGGGCAGAGGAGAGCCCCACCCCCATGAGTGGGGAAGAGGTCTGGCACCAGCCCGGGCAGCTGCAGTGCACTCTGGGTACTGCTGCCATGCCAGGGCTAGTCCACTGGCTGTCCCTGCAGACTCCTGGAGCTGAGGCACTGAGCTGCCCCTTGAGCAGCCTCTGTGCCCGCTGGCACCTCCAGCCCCTCTCTGCTTGCCTGCACCTTTCTCTCCCCCCCCCCATAGTGGAGCCGGAAGAAAAAACGGGTGGGCTGCCCGGGCAGAAGAGAACCAGATGGGGCCCTTCAGGCGCACCAGCATGGTGGCAGTCGTGAGGCGAGGCAGGGACCCCGAGAACGTCTCCTTCGCAGCCCCAATGGCCTGGCTTGCGTCCTGCTCAGGGCTGGGTTCCTCTTGCCTCATCCCAGCCCTGGCTGGGCTTGCGAGCATCTGCAGGGAGATCCCAGAGGCAAGCCACTCCCAGGCACCTCCGCCGGTCCGTTCCCCGGGGGCCTTCTCTTCACTTGCAACCTCAGGCTGGTCTGCAGAACTCCCGAGCCTCCGTGGGAATCCCAGAGCAGGGCAGGGGCTCCCTGCAGGGCCAAAGAAGGGCTTGTGGGGAGAGGCAGGAGGAGGAGGAGGAGGAGGAGGAGGTTGGGTTTATGCCCCGCCCTTCACTACCCAAAGGAGTCTCAGAGCGGCTTACAAACTCCTTTCCCTTCCCCTCCCCACAACAGACAGACACCCTGTGAGGCAGGTTGTGCTGAGAGAGCTCTTGACAGAAACTGCTCTTTTTCAAGAACAGCTGTGCCAGAGCTTGTGACTGACCCAAGGTCACGTCAGCAGGTGCAAGCGGAGGAGTGGGGAATTAAACCCGGTTCTCCCAGATTAGAGTCCGTGCACTTAACCACTACACCGAGAAGAAGAAGAGAAAAGTTTGGATTTACACCTTGCCCCTTCACTACCCAAAGGAGTCTCAGAGCAGCTTACAAACTCCCTTTCCCTTCCCCTCCCCACAACAGACACCCTGTGAGGTAGGCGGGGCTGAGAGAGCTCTGACAGAAACTGCTCTTTTTCAAGGACAGCTGTGCCAGAACTATGGTCATCCAGCAGGTGCAAGTGGAGGAGTGGGGGAATCAAACCAAGTTCTCCCAGATTAGAGTCTGCGCACTTAACCACTACACCAAACTGGCTACATCAAACTGCAGGAAGACCCCCCCCCTCTATGTCTCCAAGGGGACAGCCAAAGGGGCTTCTCCCGGAATCCTGCTAACCATCCGAGAGGCAGATGAGGCTAACGGAGAGTCAGTCACTAGTCTGACCAGTTGCACCCCCCCCTGCTCCTGACATGGGCTCGCCACCGCCGGGCAGCTGCTCTTCACAACACGGAGAATGGCCTCAGAGGGGGGTGCTGCTGGCAGACCTTTGGAGGGGGGCACGTCAGAGAATTCCCGCAGGGGCTTGAGCAATGCTCCCTCTGAGCTGTGGAGTAGAGGTTTATAAGATTATGCCTGGGATAGAGCAGGTCGAGAAAGAGGTACTTTTCTCCCTTTCTCACAAGACAAGAACTCCTTGTGGGCACTCCATGAAATTGCTGAGCAGTCGGGTTAGAACAAATAAAAGGAAATACTTCTTCACCCAAAGAGTGATTAACATATGGAATTCACTGCCACAGGAGGTGGTGGCAGATGGATGGCTTCAAAAAGGAATTAGATAATACAAGTGGAGACCCGCAAGAAACTTGCGGGATGGTCATCCCATTCCTCACACCTTTGCTTCCTCCCCTCTACCCTTACCTATCTCACACTCTTTCTCCCTTCTGGGGGTGGAGCCTCCAAAGCAGCCATTTTACCCAGGGGAACTGATCTCTATCACCCAGACAACAGTTGTAATTCTGGGTGAGGCTGGCAATGGTAGTTCTCATGGAGGAAACGGCTGGTTTGGAGGGTGGAGTCTGTGGCATTATACTGGTCTGAAGTTCCTCCCCTCCTCAAACCCCACCATTCCCAGGATCCACCCCTTAAATGTCCAGGAGTTTCCCAATCCAGAGTTGGCAACCCTATTTCCTTCCCACCCAACAGCCAACTTAACCTTTATCTGCCTTTATCTGTCTTCAGCTTTTCGTCTCCATCCCCCTCCCCCACAGCTTCTACCAAGGAAAATTATAGTCTTTCTCCACAGTGGGGACCAAAGCAGCTTACATTATTCTCACCTCCTTTTTATCTGCACAACAACCCTGTGAGGTTGGTTGGGCTGAAAGTATGTGACTGGTCCAAAATCACCCAGTCAGCTTCCACCGCAATATGGGGATCTGAACCTGGGTCTTGCAGACCCTGCTCTGAGGCTCTAACCGCTGCATCACTGCTGGCTTTCATAGGGTGGCTGCTGAACAGCAGCAAGCAGCCAGGCCAAGTTGAGTCATGCAAATTAGGTGGTATCAAGTCACCCAGAGGGTGCTGCCTAGGGATGCCAGCCTCCAGGTGGGATCTGGGGATCCCCTGGAATTACTGCTCAGCTCCAGACTACTGAGATAACTTCCCCTGGAGAAAATGGATGCTTTGGAGGGTGGACTCTAGGGCATTGTACCCCACTGAGGTCCCTGTCCTCCCCAGGCTCCATCCCCAAATCTCCAGGAGTTTCCAGACCTGGAGCTGGCAACCCCACTACCCCATCCCCTGCCAGTGCCCGTGGGGGACCTGGCAACCCTAGACTGCTGCCAGGCCTAGGGTTGGCAACCTCCAAGTGGGGCCTGCTGGAGAGTGAACTCCAGAGATCTGTGAACAACAGAGATCTGTCTCCCTGGAGAAAATGGCTGCTTTGGAGGGTGGATTCTGTGGCATGATGCCCAGCTGAGGCCTCTCCCTTCCCCAAATCCTGCCCTCCTTGCACTCCACCCCAAAACCTCTAGGAATCCCCCAGCCTGGTCCCAAGGCGCCTCCCCCTCCCTCCAAGGCCGAAAGAGGCCTGGAAAGAAAGGGCCCTCTCCCCCACCCTTGACTGACAGAGCCAGTCAGAAGCCTCCTCTCCCCCCCCCCCAACGTTCTAATCTCTCACCGTTGCTGCCTGGAGTCAGGTCCCTGCAGAGGCCATTTCAAAAGGCTTTTGGGGGGAATTCAACCGTCCCTGAAGGGATTTCCTTACTTTTCGGATTTTTCTACAAACCCAGGAAGTCTACTGACTATGTAGGAAAAGCTGTTGGGGGACAGTGAGGCCCCTGTTGGAGGGAATAGGTATCCGCACAGAAAAAAAAAAGGTCTGGGATTAGAATATAAGATGGAGCAGAGGTCCATCGGTGGTTATTAGCCACAAGGTAGAGACAGGGACTCTGGGGCAAGTGATGCCCTGTGTTCTTGGTGCTTGCGGAGGGTCAACAGTGGGAGGGCTTCTAGCGTCCTGGCCCCACTGCTGGACCTCCGGATGGCCCCTGGTATTTTTGGCCACTGTGTGTTGGACTGGAGGGGCCATTGGCCTGACCCAACATTGGCTTCTCTTATGTTAAGAGCGGAGGTCCATCAGCGGTTCTTAGTCACAAGGTATAGATAGGAACTCTCAGTCTGGGGCAAGTGAGGCTCTGTCTTCTTGGTGCTTGGGGGGGGGGCAACAGTGGGAGGACTTCTAGTGTCCTGGCCCCACTGCTGGACCTCCTGATGGCCCCTGGTATTTTTGGCCACTGTGTGTTGGACTGGAGGGGCCATTGGCCTGACCCAACATTGGCTTCTCTTATGTTAAGAGCGGAGGTCCATCAGCGGTTCTTAGTCACAAGGTATAGATAGGAACTCTCAGTCTGGGGCAAGTGAGGCTCTGTCTTCTTGGTGCTTGGGGGGGGCAACAGTGGGAGGACTTCTAGTGTCCTGGCCCCACTGCTGGACCTCCTGATGGCCCCTGGTATTTTTGGCCACTGTGTGACAGAGTGTTGGACTGGATGGGCCATTGGCCTGATCCAACATGGGCTTCTCTTACGTTCTTATGTCTGGGGCCAGGGATGCTCTGTATTCCTGGTGCTTGGGGAGGGGGGCAAGAGTGGGAGGGCTTCTAGTGTCCTGGCCCCACTGCTGGACCTCCTGATGGCCTCTGGTATTTTTGGCCACTGTGTGACACAGAGTGTTGGACTGGAGGGGCCATTCGCCTGATCCAACACTGGCTTCTCTTATGTTCTTACGAGTCTTGTGGACAGAAATTCTACTTTGTGAGCTACTGCCATTAAAGTTGTGAGCGGGCGATTTGGCTACTGCATCAATTAGTTGGCTTTGGGGCCACCCTTCCTGAACTAAGACAAAAATGTGTGTCCCAGAGGCTAAAAAACTGTGAGCTAGCTCACACTAACTCAGCTCAGAGGGAACACTGGGCTTGACTGTATCCACAGACCCTTGGTGAGAGAGGGCACCGGCTGCCAGGGCGCTGAAGAGGGGCTGGTTTGGAGGAAGGGCAGAGAGAGGTGCCAAGTACAGCCCAGTCCCACGGCCCGCCTGGACCAGGCACCCGAGTCCCACGGCTGCACGCCTGATCCCTGGGGCTCGGGGTCCCACGGACACTCCGCTTTCAGGACTCGGAACGCGAGATGCCGGCCCCCCTCCGATGGAACAGAGGACAAGGGAAGCAGCACAAAGTTTTCTTATAAATTTATTACATAATAATAATAATAATAATATAATAATAATAATATAAGAAACATAGATCTCTGTGTCAGTGTGTGGGGGGCGTATCACAACGTCAGGGGGAGGGAGGTGCGTGGGTCACCCCTCCCTTGCTCTGCGGAAGGAAGAACCTCCCCAGGAAGGAAATCCATATAAAATAAGGGGTGACGTCAAACTGACCCTGTCAATTAAAAAACAAACAAACCGAAGGGCACAGGTGAGTTTGTGTGGGCGACAGACAGAGGGGGTGTGTGAGACCAGGAGCGGGGTGTGTGTGTGTGGGGGTGTGTGTGGGGGTGTATGGGTGTGTGTGTGTTTTTGCTGCGTTGCCTCTGTGTGGCGAATTAAACCCGACTCTCCCTCTGTCTGCAAACGCAACAGCTGGAACCAGGAGGATGTGGAGGGTTCCGTTGCTCTCCTTGCTTTTGAAGTCTGGAAATACAAACCGAGGTTCTATGTGAGCGCAGAGAGTGAATGGAGGAAACCCCCCCCAAAAAAAGCATCAACAACCTTAAAAAAACAGTTCGAAAGCAAAAATCTCGTCCCTGCTTTGTACAGAAGGTAACGAAGGTCATTGAGAAGCCATGAGAAATCACAGTTGCCCCCGGTGTGGCCCTGGGTGGCCCCAGCCGCATCCCTGGCGTCGGTCCTTGGCATTGCCCCCCCCAGCCGTCTGCCCCTCTGCCCACCTCCTCCCGAATGGCTTTTGGAATGCGACACAGGTGACCGGCTCTGGAGCAGGGGGTGGGGGACAGAATTGCTCTTGTGGGCGGAACGCGGTCCGAACCAGAACGACGGCTCGAGAAACAGACCAGGCCTTTGCTCCGCTGGGGACAGCGCTCGGAGGAACGCCCGCCGAAGGAGCCGAGGGCTCTATGGCACAGGAGAGGACACAGGCGTCGGCGGGACGGAGACTCGGAGCTTCTTCCCACACAGCGGTGCCCAACGGGGACGGAAACATGACCTGCAAAAGAGGTCCTCCCCAGCCAGGAGGGTAAAGGTGGGCCGACTACTGAAGGGGCACCGGAGCGAAGGCTCGAGGGAGCCCAGGCCACACTGAGGCACCTCCAGGTGAGCCTCACATGGATCACGGGCTCTTCCTGACCGGGGAAGGGGGGGAGCGGCCTCAGCCATGGGCTTTCCTGCAGACAGATGTCAATCGCTACCAAGCCAGAGAGATGCCTCAAGTACTGGACTGGCAAGCCTGGGACCCCCCCTTTGCCCTCTAGTGAGTTGCTGCCTCAGTTCATTGCCATAGATGGTGGCAGCGGCTACAAGCATGGATGGCTTCAAGAGGGAATTGGATGAACATCTGGAGTAGAGGCCCATCGGTGGCTGTTAGCCACAAGGTATAGAGAGGAACTCTCAGTCTGGGGCAAGGGATGCTCTGTCTTCTTGGTATTTTGGGGGGGCCACAGTGGGAGGGCTTCTAGTGTCCTGGCCCCACTGCTGGATCTCCTGAGGGCACCTGGTATTTCTGGCTACTGTGTGACAGAGTGTTGGACTGGATGGGCCATTGGCCTGATCCATCATTGGCTTCTCTCATGTTTTTATGACTCCCTCCCATCTCTTTGGGTTGCTTCCTAGCTCCTGCTGGGAGGTGCTGTTTCTGGGCCTCCTGAACTGGCCTTGCCCAGTCTCTGGTGCCACAATGGCCTCCAGGCCCAGGGGCGGGTGGAGGAGGGCCCCTCTGTTCACCCAGCCTGACGGGACAGAAACTTGTTGGCTCGTTGGCTGCTGCTCCTCCTCTTTCAGTTTGGTGTAGTGGTTAAGTGCGCGGACTCTAATCTGGGAGAACCGGGTTCGATTCCCCGCTCCTCCACTTGCAGCTGCTGACGTGACCTTGGGTCAGTCACAAGCTCTGGCACAGCTGTTCTTGAAAAAGAGCAGTTTCTGTCAGAGCTCCCTCAGCCCCACCTACCTCACAGGGTGTCTGTTGTGGGGAGGGGAAGGGAAAGGAGTTTGTAAGCTGCTCTGAGACTCCTTTGGGTAGTGAAGGGTGGGAGTATAAATCCAATCTCTTCTTCCCTGGGTAGCCTGTTGGGTGCTGCACAGAATCCACTGGCACCCGTGCTGGCATCCAGCTGTCAGGGGAGCCTGGGGCTTTTCGGAGCTCACACCGGGAAAGTGGGTTGTGTTTAAAGAAACCGCGCCATCCAGCCAGAGATGACGGTTTCTCATCTGCTTTTTAAAATGGAATTAGTCGGTGGCACTTGTCTCAGACAAATTAACCTCAAAAACGTCGGGCCTGACTCCAGAAAGACAGGCACTCCCAGGCTGCCACAGGACTTGGCCAGTAAGTTGCAGAAACGTTCCTAGAGGGGTGTTTGAAAGGTGGAGAAACAACAGCCGGGACTCCTGCTGCTGCTTATAACACAGGGGGCCGTTAAAACTTCTGACGGTCACTTCCAGTGCTTGCATTCAGTGTCCTCTCAAGAAGCTTCGGCATCAGAGGAACTTGACCTCGCTCAGCACTCGGCTGGGCGTCCAGTTCCTCGGGGCTACACCTGATTGGGACTCAGCCGTGGTGTCCTCATGGCCGATGGCTCGAAGCCTCAGCCTCGTGTCGAGGGTTCCACGCAGTGCTCGCAAGCACAGTTACGGCTGCAGCTGCTTGGCGGGGTAGAAGCCGGGCAGCCCCCGTGCTGGGGGACTCCGCTGGCCTTTGCGGTGAGCGGCAGAGACGAACCTCATGCCGCCCGGCAGCCCTCCAGAAGAGGCACGGAGCCTCTGGGAAGGCAAGGGCTCTTCCAAGCCAGGGCAAAGGCATTTTGGGCTTCCCCAGTCCCAAGGGGAACTTTCTGCAGACCCTGTTGTGGTCTGCAGTCTCCGAGCCTCCTCAGGAGGAGGCAGGGTGCGGGCCGGGTCTCTTCACAGTGCCCCAGAAGCAGCTGCTGAAGGGACAGAGACCCGGGACCTGCACTCAGGCATGTAGCCAGCCAGCAAGACTCCAACCAGCTGCTCATGTGTGCCAGGAATAAGGGGGGAGGATGGAACGGCAGGGAGGCAGCAGGGGATGAGGCCCCACCAATCGTGGTTCCTCGAAGAGGAATTCCACGGCTTCCTGCCTGGGACCTCTTAAAGAAGGGGCCGTCTTTGACCCAGTTGGGAATGCCACCAGCACACCCCGGGGATGAAAGGGGCAGCAGGGCAAATGACTGTGGGGAGCACAAGATGAGGGTGTGTGTGCGCGAGTGCGGCTTCCTGGTGGGGCCACGTATATCGCCCTGCATGGCCGCTCCCTGCAGCACACGTGTGCCTGGCAGAGAAGTGGCGAGGGAGGCGCTGTCGCATGCTACCCAGGAGGCACTGGCGACGGGTGGGGGTTCACTGGGAGAGGACGGGATGCAACTCAGATGGAAAAGGAATACAGCAAAGGCAGCCAGGAGGGGGGCTGCAGACACACACAATGCATCACGCACGTGTGGCTGGAATGTCAGTGGTCCTTTTGAACATGTGAACACAAGAGCAAGTTGTGTATCAAGACACCTGTAGGGGGAGGTACTCGGCGACAGGGCATGACAGCGCAAAACAGGCAGGCAGTGAAGTTGCTCAATGGTTTAAGGGGTTCTGAGTGCATTTAGGCAGCGGGCTTTTGTGTCACGAAGACCAGGGAGGTTTTATGGGCTCGACGTGGGTTCTCCAGGGGGCAAGTTTTACATGAGCTTCCTACATGCTCAGAGGTAAGATTGGCTGTGCCTAGTCACAGAGCCTCTTTGGCACTGCCAGACCTGCAGCACACCCCCTTGTCAGCCCCCTACCCCCGTTTCAGACTTTGGGCATTTCTCTTCAGGAAAGCCATGGGACCGTGTGAAATGTCACACAACGGAAATAACAGGATTCCATTTTATGGATTATTGGGGTTTTATTGCCATTTGGCGGGGGGTTATCTATATTTTGAAGCCAACTCTGGATAAGTTAATTTTGGTGAAAGGCAAATGGCTGAAACTGTGGATTCTCTACCCAAGGGAGGCTCAAGGGCCACTGGCTGTGCTGACTTTTACACCAGAGGTCAAAACACTTCCACCAGTCAATGCTTGAGTCTAACTGATTTCCTGATGCTGCTCTGCTTATATTATAGAGACAGGATTTATGGGAACTAGTTTCATTAATTATCTTTTACCATAAACTATTTCACGTTATTAGCTGCCTCAAAAGTTTTACATGGAGAAGGGGGGTAAAAATATTTTAGACATATTACAAATAAAGGTTTGGTACCACAGCTTGTTGTGGTCTGAAAAATGGGCTGAAAGAGCACTTTCCAATTAATAAAATGGGACTTACTTCTGAGTAGACCTGTTTAGGATTGCTCCCTAAATGTATGCTGCTGCTTGAGGGTGTGGGAGGGCAACGCCAAGGGCGGGGAAGGTACATGTTTTTGTGTTCCAGATGCCCAGGACATATGGGAAGAAGAGGGTTGGTACTAAGCACATGAATAAGCTTGCACATTTCCCCTCAGTGAGAACAAGAAATATTTCCCTGCTCTCAAACATGCTGTTTAAAAATCAGCATCAAAAGTGAAATGTGCAGACAGGCCAGGAGCGTATCCTACTCTCTAGAAAGAGGCTGAGAAAGGAAAACCTTGCTTGCTTCCTGTGCTTTTTTGTGTTTGGACACGGCCAGTTGGGGAACTGGAGATGACAGGGAGGCAGAGACAGGCCATCAGTGGACCCTACACGCTGCCCAGCTGGGTGGCTTAGCATCTCTCAAACCCCTTGGGGTCTGAGAGGCAAGACCTGAGCTGCAGCTGGGCACCTGCAGAGAGGCTTGGGAAAGCACCCTCCTGACCCAGCAGGAGCTAGTCCAAGGCTGCGTGTGTGAGTTCTGGGTGGGGGGCTCACTGCCTACCTCTGCACTGTTGCCCGAAGGAAGTTTGGAAACATTTGGGGGAGAATGCGGGCAGGCGGGGGTTTCTTTCTTCCTGCTCTGTAGCCCCAGAAGGAACAGATCCTCCCACTCCTCTCTCCTCCCACTCCATCGACCTAAATGAGAAGTCCCTCCCCAGACTAAAGAAGCCCACTCCAACCTAGCCAGCTCTTCCCTTGGAGGAAGGCTCCTTGGAGAACCGTCGGATCCATCCCAATGTCTTTACAGAGGGAAATGCCCCCCTCCAGCACAGCCTTGTGAGAGAGTGCTCGTTTCCCACCACTCTTGCATGGGCTGGGTTGGAAAGAGAGGTTTCAGCCACTCCCAGATCCACAAGTGCTGACAATGCACCTCAGAACTGGGGCTGAAGGAGAGGCTTTCCTCTGTCCACCGTGTCTGCAGAGAGCCTCTCGTGTCCTGCCTGGTTCCAGGATCAAGACCTGGGGCCAGGCAGACAAATGTCTTCCGAGAACAGCAACATACTGGGCCAAGCACACTCCTTGGTCCCAGCCAGCCCGGCCCACAGCAGACGGGATCGAGGATCCCCTCTGAACAGTTTTGTCAGGGGCAACTTGGCTGAAAGTTGATAGTGCCCCAGAGTTGCCAGCTCCTTTCTTGGAAAAGTGTCTCCCCTACACTACCCCCCCACACACACGCCTGGTTTTTGGAAGGGTTGCCAGCTCTGGGTTGGGAAATTCCTGGAGATTTGGGGATGGAGCCTGGCAAGCCTAGGTGCTTGGCTCTCGCACCCAATGCAGGTTAGGGTTGCCCAGTCAGTGAGGTGCAGTGCCACAGAGTCCACCCTCCACAGCAGTCATTTTCTCCAGGGGAACTGATTTCCACTGTCTGGAGAGCAGCTGTAATTCCAGATCTCCAGGCCCCACCTGGAGGCTGGCAACCCCACACAGCCCCCTGTGTGGCATGCAGGGAAGTGTGGGGGGAGGGGGTGTGGACTGAGGCAGCTCCCTCCGCCCCAACCCCCCTGCAGCTCTGCCCAGCAAGAATGGAAGACGTGGTGCATCCCCGGAACCAAGTACAATTCTGTGCCCCCACCAATCTTTAAACTTCAGAGCCTCTGAAAGCAGATTTCAAAAAGAACTTTCCCCAACATTCATTCATTCAGTCACTAAAAACTCCCACAAGCATTGCAGGGGGGAGCAGCACAGTGCCCCCCGCCCAGCAAGATATAGCTTTAGTAAACCATAACAAAACAAGGTGGCTATAGATATAGATATATAGATATTTGTTCTTTTTTCCCTTTTCAAATATATAGCTGATTAAAAAGATGCAAAGATGAGTGACTAAGACGGAGCGGGTGGGAATTCTGGCCCCGGCAGACCCTCCTGCTTGGATCACCGGCAGAGCGACAGAAATGCACAGAGACTATAGAGACTCCTTCGATGCACCCCATGACCCCCGAGAAAACGAGACCTCCCCCTCCCCCATGAATGCTGGCAAAGCAGAAGTGGCGGGACTCTCCACTTGCCTCCCTTCGATGCCCCCAAACATGCTTCTATCCATGCGACTTCGGGCCCCCTCCCTCACCAGGGCAAAGGAACAGAGTCCTCTGAGAGGCGGGGGCCTTCTCTTCGAGTGAGTGTGTGCGTATGTGTGTGTGTCTTTCACCCTCACGGCAGGCGCTTCCTCCTTGTCCTCCTGGCAACGAGAGGGCTCCTCTTGGGGTAGGACTGGGAGGAGTTGGGATGGGGTGGTGGTGCTAGCAGTGTGTGTGTGTGTGGGGGGGAACGATGACGACAGCCTGCTGATTTCCTACACAGGGTTCCCTTTCTGTCCTTTCCTGTTGGCTTCCAGCAAACCGGCAGAAGCTCCTCTCCTGCTGTGGCGTCACCAGCGCCTTCTCTCTGCAACAGATGCCCCCCCACCACAGATGCCACTTTCAGGCCTGTGGGGTCCCGCCTATGGACTGCTCACGCCAGTGCATACCTCCTTGCAGAGCGCACATCAAGCCACTTTCGGGGTCAGCCCCTTTCTAAAGAACCACCCCCCCACAGTTGGCACCTGACCCTCCAAATGGCCACTCTGCACCCCAGAGACAATTAAAGTGCAGCTGCATCAAGACACAATCAGCCCTTCACAGCTGCTCCCCCACCCCCAGCTCTAACAGGACAGACTGCTCTTGTCCATGTTCTGATCCCACCAACCGTTCCCCCTCCCCCTCCCCGCAACCTCCTGTTGCCTGTCCTCGGAGCCTGGAGCAACGTCCGCCATACGGACACGACAGACTCGAGAGGAGTGCCCCCCTTCTCTCCCCACCGTCCCTCAGTGACTCTCTTGAGGAAGGGCACATCCCAGGAGATGCAGGCCAGCTTTCCTAGGGGAGAAAGAGACCGGGGAGGCGGGGGGGGTCTTCCGTGTGACATCCCTGCTCCCCGAGAGGGAGGCCAGGCGCACGCGGGGCCTGGCGCGTGGGAGAGAGGTGGACAGAGAGGGGGGTCCCTGCCAGCTCCCCGCCCTTCAGTGCAGTGGTCAGAGTAGAAAGAGAATCCAGAGGGTTCCTGTTTCCTAGTCGGGGAGGCGTGGCCCCCCACCCGCTAGCGAGCCGGCCCCGGAAGAGGCCAGGGCTGCCCAGAAGGGTCAGCTGTCGACCAGCTGCTTGAGTGCCCGCTCAATGTTCATGCGGTGCCCGACCCGCGTCACCCCCAGCTCCACAAAGTCCTCCTTGGTCAGGGCCGGCAGGTGGGTGCCCTCGATCTCGTTGTCCTCAAACTTGTCCCGGTGCTCGACCAGGTTGATGCTCTCCAGCCAGTCCCCGACGTCGTACTTGTTCCACAGGTGCAGGGGCTTCTGCATGAAGGGCCGGGGCGGGTGGAGGGTGTGCAGGGGGGGCCCCGGGGAGGGCGAGGGTGACGGGGAGCGGCTCCGGGCGCTGACGCTCCTCACCACGAAGCGCACCTCCTTGGGCTCGTGCGGGATGGAGAGGCTGGAAGATTTGAGGATGGTGGGCGGGGTGAGCCCGTAGGGCCGCACGGTGCTGAGCGGGTCTGTCCGATCCAGGGCCGGCTTCACCGGGCTGGGGGTGCGGCGGGTCACAGGGTAGCGGCTGCCGGGACGCACGGTGTAGGTGGTGCCGGAGCTTCGCTGGGAAATGGTGCTCAGTTCTCCTAAACTACTGAAAAGTCTGTGGGGGGAGAGAGAGAAAGCAAAAGCAGGGGTCAGAGAATGTCTCCGGGAGTGGGATACACACCCACACAAACACACAACCTGCGCAGGAAAGGGGGGGGGGTGTCTTGTGGTTGTGCAGCACCCCCCAGCTGATGCTCCCTCAACTCCAGGGCAGCCCGTCCCCAGAGAAAACAGCACAGGCGGGCATCTTCACTGCCTCCTCCTGTCTAGGGCCGCAGCAAGTGGAACAATTGTTTGGCGGCCACGGCCCTGGCTCTTCTACCTGGCTGGGACCACCCCCGCCTCCTGTCACAACAGCTCCTGTTCCCTTGCAAAAACCACCAGAGCCCTGCAGGTTTCCAAAAGGCAAGTCCCAAGCACCTCAGGCACGGGAGAGTTCAGTCACCCCGAGAAGGTGGCTCTGCTCCAGCCAAAGGGATGCCCTCCCCAAGGAAGAGGAAGAACCCTGTTGGATCAGGCCGGTGGTTCATCTAGGGTTGCCAGCAATGGGTTGGGAAATTCCTGGAGAGTTTGGGGCTACATAAGGGGGAAGCGCGGGAGCACAGTGAGGTTTGAGGTTGTAGAGTCCACCCTCTGAAGCGGCCCTTTCCTCCAGGGGAGCAGACCTCTGTAGTCTGGATTCCAGGAGAACTGCAGCCACCGCCTGAAGGTTGGCACACCTAATCCCAGCAGCCTGTTCCAGCTGTGGACTCTCGCCTTGCCCTGGAGTGCCCACGCACAGGGCACAGAGGCCTGGGCCTCCCACCAGGGTGGGAAGCCACCAGCCAGGAGCAGGCACTGTGGGAAACCTCTCCCACGGCCGCTCAGCTTCCTGCAGTCCCATCTCTGTTCAGACTGGGCCGGGCGAAGCAGAGATGGTGGGGCTTGCGGTTGATGGCCTCGGTCAGCAGCATGCCTGGGCAGGAGGGCACCGGGGTCGCATTAGTACCAGTCCTGGGGACAGGTGGTGGTCTGTACATCAGCAGGCAACAAAAGAACTGGACCTGGAGACCAAGTCCTTGGAGGAAAGGTGGAAGGAGCTGGGCATGTTGAGCTTGGAGACGACTGAGAGGTGGTAGGGTCACCATCTTCAAGGGCTCAAAAGGCTGTCATCTAGAGGACGGCGCGGAGTTGTTGTCTGTTGCCCCAGAAGGTCAGACCAGAACCAACAGGTTGAAATTAAACCAAAAAAGTTTTTGGCTCAACATGAGGAAGAACTTCCTGACAGTTAGAGTGGTTCCTCAGTGAAACAGGCTTCCTGGGGAGGTGGGGGGGGCCCTCTCCTTCTTTGGAGGTTTTCAGACAGAAGCTTAGATGGCCATTTGGCAGCAGGCTGATTCTGTGAACTTAGGCAGATCAGAGAGGGAGGGCAGGAAGGGTTGCCTCGGTGCTTAGTTCTTGTGGCCCTTTCTTACACGCCCAGGGAAATGCCGATCGCCGCTTTGGGGGCAGGAAACAATTCTTCTCCATGCCAATTTGGCTGGAGATCCTGGAGGGTTTTTTGTCATCTTCTGGGAGTGTGTGGAGGGGGAGGTGTTTGTGAATTTCCTGCCTTGTGCAAGGGGTTGGACTAGATGACCCTGGAGGTCCCTTCCAACTCTGTGATTCTACCTCAGGGGAATCGTTTGCCCTCTTGTGGAGGTGGTGGGGATGGGGATTTCTGTGAGGCAGCACTGGAGGCAGTCCAATGGGCCCCAACTGGCTCCAACTGCTCTATGCTTGGAGGGGTTTGGGGGCTCACACCCGGAGAGCCTCTGGGGCCCAAGACACAGGGCCCTCCCCTTCCCTGGGGAAGGGGGAGCAAGCAGCTACTCCTCTTTGCCAGGACAGGCCCCTTGGTCAGCCTCCGCTGCCCACTGCCGTAAGCGAGATCCATCAGCTGCCTTCTCTTCGGGGTCCCTGGGGTAGTGTGCCTGGCAGCCAGGAGTCTTGCTGGGGGGCCTGGGCTTACCCCCCCCCCCGGGAGCATTTCTGAGAGGTTGTGCATCCCAACACTTGGGGTGTCTGAAGGAATCACGGGGATGCTCCCTCCTCCCTGTGCTGAGGCTTCAAAGGAACAGACCTGACGCCGACCGCTTGCCTGGAGAACTGGGAGAATTTCCTGAAGCTGTACTCCAGGTTGTGCCTGGAGTTCTCCACAATTACAACTGGTTGGAGAACCGCACTCAGAGAGTAGTTGTCCGTGGCATTTCATCCGAATGGAGGGAGGTGTCCAGTGGGGTGCCACGGGGCTCGGTTCTGGGCCCGGTACTTGTCAATATTTTTATACATGATCTGGATGAGGATGTGGAGGGTCTACCCATTAAATCTGCAGTTGACACCAAATTGGGAGGAGCAGCGGACACACCAGACGATGGAGACAGGATTCAAGGAGATCTGAACACGCTGGAGAAGGGGGTGGGCTTGAGCAAGATGCAGTTTAACAAGGTTAGGTGCCCAGTTCTACGTCTGGGTAACAACAATGACGAACACGCATACTGGATGGGGAAATACACTACTGGGTAGCAGTATATGTGAACAAGATCTTGGGATAAGGGCTGGACCGAAAGTTAAATATGAGCAGGCAGTGTGATGTGGTGACAAAAAAGGCTAATGCAATCTTGGGGTGTAGCAACAGAGGCATAACATTGAAATTGCAAGATGTCACAGTCCCCCTGTGCACTGCATTGGTCTGGCCACACCTGGAGTCTTGCGTGCAGTTCTGGAGGCCTCACTTCAAAAAGGAGGTGGAAGAAGGGAGCGGGTGCAGAGGAGAGCAACGAGGACGATCGGGGGCTTGGAGACCAAGAAGTCCTGTGAGGAAAGGCTGAGGGACTTCTTGGGAATGTTCAGTCTGGAGAAGAGGAGGCTGAGGGGGGGACAGGGTTGTTCTAGTTAAATATTTGAAGGGCTGTGTCACTTAGAGGAGGGCAGGGAGCTGTTCCTGTTGGCAGCAGAGGAGAGGACTTGCAATAATGAGTTTAAATTAAGGGTGGGAAGGTACTGCCTGGAAAAGCTTTTCTACCGTAAGAGTCGTGCCACAGTGGGATCAGCTGCCTGGGGAGGTGGTGAGCTCCCCCTCCTCCCTGGCAGTCTTGAAGCAGCAGCTGGGCAAACCCTTCTCAGGGATGCTCTGGGCTGGTCCTGCATCGAGCAGGGGGTTGGGCTAGATGTCCTCTAGGGACCCTTCCAACTCTGTGGGATTCTAGACTCCTACCTAGTCTCTGGACTACAGAGGCAAGTTCCCCTGGGAGGCGAAGGCAGCCTCAGGGGGCAGCCTTTCCGGCTTCATATCCCTGCCCAGTTCCCTTCCTTCATCCCCCCAGGTACCACCCCCAAACATCCAGGAATTTCCCAAGCCAGAGTTGGCAACCCTACACTGCATTGCGTGGGAGCTCCCAGACGTTCCCACAGCAGCAGCAGCAGCAGGCAGAGATGCAGGCCAGCAAACCAGACAGCGGCCCCTGACCTCCAGCCATCACTGATGCCGGGGGGGCCTTCCAGCTCCCTGACTCGGGCTCCTTGGCAGGCCTTGTGTCCCGTTCCCGTCCAGTGGGAGGACAGGGCGAGGAGACACCCAGGCCGCAGAGGACGAGCGAGGGCATGAGGCAGCAAGTTCACACTCCAAAGCTGGAAGACCTGGAACTGGGCTGGAGAGTGGGCGCCAAGGGCCCATCCTTTGCAGCCCTGCGAAGCAGGCGGTGGCTGTTCGGGGAAGGAGGTGGGGCGTCCGGATTGAGCCAGCGTGGATGTGCCCTGGGCCGGTGCTAAGCATGCGCTGCTTTTCACCCCACCACACACGACAGGCTGCCCAAGCCTTCTGCCTGCCTCCCCCAGGTAACCTGGTAGTTGATGACCAGAGAACTGTTGTGTCTAAGAGAACATCATTCGACCAGGGGCGTCTGTGTGTTCAGGAAGGGCGGGCAGTGGCCTCAGTCCACAGGGAAGAGGCACGTGCCACAGAGACACCACCTGTACGAAAAGAGCTTGCTTTCAGCACGGAGCAGGCTGGGAGTCACCCGGCGGGCCCCCACTGGCGATCCAGCTGCGCACTGCCAGGGAGCAGGGGTTGGGGACCAGCGGGAGGGGCCGGGGACCCCCACTCCCGACCACGGCGGCTCCTTTGGGCAGCTTTGACAGCGCCAAGGAAGAGCCGATGCCCTCCGCTCTGCTGCACCTCAGCACTCACCGTGGTCCCACCCAGCCCCGCATAGACAGGACTGGCATCTGCATTGCCAAAGCTCGTCCAAGCACGTGCCACTTCCTGGTGCCACCCCCCGCCCCCGGGCAGCAGTGTTGGCAGGGTGGTCTCCCAGGCAGCCTGCAGGGACAGATCCCCCCCCCAGAGGAGGAGGCTGGCAGACCAGCTCCCGGAAGAAGGCCGCACGGCACAGCGGAGGGGTCTGGGGGGCATCTGTGGAGGGAAGAGGCCAAAGGGGCGCTCAAGGGCCAACGGGGGAGGCTCCCTTCCCCCACTTGTCTCATGGCAGAGGAAAAATTCAACTTCGTGAGCTGCTGGCATTAAAGTTGTGAGCGAGCCATTTGGCTGCTGCATAAAATCAGTTTGTTCTGGAGCCCCATCCCTTCCGGAGGCTAAAAGATCTGTGAGCTAGCTCACACTAGCTCAGCTCAGAGGGAACGCTGCTCACGGCACAAACTGAATGCAGGCACCGATCCGCTCAGGAAAGAGCCTGACCCTCTTCCTTTTGTCCCTGTTTAACTTTATGCATTAGGTTAGTGTCTTCGAGGAGTCAGAGGCTTGGGGTGATGAAGTTTGATTGATCTAGATTGCAAGACTAGATCTAATGGGTGGGAATTACAAGGGAGTCGTTACCGGCTTAATATCAGGAGAAACTTCCTGACTGTCAGACTCATTGAGCAGTGGAACAGCCTGCCTCGGGAGGTGGTGGATGCTCCTTCGCTGGACGTTTTCAAGAGGAGACTGGACAACCATCTTTTGGGTATGTTGTAGGTATGTAGGGGTTTCGGCTGTGCTCCTGCAGAGTGCAGGGGGTTGGACTAGATGGCCTGCAGGGTCCCTTCCAACTCTAACATTCTATGATTCTACGATTCTAAGTTCTCCTGGTTTTTGTTGGCACACAACCACCCTGTGAGGTAGATGAGGCAGAAAGCAAAGTGGGGCTGGAATTTAGAGGGGGTGAACTTGAGGGAGGGGGCCTATTCAACTCTGCCTCCTTGTGAAATTTTTCTGCTGGAAATCAGGAAAACACTCCCCCTCCAGCTTTGATTTGCAACAGAGGAAAAAAATGCATGTCCCTGCCCTGCTCTGCAATCTTGGAGGGCGACGGGGATGCTGGGGTGTGTGTGGAAGGGCCCTCTTCGCCTTCACTCCCTGCCTCTGGGTTTTGCAGTCTCTGCGCTGCAGGACAGGGGACGTTTGGTAGGGATGCGGATCACAGCGCTGAGGGCCTGGCTCGAACTTGTGGAGAGTGAAGCCATCATGTCTGCATCTTGGCTTTTGTCATACGGGCTGACCGGAACCGCTCCTCCCATAGTTTGTGGTGGAAGTCCCTGGAGGGAGTGTTGGGCCGGGAACTGGACCCTTGGGCGACCTCAGTTTCCCAAAAAGCAAAATGGGACCGAACACTGTCAGTCAAACACTGTCAAAAGCTGACTTGTGAGGCTAAAGAGAACGGCCAAACCCTTCGTGGACTTAAAAGGTCACGGGAGGGATTCAGCCTCACCCTGCTGAGCCCACGTCTCCTGCGCTGGCCTCAGCGGCACAGAGGATTGGGGCCGGCTTGGCTCCTCAGGCTAAACAGATGCCTTCTGTCCACCCCGAAGTGCAAGGAAGGAGGACCTCTGGGGCTGGAAGGAATTTCGGGGGGGGTGTGTCTGGAAGGCCCTGGGACCTTCCGCCCGGAGGCTTCTCTGAGTGTGGGGCAGCAGGGGAGTCTCCTCCCCACGTTCCCTGAGTGGGTGGGCTGCAAGAGTCCCTCGTGTGCGCCCCCACCCCCAAAGCAGAGTCTCCCTGCAGGCTTTCTGAGACACAATTTCATTCCAAGAGCACAATCCTCCCCAATGAAGCCATTTACTCCAAGAGGAAACACTTAAGCATGTGCTTCATGTGGGCTTCCAGTGAAACTGAACCTGATGAGAGTTAGCTGCACTTAGTTGGATCATGCCCGGACGGGTGGAGAAGCACAAGAACCTCTCTCTGCTTTGGGCTCTGGGAGATAGAGGAGGAGCAGGCTTCGCTGACTTGGGGTGCCTGGGAGACCTTCGGGCCGCACAGTGAGGAAGCCGGCTTCCCACTGGCGCAACATGGCTCTGCGCTGCTGGCATGCCTCTCTGGTTCTTTGCATTTATGGCAAGAGGAATCGCTGGGGCGGGGGCTCCAACATCCATTGAGTCCTACACATAGGTTTATAAGATTATGCGTGGGATAGAGCAGGTTGAGAAAGGGGTCCTTTTCTCCCTTTCTCACAATGCAAGAACTCGTGGGCACTCAATGGAATTGCTGAGCAGTCGGGTTAGAACGGATAAAAGGAAATACTTCTTCACCCAAAGAGTGATTAACATGTGGAATTCACTGCCACAGGAGGTGGTGGCAGCTACAAGCATGGACAGTTTCAAGCAGAGGTCTATCAGTGGCTATTAGCCACAGGGTATAGATGGGAACTCTCCGTCTGGGGCAGGTGATGCACTCTATCCTTGGTGCTGGAGGGGGCTGCAGTGGGAGGGCTTCTGGTGTCCTGGCCCCACTGCTGGACCTCCTGAGGGCACCTGGTATATTTTGGCCGCTGTGTGACAGAGTGTTGGACTAGATGGGCCACTGGCCTGATTCAACATTGGCTTCTCTTATGTTCTTATGGATCATGCCCGAACGGGTGGAGAAGCACAAGAACCTCTCTCTGCTTTGGGCTCTGGGAGATAGAGGAGGAGCAGACTTCGCTGACTTGGGGTGCCTGGGAGACCTTCGGGCCACACAATGGGGAGCCAGCTTCCCACTGGCGCAACATGGCTCTGCGCTGCTGGCACGCCCTTGGTTCTTTGCATTTATGTCAAGAGGAATCACTGGGGCGAGGGCTCAACATCCATTGCGATCCCAGACCCCCTTCCCCCGCAGGAGGAAGGTATTTGAGAAGCCCAGGAAACAGGGGAGAGGGGATGCCTGGGCGGACCATCTGGCGGGGTGCCTCTGCTGCAAATGACCCCCAAACACATCTGGGTTACTGACCCTCTGGTCCACTCGGCGTCAGATGGAGCCCCTCCTCCTTTGCTAGAGGTATATAACATGGCAGCCCATCCTGCAAACAGCCAAAGTCCCTCATGTGCCCCCCCCACCAAAGCAGAGATAAGTGCAAAGTCCTACACCTGGGCACAAAAAATCAAAGGCACAGATACAGAATGGGAGGGACTTGGCTTGACAGCAGCACAGGTGAAAGGGATCTGGGTGTTCTGGTTGAGCCTGCAGTGCGATGTGGCTGTGAAGAAAGCTAATGCACTCTTAGGATGCATGAACAGAAGCCTTGTGTCCAGGTCATGGGAGGTGGTAGTTCCGCTCTATTCTGCTATGGTCAGGCCTCACTTGGAGTCCTGTGTCCAGTTTTGGGCACCACACTTTAGAAAGGATGTTGACAAGCTCGAGTGTGCCCAGAAGAGGGCGACCAGGATGGTGAGAGGGTTGGGATCCAACAAGTCTTACGAGGAAAGGCTGAAAGAGTTGGGTCTGTTTAGCCTGGGAAAGAGAAGGCTTAGAGGGGACATGATGGCAGTCTTCAAGTATTTGAAGGGCTCGTTCACGTAAAAGACGGAGCAGATCTATTCTCTCTTGCTCCGGATTGCAAGACTAGATCTAATGGGTGGAAATCACAAGGAGTCGATACCGGCTAGATATCAGGAGGAACTTCCTAACTGTAAGAGTGGCTGAGCAGTGGAACTGTCTGCCTCGAGAGGTGGTGCATGCTTCTTCCCTGGACGTTTTCAAGTGAAGGCTGGATGACCATCTTTCTGGGTATGTTGTAGGTATGTAGGACTACTCTTTCGGCTCTGCTCCTGCAGAGTGCAGAGGGTTGGACTAGATGACCTGCAAGGTCCCTTCCAACTCTAACTTTCTATGATTCTATGAAGTGACTCTGCACCCTAGCTAAGGAGGCACGTCTGAGTCGAGACCAGAGAGGTGCCCCTCTTAGCTCTGCCTGCCGCGACCCATCTGGCTTGCTCCCCCCCCATTTCCCTTCCTGCACTAAGTGCTGGGGCCAAGCCTCCTCTTGCCGTGCAAGGCTCCTCCCCCCCGGCTGGAGAGGCAAGGGCCGTCGCCATGTTCGGGATGGATGGAAGAAACAGCACATGGACAGCCGCGGCATGGAAAGGCCAGCCAAGCCCCCCCAGTTCACCCCCAAGCTCAAGCGCCGGGCACAGCAGGTGTGTCGGGGATGGAGCGGCACTGCGGAGACACATAGACTCTTCCAGGACCACACGAGACAGAAGCCGGCACATAGAGGACACCCGGGCGCTCATGAGGATTCACAGGGCCCCCGAGGGGAGGGGAGGGCGATGCTGCAGAGCGGCACCCCCCGGGAACGGCGACCACAGCTGCAGCCCCCAGCACAGAGCTTGGAGGGGACCTGGAATGAGGAGAAGACCGCCCAAGGGCCTCCTGGACAGCACACGGCTTGGAACGGGGCTCAGAGAGATTCGTGGAGGAGAGGTCTATCGGTGGCTCCTAGCCACGGTGGCCGAGGGGAACCTCCACATTCAGAGGCACTTATCCTCTGGGCCTCGGAGCCAGGAGGTAACATCAGGGGAAGGCCTCGGCCCCTCTGCCCTCTTGTTGGACCTCCAGGGGAACTGGCTGGTCCCTGTGTGAGACGGGAGGCTGGATGAGGTGGATCTACAACAATTTAAGGAAACTGGTGAATTAGTGTAGACCATAAATAACTGAACATCAAATAATGCTCCAAAGTATTCCAATTCTTAAACTAGTCTTATTATTTAATTACTAGGGAAGAAATACAGCGGGTTCTAGAAGGAAGCTCCAGGTGAGTGTCCCGGCTGTGGCTGGCAGGGCGGCAGAGGGAGGCAAGCCGTGTTTATTTCCTTCTGCTTAGCTATAAGGCAGGGCTGTCTCAAGTCATTTTGCTGCCCCAAGTGGGTCGTATGGGAGGACAGCCTCGTGGTTAACAGGTATGGTTCCCTCCACCCCTGACTGATGTTAATTTGGGGCTATGCAGTGGCAGCTAAGGCAGAAAAGCACCTCCTCCTATGCCATGTCTTCTGGGTTCCAAGGGTTTGGAAAGCGGTTCCACAGCCAGTTACAGGTTTGCCTGTAACTGTCTTACGAGGAAAGGCTGAAAGAGTTGGGTATGTTTATAGCCTGGGAAAGAGAAGGTTTAGAGGGGACATGATGACAGCCCTTCCAATATCTGAAGGGCTGCCATGTAGAAGACAGAGCAGATCTATTCTCTCTTGCTCCGGACTGCAAGACTAGATCTAATGGGTGGAAATTACCAGGGAGTCGATGCCAGCTAAATATCAGGAGAAACTTCTTAACTGTAAGGGTGGTTGAGCAGTGGAACAGACTGCCTCGGGAGGTGGTAGATGCTCCTTCGCTGGACGTTTTCAAGTGTAGGTTGGATGACCATCTTTCAGGTATGTTGTAGGGCTATCTTTCGGCTTCGCTCCTGCAGAGTGCAGGGGGCTGGACTAGATGACCTACAAGGTTCCTTCCAACTCTAACATTCTATGCTTCTATGATAACTCTGGTTTGGGAAATACCTGTAGATTTGAGGGATAGAGCCTGGGGACGGCAAAGTTTGGGGTGTGGAGGGACCTCAGCAGGGTATAATTCCATAGAGTCCATTGCCCATAGCAGCCATTCGCTCCTGGAGGCTGGCACTCTAGGGAGGGCCAGACCATAGATTTGAGGGTAGAGCCTGGGAAAACAGGGTTTGGGGTGTGGAGGACTTCAGTAGAGTGCCATACAGTCCACTGCCCAAAGCAGCCATTGTAATAGCTGGGAAATTTTCTGTAGGGGAAATGGTGTGCTGTGGCTGGGGAACACAGTGATTTCTGGGGAGATTTCCTGGCCCCACAAGGAGATTGGCAACTCCAGTGACCATTTAAGGGAAGATTGGGATATGTATTTTACCTCAGGATATGTTCGATGACTCCCAACAGCAAACTGTTTAGAATGTTAGAGGCAAAGGCCAATCAGGCCGCATAAGCAAATGACCTCTGTGTTCCGACTGGCTATTGGGGGGAGAAGAACAGCAAACTGTTTAGAATATTGGAGGCGAGACTCAGGCAATGCAGCCAGTGGATAGGGAGGTGTTCTGAGTGACAGATCATTGAGCCAACTGATTTGGGAGCATGTGGAATGTTCTGGAGAGTGCCACCACCAAATCACAATTATTATATAGAGAGATACTATTCAAAGGAATTAGTACACAGACAGGTTAAGAATTTGAAGGAAACATCACAACCCCAGAACAGTCTTCACAATTCCAAAGTGGAGAAAAGACTTCAGAATTCCAAACTGGAAAAGCACAAATGTCCATAGAGCAAGTAAATCCAGTCCTTGACTTGAGGCAAACAATAAATGATGAGCTGCAGTCAACCCACTCTCCAGATTGTCCAATGGGTTATCGATCCTTTCATCAGGACTGCACATCAATGGGTTCTCCCAGCAAGTAGTTCCTCCAAAACTGCCTTGTTTTACAGTGACACAAACTCCCTCAGAACAATGTCTCCAAATGGCCTTATTTGTCTTTATTCATGATGAACACGTTTAGCCTCACTCTGTGGGCATTCTCTCATCGAAATGGAACTGGAAGGTCTTTTCTCTGCTTTGGAACTGTGAAGTCTATTCTGGGATTGTAACGTTTCCTTCAAATTCTTACCCTGTCCGTGTACTAATTGCTTTGAATAGTATATTTAAATAATAAGAATAGTTTAAGAATTGGAATACTTTGGAACTTTATTGGATGTTAAGTCGTACATGGATGAGGTGGACCAGCAGGGCTCCTCTGATGCACTCATGTTCACGAGCCCCCTCGCCCCGGAGCAACATCATAGCCTCAGCTTGTGGGTCTTGGGATGGCCCTACACACGCGTGTACGTATACACACACGCACACAAGCAGGCTTAGCATGAGCACATCTTAGAGGGGAGGGGGTCTTGGGTTATACTCCCCAAGGCTGCGCTTTCAAGAAGCAGGCCGCCTCCCAACCTGATACCCACGGAGGTGGAGGAGGCCCTCGGATCAGTGTCCAAAGGGTTCTTTCCCACCTCAGGAAGGACCTCAGAGTGCTCGCAAGCAGCTGGGGAGGGAAAGGCGGCCAGGCTGGGGCCAGAGGAGGCATGTGAGTGGTGATTGGCGGCAGCAGGCCCGGTCAGAAGCCCCACCTCAGGGTGTGGTGATGCCGGCCCTACCTGGGGAGCCTGGCCTCTTAGTGCCCGCAGGCCTATAGCCTGCGTGGGGCCCCTGGGGGCCCGCCCCCCGCGGGTTTTGCAGGCCCCCTTCCCCATCCTCTGCTCCCCCCTCCTCCCCCCGGCCCCCTCCCCCCTCCTCGGAGCACTCGGAGCAAAGCCTTCTTCTCCCCCCACCCGTCCCCAGTCTTTGCAGGGCCGCGCTGAAGCGCAGGCCCCTGTAAAGCCTTCTTCTCCCCCCTCCACAGCTTAGAGGGAACATTGGTGGTGGGCCCCCTGAGAGAAACATGGGCCCCCTGAGCAAAAAGTTGTTAGCTACGGGCCTGAGTACCCGTCCTCTGAGGAAAGAGGGGGCTCTCCAGAGGTACCACGAAGGCTCCACAGCCCAGGCAGAAGGGCTGGGCTTTGCAGGAATCTCTCTTTCGGTGGCGCCCCAGGCAAGTCCTGACTTGAGCATGCGGCCAAGTGCCCTTGTCTTCCTGGGCCGCTGAGGGCCACAGCGTGATGGACCCAATCCGAGGCCTGACTCAGAATCCACTGAGCAACCTCTTCTAGCTGAACAGAACGGGAGGGCCACCCACCCACCCACTGCCTGCCTGCCTGCCTTTCCCCAGAAGCAAGACCTCGGGGAGAAGCTTCCAGCCAGCCGAGACACACACCCCGCCCCAGGTTCCCTCTCCGGGCTGGGTCTCCTGTGGACGGGAGCTTCCTCCTGGGACTCAGTGACACAGAACATCACGAGACAGGGAGACAGACATGCTGGGGGGCACAGAGGGGCGGGGCGGGGACAGAGGCACACTGCACAGCAAGCACCGCCCCTCCCCCTCCCCGCAGCCCCCCTCCGGCCCCGCCTGGGGCACAGCGCGCACACACAACAGCCGTAGCAGCAGCGGCACAGTCAAGACGGAGGGAGGGGGGGAGGAGCCGGGGTTGCTATGAGAATGGAAGATGCTCACTTACACAACTCGCCCACCCTCCTGAGGCCTGAGGCGGATCTAGACAGAGCAGCGGAGACATGCAGATGAGGGAGCAGGAAGAGAGGCAATGAGAGAAATGTTAGCATCAGTCCAAGGCACCAGGAGCAACAGTGTGAAAAAAGGAACAGACGCCACCGCCACCGTCGTCATCTCGAGCCTGGCTGAGCCACTGCGGCTCCCAGAAGCCATGGCCTGGCTGGGGGCTGCCTCCAGGAGGCCGGGGTGGGGTGGGGAGCGGGGACCTCGCCAACGGCAGCCTCGGAACCCGGGACAGACCCCTCCCCTTTGCACAGACGGCTCACCCACCCGGGCTGTCCCTTCCCCTGCTCAGGTGTGCCTTTGCCCCCCTCCCCACAGACCTTCCTCCCCTTCATCTCTCTGGAGATGGCCCCGTTCTGCCTAGGGGAGGGGCAGGTGACGGGCCCGGTGGGGCTCGAGGGGCCAGCCCCTGGGGAAGGCAGGTGCTCAAGGGATCCAGGCCATCGACACCCGAGGGTTCTGGGAGGCAGCTCAGTCCTGGCCAGTTCAGTATTCTAGCAGTCACATTCCTGGTCTGCATTCATAACCGCATGGAGACCACAGCCAAAGCCTGCAGCAAAGCAATGGGGCGGGGGACGGGACGGCATCTCCTGATCATCGAAGGCGGAGGGGAAAGAGAGAGAGAGAGAGAGAGAGAGGGTGGAAGAAGAGGCTCTCTGGGGAATGGGGCGCGTTGCAAGCTGACCCAGTCCCTGTCCCCCCTCCCCCAATGAGCATGCCCGGCGTGCCACCTCCTCTACGCCGGCAGAGTCAGAGGTTAGAGCTGCTAATGTGCCCATGAGAGAGCCGGCCTTGGGAAACAGCTGCGGGCTGGAGACGGCTCCTATGCGCTCCGGAAGAGTGGCAGCCTCCACGGCCAGGCCCAGGGGCATTTTTCAACAGGAGGGCCAGGGACCAGTCAGACAAGCCCGCACTCCTCCTGCCAGTGTGAAACGCTCCTCCTCGGGCACGGGCGGGCCACAGCCAGCGTTTCAGGCACGCTCTTCCCCAGTTCTTGGAAGGGAGGCACCGACACTCCCCCCCCCACTGCCTGCCCGCCCACCCCTAAGAACTGCCTCTGCCCACTCTGCCATGGCATCCTCCTTGTAGGCACGACACACGGCAGCAGACTGAGAGAGGGCAAGGCAAAAGGGGTGGGGGGGTCCCGGTCACTGCAAATGGGCTGCCTCATGCCGAGGTCTCCACCTCCTCTGGATGGTGGAAGGATCCGCCCTCCAACTGCAGCACCCCCCCTTGGCCCTGCTCCATGCAAGGCCGTTATGCAGCTCTCTCTTACGAGGAAAGGCTGCAAGAGTTGGGTATGTCTAGCCTGGGAAAGAGAAGGCTTAGAGGGGACATGATGGCAGTCTTCCAATACCTGAAGGGTTGTCATGTAAAAGATGGAGCAGATCTATTCTCTCTCGCTCCGGATTGCAAGACTAGATCTAATGGGTGGAAATTACCAGGGAGTCGATATACCGGCTAAATATCAGGAGAAACTTCCTAACTGTGTAGGAGGGGTTGAGCAGTGGAACAGACTGCCTCAGGAGGGGGTGGATGCTCCTTCGTTTTCAAGAGTGGGCTTGGGTATGTTGTAGGTATGTTGGGCTCTCTTTCGGCTCTGCTCCTGCAGAGTGCAGGGGGCTGGACTAGATGACCTGCAAGGTCCCTTCCAACTCTAACATTCTCTGATTCTAGGTCCTCAGGCACTGGCAAAGCGAAGATGCCCACTCATT
Source organism: Gekko gecko (assembly GCA_029375565.1). NCBI lineage: Eukaryota > Metazoa > Chordata > Lepidosauria > Squamata > Gekkonidae > Gekko > Gekko gecko. The sequence continues at coordinate 2,731,761 of JAPDNY010000005.1, forward strand.
AAAAACAACATGGCTCTTCTGACCAGCCTGAGACTAGTAATAAATGGTCACCCGGGTGCATTTCCTGAGCAATCCCCCTGGTCAAAGAGCCAGGTTCGAGTCCAGGGGCACCCCAGAGACCAACAAGACTTCCAGGGCCTGACCTTTCGAGAGTCCAAGCTCCCTTTGTCAGAGACGAGAGGGAACGGAGGTCCGTCCTTCGCCCTGCGCCTCTGCACCCTTTCTCTGCAGTGCCCCTTCCACCTTTGGGCTGGGACAGAAGGACTCTTGGACCTCCGTTCCTACCTGTACCTGACGGAGGAGGGAGCCGGGATCTTCAACTGCTCACACCTCCGAAATCTCGCCGGTCACTTCTTGGACTCTGATATAGCTGCTTTACGGCAGACTGACACGGCCACCCCCTGAACCCCCAGGCAAAGTCTCTCTCTCACGGGGGTCTTTCCAGGGAGTGGAAAGTGGTAGGCAGCACGCCAGCACTACGGGACCACCACGGGACCTGCAGGAGACCTTGGTGCGGGCCAACGCTAACCCGCATCCGACATCTGAGCCCACAGGTCTGCCCTGCCCACGGGCCGCGAAAGAAAACCCGCTGGCGACTCCAGTTCTTGCAGAACCACATCTCCTCGCCTAATCCCCGGGACCACCGTCTTTGGCTGGCTTTTGGGTATATGAGCAACTCAACGACCTTCACTGGTACCCTGCCTGGTAGGAATAAACCACAGCTGGGCTGCGTGAAGGGGAAGAGGAGAAGGATTAAGACCTGAGGGGCTTAATCCTGATCCAGATCTACGCGGTGCCTAATCCTCCCCCCATCCCCCCAGCATGGATTCATATCGCCTTTTCCCATCTGACAGCAGCTGGTTCCAGCTAGTTCACTAGATGTGGACGACACTTCCGATCTCATCCAGATGGGCAGCTGCCGTGCGAGTCCGTCTCCAGCAGCAGGAAGGAGGCAGAGACCAGGAGCACCTTAAGAGACGGACACAGTTGGCGGCAGGGCCGGAGGTCTCCTGAAGAAGCGGGCCGTGAATCAAGAAAGCTCCTTCCCGCCACGGACCTTGTCTTCAAGGTGCTCAGGGACGCTGCCTCTTCTCTACTCCTTCCAATCTGGACAAACACCTGCTGAACTGGGGAGCCCAACTAACAATGATTTAAGGAAATAGATGAATAAATATAAGCATGTATGACTTAACATCACGTAAGGCTCCAAATATTTCTCAAATATACACCAGTATTCAATACATGAAATACATGAACTTCAATAAATAGGCTGGAGATTTAAAGCAATATCTAACATTTACGATTTGAAGAAGAAGAGATTGGATTTATACCCCGCCCTTCACTACCCAAAGGAGTCTCAGAGCGGCTTACAAACTCCTTTCCCTTCCCCTCCCCACAACAGGCAGACACCCTGGGAGGTAGAAGAAGAGATTGGATTTATACCCCGCCCTTCACTACCCAAAGGAGTCTCCAAGCGGCTTACGAACTCCTTTCTCTTCCCCTCTCCACAACAGACACCCCTGTGAGGTAGGTGGGGCTGAGAGAGCTCTTGACAGAAACTGCTCTTTCTCAAGGACAGCCGTGCCAGAGCTTGTGACTGACCCAAGGTCACATCAGCAGGTGCAAGTGGAGGAGTGGGGAATCAAGCCCCATTCTCCGAGATTAGAGTCTGCACACTTAACCACTGCACCAAACTGGCTCCCAAAAGAAAGACTTCACAGATTTTAAGTTCACAATTTCAATGGACTGAAAAACGTGATCTTCAAATGTCCCTAAAGCAAGTATGTCCACTTCTTAAGGCTTAAGATAGACAATGCAAAGTATATCGCAATCCGCAAGCAGATCCGGTCCTTAAGTCATGAAACAAACAGTAAGAAACAGGTGGCAGTCAACTCATTGTCCAGAAAACTCACTGAAGACTTTCCTTTGGGAGTGACAAATACTAAATGTTAGATATTGCTTTAAATCTACTGTATATCTGAAAAATAGTTGGGAGCCTTACGTGATGTCAAGTCAGGCATGAACTGGGGAGCCCGGCTGGACTTTCGGGCTCTTTTCTGACTCATTTTATCCAGAGGGAGGCTGCAACTCCCCCCCCCCCCCGCAAGGAACATTTCAGCTGCCAGACGCTGACTGCAGGGGTGGGCTGTGGGATGGGTCGGAAACAAAGGGGTCCACCTCTGCTACCGATCGTGACCCACTTCCAGGAGAAGGCCCAGAGGGGGTGCTGCTTTTGGCTTGGGACTCTTGTCAGAACTGGAGGCCGTCTCTCAGGGGCACACAGCGTCTGAACCACCGACTCCCCGGGAGCATGGAGCGGCTGCCCCCCCCCCGCAAGCATGCAAGAGCCAGAGGCCACGGCCTGCTGTGTGCTGGGCAGAGCAATGACGGGGCGAGCCAGGATTAGTCCGAGGTGAGCGACCGATGAGATGAAGCGGCCAGGGCTTGCGAGGTTGCCGATGCATGCCGTGCGTGGGCGGCCACAATGCCCCTGCATCCTTGTAGGCTACGGAGATGGAACGTGATCCCAAAAGGCGCACCCCACCCCCTCCTCCCACACAAGGCCCCTCCCCCTAATTTGGATCTGGCCCTTTCCTGCTTTTGGTCTGTGGCATCCCCTCCGCACCCGGAGTGCGCACTCTCCATGAGGGCGGGGGATCATTCCGCAGCGGCACTGTTCCCCCAGGGAGCCTGCTGTCTCGCTCCCTGCCCCTTCCTGCGTCCGAGGCCGGAAGTGAGGAATGGAGGAAGGTGGGGAGAACCACTCCGGCCTACATGCTCCCTCCCAAACAGGCCTGCTCAGGGCCAGGGAGACAGGCGCGGTGCCAATTCCCCAGGAAATTCCAGGTATCATGAACCACGCCAGTAAAGTTCTTCCAACGTAAGATGAGGCACGGGGAGACGGCTTGGACTCGAGAGAAGGCAGAACTCTGAGCACCCCAAGGCTTTGAGGAAATGCCTCTACGAATGAATGTGGTTCCTCTGGGACTCCCTGAGAGAGCTATCCCGGCAGAAGGGTTACGGCCGTATGAAGACCGCCTCCCCCACATGGCACCTGGACCCTTTTGGGGCTCAGGGAGAGAGCTCCGGAGAAAAGGGCGGGCCCCCAGCGGCATCTTGGGCTTCCAGCCATGCTCCCCCTCCCATAAAAGCCGCCGTCTCTTGCTCGCTGCTCCACCAGTAGGACGCCAGGCCCGGCTCCCCTGGCCTCTCCACAGAAGGGGTCCGCTTTTCCTTCCTGGCGGCTTGCAAAGCAGCAGGGGCAGAGGAGGCCAGGAGGCCAATGGCCTTGGGACAGACTTTGCCTTTGCCGGGCTGATTTATGGGCACATTTTTGGGGGTCTTGGGGGATGCCAGGAATGGGGACTCGTTCTGTGAACATGCCGGTCGGTTCCCCTTTGCTCTGGAGCATTCGCACCACCAGCCTTTATGCCCAAGGACTCTCCTCTCTGGCTTCCCCGGGCACAGGACGGGCAGCGTTGCTCATGAGGGGGTCTACTCCATTCCTGTGTGCCTGTCCTGGCCCTCGCGCCCCCAGATTTCGGAACAGAAATGCCTGCCGACGGCGAGGCCTGATTTTGAGAGCCTACCCGGAGGCCGGGGGCAACATCAGAGCCTACAAGGAAACGGGGCGTTGTTAACTGCAGCAGCTGGAAGCTCCCCCCCCCAGCACATGTTATGCTCTTTGACCAAAACAGAATTGATGAGTTTGTAGAGAAAGAGGAAGCTTTACCCTAGGAGCTAAAGGCCTAAAAGGCTTATTTCTCTTCACTCTCTCTTTCCGATCTGTAAGGATACAAAGCAGTGGTCGGTTTTCCAAACAGCACGAGACCAGATATATATATTATATATATATATATACACACATACACATAAATCTCCTCTCTCTCTCTTCTTACACACCGAAATTGGCTTCAGATGGTCTCTCGGTTGTGGGTCAGGGAGGCAAACTTGTGCAGTGCGCGGCCAGACCCAAATGAAACCCTGGCTCAAACCTGACCACCTGCGGAGAAGCAACCACTGTGGGTCCCCATCAGGCTTGTTCTCTCTGTGCAGCCGCTGTGAATTGGGGCCAGAGGAGGCCTGCCCTTCCTCCCCCCCAGCCCTCTTGGCCACCACACTGCAGCAGTGCAAGGAAAACGGCTCAGCACTCGAGGGAAAGCCGAGACCTGCCAGCCTCCCCAGAGTCACTCAGGATTTGGCTACGGACGGTGTGGCCGGAGCGGCCTGGGGCAGAGAAGAGGCAGGGAAAGGGAGGCACGGGGGGCATTGTCTGGAGGGAAGCAGGATGCTAAGGGATGCCACAGACTGGCACAGCTGCACTCCAGCAGGGAGGGGCCCGGGGCGTCATTTTCGGAGCACTTCATCCCAGGCAGCTCCTCCTCCCTCTGATGGACGAATGCTGCCGTGCTGAGCTGGTTCTGGCCCTTCCAGTCAGGCTGCAGGGCAACGCTCCCTCTAAGCCGTGGAGTCCTGTGAGCAAAAATTCTACCTTGTGAGCTACCGCCTTTAAAGCTGTGAGCGAGCGATCTGGCTACTGCATCCATTAGTTTGCTCCCTGGAGCCCTCCTTCCTGAGCTGAGACAAAAATGTGTGAGCCGGAGGCTAAGAAACCTATGAGCTAGCTCACACTAACTCAGCTTAGAGGGAACACTGGAGCCAGGGGGAGAATCTTTCCTTTGGCAGCTGATGTGGCCCCGGGGAGGGGTGGGGCGCAAGGCTCGGTGTTCTCCCTCCTGTCTATGGAAGGCCCCTCAGTGAGACTGTGTCGGAAGCTCTGGAGCAGGGCGCTGTCCATATGCTGCTGCGGAACAAGCCACCTTCTGAATGGGGTGGTCGGGTGGCTGAGGAAGAACAAACCAAAGCTGAACACAAGTAAGATGGAAGGGACACTGGCTGGAAGGGAGGCTGTTTCAAATGGGAATGTGACAGGAACATAAGAAAAGCCCTGCTGGATCAGACCAGGGAGGGTCCATCTAGTCCAGCCTCCTGTCTCATACAGTGGCCAACCAGTTCCTTTGAAGGGCCAACATCAGGACATGTAGGCTGAGGCCTTTGTAAGAACATCAGAAGAGCCCTGCTGGATCAGACCAGTGAGAGTCCATCTCGTCTAGCATCCTGTCTCACGCAGTAGGCCAACCAGGTCCTTTGGAGGGCCAACAGAAAGGGCATAGAGGCTGAGGCCCTCATAAGAACATAAAAGCCCTTCTGGGTCAGACCAGGGAGGGTCCATCTAATCCAGCATCCCAGCTCACACTGTGGCCAACCAGTCCCTCTGGAGGTCCAACAACAGGGCATAGAAGCTGAGGCCTTCCCCTGATAGGAACATCAGAAGAGCCCTGCTGGATCAGACCAGGGAGGGTCCATCTTGTCCAGCATCCTGTCTCATGCAGTGGGCCAACCAGGTCACCTGGAGGGCCAACAACAGGGCAGAGAGGCCGAGGCATTCATAAGAGCCCTGCTGGGTCTGATCAGTGGTCCATCTAATCCAGCTTCCCGTCTCACACCGTGGCCAACCAGTTCCTCTGGAGGTCCAACAACAGGGCAGAGAGGCCGAGGCCTTCCCCTGATATTACCTTCTGGCTTTGGGATTCAGAGACTGACTGCCCTCAGTCACCAGGGCTAGTAGCCACTGACAGACCTCTCCTCTGTGAATCTACCTAATCTCCCTTTACAGCTGTCTGTGCCTGTGGCTACTATCACTACATCCCCCAGCAGTAAACTCCAGATTTTAATCACTCTTTGTGTAAAGACGTATTTCCTTTTATCCGTCCTAAACCAACTGCCCATTGGCTTCATTTGATGCCCTCGATTTCTAGTATTTAGGGAGAGGGAGAACAATTTCTGTTGGTCCAATGTCTCCACCTTGGGCATCATTTTATAAACCCAAATGTCCTTCTGACGGTCAGTGGTCTCAACTTTTGCTGAAAGTCTCTGTTAGGAACTTGGGAATCTTGCTGGCTCCTGGTCTCCAGGAGAAACCGCCGTCTACAGCAGCAGGAAGTGATTTCTCCCCCCCCCCCCAGCTCCATGCAGTCAGGCAGCGGGCTCCCTCTTGGCAGACACCCACCCAGCCTGGCCCTGCTGATCCGTGCCTCAGTAGCCTGGAGGCGAAACTGCTACAAAAGGCTTTCCACAGACCTGCCTCTGACGACTGTCTGGAAACAGGGGCTGGCCGGCGGGGCCATGTTAATCCTGCTATGAAGTCCCTTCAACTGGCTCCTGATTAATCTTGGGGTCTAATTCAAAGTGCTCGAGAAGGTTAAGCCCTTCCTGGGGCCCAAATACTTGAAGGACCACCTCCCCGGTGTCCCCAGACATCTGTTCCGTTCTTCCCAGCGAGGTCTATGGCTGGTGTCTCTTTTGGCCAAAGCGTATTCGGCAGAGGCCTGGCCTTGGGCTTTTTCAGAGGCAGCCCCATACCGAAAGAGGGTGGCAGGGGGGAGAGAGGGGGTGCTTCTGGCTTCCCCTCTCCTGGCTTTCTGGGGATGCCACAAAATGGAATTCTTGGAGACCCTTTCAGGGCACTCTGAGTCTGGAGAAACGGGAACGTTTTCCTAGCTGCAAATGAGATTTTTTAGAAAATGGGTTATTTTAATGTAGTTTTAATGTTATTGGTCAACGCTTGAAGGTGTAAAGTTTTAATGTATTTTGCACTCATTGTTATTATCCATCTTGGTTCCTGAGCTGTCAGGAAAACTGGGCACAGAAATATTTTAAACGCGCTAATCAGCTGATGTGCACACCGCCCCCAGCCCACACGACAGACGTATGCTGGCCGTCGCATCAATTTCAACCTGACTGGCCTCTCCAGACCCTTTCATGGGAGGGGGCTCTGCCAGCTCTACCCATGAGTCAGTGAGCCAGTCACATTTCCCGATAACGCCAAGCCACTCAAGGGGCTTCGGATCCCAAGGAAGCCCAGAAACAAAGCAGCAGCTGGCCTGTCGCTTTCCAGATGTTGCGAGGCTGTAATCCCCACAGTCTGGGACGGAGGGGCAGGAGGGCTTCTTGACAGCCCCCTTGAGTTCGTGGCAGATGGAAATCTGAACTGGGGACTACGAACTGGAGATCACCCTTTGCCCTGTTGCCCTGCATCAGCCCTGAGAAAGGAGTGAAAAAGCAACAACAACAACAACAACCAGATCTCCAAAGGACAATGTGCCTCATGAGGGAGTCGGCAAGAGGAAGGAGTTTCCACCAGAAATGCAAAACGAGACTTCTTGGGGACACTTCACACGTGAATGGATGTGAATGGAAGAACTCTTTGGCCGCAAGGTGGAAGAGCTCGGGAGTCCAAGGCAGGGCACTACCCAGAGCCCCAGTAGCCCCCCTCCCACAACAGGCACAGGCTGGGCTAGGGCAGCGTGCCAGAACAGCCAGGAACAACAGCTGGTTCAGGGGGAATGACTGGGGCAGGTTGCTCAGAGCCGGGACCATCTCCCCTGGCAAGAAGTTCACTGTACCCCACTGCCTTCTGGGCCTGATAGACCACGACAGCCCAAAGGGGTCCGTGGCCTTCAGGACCCTGCCTGCTCTCACATAAAGCCGTCCATGTATCAACATCCTCTTCCATGGGGGTTTCCTAAGATAAATCTACAGGTGGTGGTGCTGTAATATGGGGTGGGGAGGTTCATGCAAGGTATGTGCTCCTAATTTGCACATGCAGCGCATGCCGTAGCAGCCCCACCTAGTGCCTGCCTCTTGTTTGGGTGTGGGTGTGTTTGGACATGCCTCTCTACCTCTTCCTGCAGCCATCCATACCCACAGATCATCCAGTCAGTAGTTGTGTACTTTAGGAGTTTGCAGGCAGGGAGTGTGTCACCGAACACATGCAGAGTGCATTTCCCTCCTGACTACTAAAGAACCAAAGCCATGTGCCAAGGCCAAGGCCAAGAGTAAACTACTGGAGCAGGCCTTTCTAGTCCTCCACATCTTGCCAGACTGATTTCAGCCTCTGGTTTGGTTCGTCCTGGTGAGCCAGGCTTGCATTTTTGAGGAACGGCTTATCCGGGTAATGTGCAGAGCCAGGATGCCCTTTTGTGAGAACTGACCTTGTTGCTTGAATTGTTTTTTTGCCAGTTCAGATGTCAAAGCAACTTTCGTGCTTGCTCAGACAAAGGACCAGTTTTTTGGAAAGAGACAGAGGGCCTGAAATGACGGCAAAGAGACGGCTCGGGCTTAACCTGGCTTGTTCATGTCAGTCCCTTATCCTGCCGTTTTAATTTTTTTTAATAAAATCTTTAAAAAGGACACGTTGCTTTGACCCCTCTCTATTTTTTCTGTTAAGGGAACCAACCGATCCAAAGATCTTCCCCCTTTTCGACTGGATAAAAGACTGGCCGGCCTTCATAACTGCGCAGCTACCAACGCAGAGCTGCCAACCCTTCCAAACTGGCAAAACCATTTCAAGCGGCGAGGCTGGGTCTTCTCACAGAAGGGCACCTTGGCCCTCCACAGGACACAGACAAGCTGTTCCTCAAAAGCGCAAGCGTAGTGGAGGGTTGTCGGATCTCACCAAGAGGGACGCCTGCGACAAACCCCGAGGTGGAAGCCGGAGGGAGCGTGAAAACAAACACCCAGGACACGTGCATTTCAAAGCCGGTCAGGTTTTCTTGCTTATTACTTGGAACTCCAAACATTGATGCTTTAGAATGATACAAACTGGACCTAGAGTGGCACGTTTTGTGGAGGGATGGCATGCTAGAACCACCACCCATTTCCCCGTTCCTCACAGGCCTGCCTCCATGTCAGACTGGAGCTTCTCTGCAGCGGCATCCAAATGGTGCCCCCCCATGCCTGAATGGTCCCTTCCATCCTGCCAGTACCAGGCCAAGGCAACCTCAGGACCACGGGGGTGGAAGAAGAAGAAGAAGAAGAAGAAGAAGAAGAAGAAGAAGAAGAAGAAGAAGAAGAAGAAGAAGAAAGAAGAAGAGATTGGATTTATACCCCACCCTTCACTACCCAAGGGAGTCTCAGAGCGGCTCACAAACTCCTTTCCCTTCCCCTCCCCACAACAGACACCCTGTGAGGTAGGTGGGGCTGAGAGAGCTCTTGACAGAAACTGCTCTTTTTTCAAGAACAGCTCTTGTCAGAACTATGGCTTGCCCAAGGTCATCCAGCCAGGTGCAAGTGGAGGAGTGGGGAATCAAACCCGGTTCTCCCAGGTTAGAGTCCGCGCACTTAACCACTACACCAAGACTGGCTCTCGGCTGGCTTGATTTTGGCCGCTCTGAAGGGTCGTTTCTGTGCTATTCTGACAGGCATCGTTGGATGCCTTGGAGGCTTGAATTCAGGGCTTCACCCCCACAACACCTTTCCCGGTGCCCACAGAGTGCTTTCAGAAATATGGCTGGGGCCGGGCGGGGCTTTTGTTCAGCAGGGATTCCGCCGGGCTGTGGAGACGTGTAAAAAGTTGCTTCAGCAACAGCTGACATTACTGAACAAAGATCTTCACTGAGTTATTGCGTGTGTCCCTCTTAAAATTCCCTGAATTTTGATGGAAACAACTCTATAATTGGTTACAAAAACATCAGGGTGGTATAAGCGGGAAAGTTTAATAACAATTAATAAACCTTATTAATGTTATAGATCCAGAATAAGCAGTTGAAATGTAGAGAACATGGAGGATAGACTCCAGTATCTATTTGGTGTCTTTTATTCTATATCCTAATTGCTTCTTTATTCAATAGGTGATTGCTTCTCTGTTTTACTGCTTTTCTTTTTTTATTGCTTATCTGTTTTCTGTAAAAAAATCAATAAAATGTTTTTTTAAAAAAATTCCCTGAATTTTAAAAATCTCTGAATTCCCGGCTTCCTTTAAAGAGAAAAAGTCTCTCGCTCCTTCCCTCGCGGAGATATGCCTTTTCCCTTATATCTCTGTGATGTAAGGAGCTAGAGACTTTTTTTTTAAAAAAAATGAAAGCTGAGAATTCAGAGAACCCGTTCTGCCTATTGCTACAACGCTCCAGTGGCATATCGATATTTTACCGCCATTTTTTTAAAAAATAAGAAAATGAAACCACTTGTCTCCAGGGTGGTGGGGAGGAGAAGTGGTTTCACCATGACAGTCTGGTCAGCAAAAAAAAACAGGCCAAAGGATGGTGGGAGTGGGCAGGACGAAGAAAACTGACAGAAACATTACGCTCTAGGGGGAAAAGGTGAGTCAAAATCGGCTTCCGGAAAAAGACAGGGGTAAAAGTGATCTTAAAAGGGCTGGGAAAAGCCCAGGGAAGGAAAAAAAAAATGAATGAAAGGCACAAAAATGTATGTGGAAATCAGGGGATATAAACCAAATCACTATGGGGCTCGAAGCAATGAAAAAAAAACCCATGCGGAAACCCCCCCGTCTGAAATATTGAGAGGTTAGCTGTTAGAATTTTGCATAACCTCAACCCCTGACACTCTGGGGCTGCCTCCGCCTCCTGCAACAGCCACTCTGGGGCTGCCCCGCAATCTGGCGTCAGAATTCCCAAGGTGCCTATTGGCTTGAACCCACAGAGGTTGAGAGAGTCAGGGCAGACACAGGGAAGCACCACACACGGTTACACTGTGGAACTCACTGCCCCAGGAGGTGGTGACGGCCGCCAACTTTAGAAGGGGAGTGGACGGATCTTCGGAGGACGGGGCGATCAACGGCTACTAGCCATGGTGGACATCCACACCCTCCGGTACCAGAGGCAGGACAGCTCTTTGTATCTGCTGCTTGGGAGCATGGATGAGAGGGTGCTGCTGCTGTCTTCCTGGCCTGCGGGCTTCCTGGAGGCGGCTGATGGGCCATGGTGTGAACAGAATGCGGGACTTCCTGGGTCTCTGGTCTGATCCGGCAGGGCTCTACTTAGGTTTTTATGAGTCCCGCCCCCACTTGCGCCAGGCGTGCCTGATGTGAGAAGAGCAGACGCCGGGCATTTTACGGCCTTTCTGCAAAACCTTTGAAGGGCCGAGGGCGGAGGCTGCCGGAGGAATGAGGAAGGGGCGGAGCTTGTGCAAAGACGGAAATCTGAAAAGCAAAGGCGTTTGGGAAGTGCCGCGGGCCGACAAACCGCAGGATGCAGGCGGGCAACGGGAAGGAATGGGCAGCGGGATGCCAGTGCAGGGGGAGGACTGCTTCTTGTGAAGTAGCCCATGTGCAAATCATGCCTCTCTCTCTCTGTCTGTCTCTCACACACATACACATTGTCCAGCCTTTTCTCTGATCAGATTTATTTTTTGAAAAACAAAACATGGGACCTGCATTCCAAGGAGAGCCCACCACCGGAGAAGAGAGGCCGTCCACCCTCTCTGCCAAGAACGTTTGGCTCTGAAACTCTGAATCAGAAGGTCCATCAGTGGCTATGAGCCACAAGGGATAGATAGGGACTCTGGGTCCAAGGGATGCTCTGTGTATCCTTGGTGCTTGGGGGGGGGGTCAACAGTGGGAGGGCTTCTGGTGTCCTGGCCCCACTGCTGGACCTCCTCAGGGCCCCTGGTATTTTTGGCCACTGTGTGACCCAGAGTGTTGAACTAGATGGGCCACTGGCCTGATCCAACATTGGCTTCTCTTATGTCCTTATAAGAGGGAATTATATAAACATCTGGAGCAGAGGTCCAGCAGGAACTCTCGGTCTGGGGCGAGGGATGCTCTGTATTCTTGGTGCTTGGGGGGGGCAACAGTGGGAGGGGGCTTCTAGTGTCCTGGCCCCACTGCTGGACCTCCTGATGGCCCCTGGTATTTTTGGCCACTGTGTGACCCAGAGTGTTGGACTGGATGGGCCACTGGCCTGATTCAACATTGGCTTCTCTTATGTTCTTATATGGAGCAGAGGTCCATCAGTGGCTATTAGCCACAAGGTATAGATAGGAACTCTCAGTCTGCGGCAGGTGAGGCTCTGTCTTCTTGGTGCTTGGGTGGGCAGCAGTGGGAGGGGCTTCTAGTGTCCTGGCCCCACTGCTGGACCTCCTGAGGGCACCTGGTATTTTTGGGCACTGTGGGACACAGGAGTGTTGGACTGGATGGGTCGTTGGCCTGATCCAACATTGGCTTCTCTTGTGTTCTCTTAACACAACCCCCAGACCTTTGAGAAGAAGGGCCTCTTGTGGGGCAAGATGCGCCCCTTGGGTCTCTAGGTCAGCCTCCTTCACCCCTTCCTGAAAAATAGTGAGGGACCCTGAAGACCTGCCGGCTAGTGCTGCCTTTTGGAATCAAAAGAGCGATAAGGGGGAAGAGAGCCCGGGGGCGGGGGGAACATCAACAAGAGGGGAAGGCGTCTAGACCTCAGGGCTATCTGCAGATACCCTCCTGGCTGCATCCCATAATCCCTTGGTTCCTTTACTTCTCCCATCTCCTTCTACATAAAAGCCATCCTCTCATTAAAGAGGAGAAAATTTAAGAATATAAGAAGAGGCCTGATGGATTGGACCAATGAGGTTCCATCTAGTCCAGCATCCTCTCTCACCCAGTGGCCAGCCAGTTCCTCGGGAGGCCAAACGAACAAGGTATAGAGGCCGAGACCTTCCCCTGATGTAGCCTCCTGGCTCTGGGATTCAGGGGCTTATTGCCCCTGAAAATGGAGGTTCCCCTCAGTCACCGCGGCTAGTAGACAGACCTCTCTCCCATGAATCTATCTAACCTCCTTTTAAAGCTGTTTATTCCTGTGACCATCACCACGTCCTCTGGTATCGAATTCCACATTTCAATTGCTGTCTGTGTAATGAAGTATTTCCTTCTGTCTGTCCTGCACCTACTGCCCATCAGCTTCATTGGGTGCCCTCGAGTTCTAGTATTTTGGGAGAGGGGGGGAAAATTCTCTTTGTCAACTCTCTTTACCCCTGTGCATAACTTTATAAACCTCTCTCATGTCCCCCCCTTAGTCCTCTCTTTTCCAAACTGCAAAGTCCCAGAGACCCTTCAGCCTCTCCCCCGAGGGAACGGGGCTCCAACCCCCCTCATCATCTTGGTTGCCCCTCCTCTGCACTTTCCCCAGCTCCGCAAGGCCTTTTTTTGAGATACGGGGACCAGAACTGTACCCAGTTTTCCAAATGAGGCCGCACTGTAGATCTATGCAGGAGCATTATAATATCGGTGATTTTTATGTTCGGTCCCTTTCCTAATAATCCCTAACATAAGAGTTTGCCTGTTTCACTGCTGCAGCACGCTGGGTTGACGCCGTCATTGAGTTATCCACTACGACCCCAAGATTTTCCCTCCTCTCGGTCTCAGTGACTTCAGACCTCGATAGCCTACGCTTGAAGCTGGGATTTTTCGTCCCAATGTGCATCACCTTACACTTATTAAGACTGAACTTCATCTGCCCCACGGTTGCCCACTCATCCAGTTTGTGGAGGTCCTCTTGGTTTTAACCATCCTGAATAATTCTGTGTCATCTGCCCCTCCACTACTCCTAGTTCCAGATAATTCATGAACAAATTAAATAGAACCGGCCCCAATACTGATCCTTGGGCGACCTCACTGCTCATTTCCCTCCACTGTGAGAAGGTTATTTCTACTCTTTGCTTCTTGAAATTTAACCATTTTTAATCCATAAGACAACCTGTCTTCTTATCCCATGATTGCTAAGTTTACTCAGGAGTCTTTGCTGAGCTACCTGGTCAAAAGCCTTTTGAAAGTCCAAGTATATAATGTCTACCAGGTCACCTTTGTCTACATGCTTGTTCACTTTCTCAAAGAACTTCCAAAAGGTTGGTGAGGCAGGACTTCCCTTTGCAGAAGCCAGGCTGATTTCCCCTCAGCAGGCTTTGTCCCTCTATGCGCCTAACAATTCTATCTTTACTTACAGTTTTTACTAATCTGCCTGGGGGGAAAAGTTAGGCTGACTGGCCTGTAATTTCCTGGTCACCCTCTGGATCCGTTTTAAAAATTGGTGTCACATTTGCTACTCTCCAGTCTTCTGGTACAACAGCTGAATTTAGCGATAGGTTACATACATGGGTTAGTAGATCGACTATCTCACATTTGAGTTCCCTAAGAACTCTCGGGTGTGTGCCACAAGGACCTAGAGACTTATCACTTTTTAATTTCCCCAACAGGTCTAGGACTTTACCTCTCATCACCTCAGTTTGCCTGAGTTCTTCAGACTCCCTTCCTGAAAACAGGGGCTGTGGTACAGGTACCTGCCCCACACTTTCCACAGTGAACACAGAAGCAACAAATTTACTGAGCTTCTCTGCCATCTCCCCATCTCCCTTTAGCAATCCCTTTATTCCTTCAACATCCAAAGCCCCCCCCGGCTTCTCTGGCTGGTTTCCTGCTCCAGATATATTTTAGATAAATGTTTATTGTTTGTCTTGATGTGTTTAGCAACCCTCTCCTCACAATCTCTTCTGGTATGCCTAATTATTGACTTACATTTCTTTTGCCTGAGTCTGTACTCCCTCCTGTTCAACTCATTGGGGCAGACCTTCCACTTTTTATAAGAAGCCTGTTTACTTTCTACAGCTTCTTGACTTGTGTTGTTAACTACGCAGGTCTTCTTTTAGACTTGGCAGTGCCTTTCCTAACCAGTGGAATACAATCTATCTGGGCTGTAATTAATGTAGTTTTAAATAGCTTCCAAGCATCCTCTAGGGATTTGACTCTCTTGTGTTTCCCCTTTTAACTATTCCTTTCATTTCTGTCAAGCTCTCTCTTTGGAAATCAAATGTGACAGTCTTGGATTTTAGGGGTAACTTCCCACTGACCAGAATGCCGAACTTAACAGCAATTGTGGTCACTGTTCCCAACTGGTGCAACAACCCTTCCTTCTCTCATCAGGTCTTGAGACCAGCTTAGAACCAAGTCCAAGATCACTACCCCTCTGGCTGGCTCTGTGACCACCTGTTCCAGTGCAGAGTCTAGGAATCCCATTTCTATAGCACGACTCAAGCACATGTTTACCTAGAGTCAATGTGAGGGTAGTTAAAGCCTCCCAGTGTAATGCCATTATCTTCTCTATCTCACAATCAGCTTCAAGGGTTTGATCAGGTGGGTGATGATATACCCCAACTTTTATGTTACCCTTAGGGGCCCAGTATTTCCTCTCACATTGCTTCTGTGGGGGAGTTAATTCCCCTGACGATTTCTAACTTATTATATTCTACATTGTCTTTGACGTACAATGCAACACCTTCCCCAACTGGTCCTGCCCATAGAGCTTATACCCAGGAATGACTGTATCCCATAAATTCCCCCCATTCCACCATGTTTCTGAGATACCTACTCTGTCTACATCTTCGCTGACCACCAAGGACTCCAGCTCCCCCATCTTGACTCAGAGACTTCTAGCACTGGCATCACTTGGCCACCCTTTGCCTGGAAGGGGTCTCACCAGTCCCTCTGCCCACGCTTCATTACTGGGCATGGCATTCTGGTCCTCATTCCAAGGTCGGCGCACCCTTCATGTGGCCTCAAACTCTACCACTGACTCCCCAGGGCAGGTACACTGGTGCACAATGCGCACCTGTTATTTGCGCTTTATACCTTGGCTGCTGGAGCTGGATGTCCCTGCCCAGTGGGGGAACAGGGTGGGATACAAATCGAATAAATAAAAAAAGATTTAACGGGCAGTGGAAGCGCTTGCCGTGGAGACCTTACCAGCGGCTCCTCCGCTTCCTTCACATGAAGCTCACTCACAACCTGAAAACTCAGTTACTGTGCCTCAGAGCCTCCCCTCTGACCAAAGGTACTGGGGCGTACCTGGGTCCAAATGCACATATTCAAGGCTATTGGCTGGGGGGGAGGGGGGAAGCCCCTAAAAGCACCTGAAAGCCAAGACTGCCCGTGAACGGGTTAGGGTGGTCGTTTGAGGACAGTGAGGGAAGAAAACTGAACTGAAAGTAAAGAGAAGAGAGGAAAGGTCTGGACGCAGCCTGAGAAGGGGGGAGGAGGGCAAAGGCGGAGAAGGGACGTGCGATGGGTGGGAGGGTGCGTGGGTTGGGAGAGCCCCATGGCCAGGTGTGCAATCGCTACCAATCCTCACTTTGCACTCTGCCGCCACTCCCCTAAGACCCTTGGGGGGGGGGGTGCCCTGTCTGTTCCCACCGAGGCCGCCCCCTTGCTGCCCGCTGAGCCCCCCTCGCTTCCCGGGAGAGGGAGGGGGAGCCCCGGGCCTCCTGCCTGCCTGCCCACCCCTGCCAGGGCTTACCGTGCTGCCACCACCGGGGACTTCTTTCCGGGGTCTATCACGCCCCCCGCGGGCTCCTCCCCCAAGGAGCGCGTGTCCTTGTTCAGCTGCTGCAGCCGGGAGCTCAGCTCGCTAATCACAGTTGGTTTGTCGTCCTCAGCCCCATGGATTGGCCTGCTGTCCAGGGGGTCCCCCCACAGCTTGGACCTTCGCTGGAAGAGGTAGCGTGGCCGGCCGATGCTGGCGGAAGCCAGGATGGCCGCGTGTTGCTGGGAGATTAGCTCGCTGTCCGAAGACTGCTTCAGAAGTGGGTCCCTGAAAGTAACCGGCCCCTTGCTGAGCTGGGACTTGAGTTTTGGCTTTGGAGGCACAGGTGGCTTCTCGAGTATAAAAGTTTGTCCGTCCGCAAAGGAAGTGTACGTGTCGGTGGGCTCCCCGCTCTCCGAGGACAACGTGGACATGCTGGAGACGGTGGAGATGGTGCTTGTGGTCTCCAGGTGATGGTCACTTGAACTTCTGGTGTCCACCTCTTCCACTCCTGAGTCCGCGGCAGACTCCGGGGCTGTGGGGGCATCAGAGGGCTTCCCTGAGGGTGTTCCACCAGTGGTAGAAGGTGCTACTGCTGCCGCTGGTATGGATGGCGTGGCAACCGCCGGAGCGGCCAGTTGGCTGATGGGTGTGCCGGGGGTGGTGACCAGGACCCCGTTGGCGAACTCATCCGGGGGAGGGACCAGGCCGATCTTGGCCAGCTCCTCCCTGGTCTCCTCGTCGCTTGAAGACAGCTGAGCGGGTGGCAGTGTGACCGTGTACGGCTCCACCTCTTCCTCCGAACTACCTTGTCCGAGAGTCTTGTCCGAGACCGGGCTGACGGGAGCCTTCGCCACGGGGCTGGGCTGGGCCTCGGCGGCGGGCACCTCGGCAGGCTCCGGGCCAGCTTCGGGGATGGGTGGCTTCTCCTCCTTCATCTCAAGCCCGAGGTCTTGGCCGTTGCTGGTCGCGTGCACCATGATGAGGCCCGCCGTCTTCTGCTGGGACGTGTCCATGATGCTGATGATCATAGATTTCTTGTCCTCGGTTTTCTTCTCCTCTCTCGCGGGCGTCTCCGCCCGCGCCTCACCCTCTTTCCTCACAGTTGTTGGTATCCCCCAGTGGCTTTGCGTGGGAGTCAGCGTGCCCGGCGTTGGCGCCTTGGCTCCGGGTGAATACGCGGGTGAAACGAGGCCCTCCAGCTCCCCCCTCTCTTGTTCTTTGGTTTGGATGTCCACAAACAGGGGTGCGGCACGGTCGGAGTCCGGGCTGTGGATGGGGGTGGGCGCCCTGGAGGGGACCTGGGTGGAAAGCGCCCGCTCCCTTGCGGCCAGCGCAAGTGCCAGGGGAGAGTTGGGGTCCAAGGGCTTCCCGGTGAGGGGGTGGATGAAGGTCGAGGAGGAACTGCTGATCAATGGCTTTAAAGCTGAGACGGGAGAAGGCAGGAGCACGTCCCGGCTCCCCAGCAGCCGCTCGTCGATGGAGCGCGACTGCTGCAGCGATGGCATTTCGATCGTGGGGGGGCTCCCTTCGATGGCCCCGACGGAGAGGAAGACAGTGGATTTCCGCTTCTCGTCCAGGCGCCGCTCCCGCTCCTTCATGACTCCGGCGATGGCAGTGGTGAAGGGGAGGCTGGCGGGGTCCACCTGCGACTGGTACTCCAGGCCGCTCAGGCGATGGCTGCGCCGGGTGGGGGACGGCTCCCGCGCGAAGCCCCCCGCCACGGAGAGTGCCGCTCGCTCCTGGGCGTCCTCCACCTGCAGCTGCTTCACCAGGGGGCTCTTCTTCCTCTGGGGCTTGGTGGGGGCAAAGAGGCTGACGTTGAAGGGGCCCATGTTGGCGTAGGGGTTGTCGACCACCCGGCCCTTCCGCTTCAGCTTCTCGGGCGGCGTGGCGGACGGGCCGGGCCGGGGGATGTCGGTGGGCTCCACGGGGATGTGGGAGGAGTCCTGGAGGATGATCATGGAACGGGCCCGCTTCTGCCTCTCCGGGTAAGGGATGGAAGTCCTCGCCTGGTCGTACATCTCCGCGGCGCTGATGACCTGGGGCAGCCCGTGGAGCTTGGCCTCCAAGCCAGGCTTGAAGCTGGACCGGATGGTGTCGTAGACCCTTCCCGGGGGCGGAGGGGGGAGAAGGATGGGGGTGCGCCCGTGTCAAAATAATAGGGGGAAGGCGGAGGGGGCGGAGCGGTCTGAGGAGGGGGTGGGATGCCGGGCCCTTCTCTGACAGTATCTTGCATTGAGGTGCTTCTGGGAAATTTCCCATCCATTATGGAGGCAGCAAATTTCTCATCTTCACCTGCAAAGCAGCACAAGAGTCAACATCAGAGGTGCTGAACAAAAGGGCAACGTGTCTCCACAGACCCACGTCTACGTCAGGGACACCCCCCCCACCCTTTTTGAGCCCGTGGGCACTTTTGGAATGCCAACACCGACAGCACAGTAGGCAGTGTTCCCTCTAAGCTGAGTTAGTGTGAGCTAGCTCACAGTTTATTAGCCTCCAGCTCACACATTTGTGTCTCAGCTCAGGAAGGGCCAACTAATTTATGCAGTAGTCAAATCACTCACTCACAACTTTTAATGCCAGGAGCTCACAAAGAAGAATTGCTGCTCACAAGACTCTCCACAGCTTAGAGGAGACATTGACAGTAGGTTCCAACTATGAAATGGCTGCCGCAGGAGGTGGAGGCAGACACAAAATGGCCGCCACGGCTCACCTTCCGTCACACGACGAAGATTCTCGTGCTGTGGTGGCAGCTACTGCCACAGCACAATGTTTTTGGGACATCCGCGTCACCAATCAGATCTCCAGCGGACAACCTGAAGCCTTGCTGGGCAAAAGGCCCGTATGGCCCCAACCGGTGTCTAAAAACACTTGGCCAAGGGTGGCACCACATGGGAACCCCCGACATATATGGACGACCGAAGCCGAAGGCCTCTCGGGAACAGCCGTCAGAGGGACTGGCCACCTGCACACATCCCCAGACCAACAGAGCTGGGAGCCTTCCGCTCTTCTCTGCACCACAGGCTCGTTTCACGAGCTCCATCTCCTGGTCCCGGTTCTACTGTAAATCCACTGGGCCAACGTGTATGGACTTATTCTGAAAAGGGTGAGCCCGGAGACTGCCCAGAGACTGCCCCAAGCGCCTCAACCCGGAGACTGCCCGGAGTCTCACAGAACCCTCCTCTTGCCTATCGACATCATTGATAGATAGACTGAATTTCTACCCTGCCCTCCCAGCCACAGGAGCATATGAGGGCCCTGTCAATTCAGCCTCCTGAAGGGTTTGCAGATGCTTTTGCCTTGAACATCAAGCGCGGCACGACTTAGCTCTTCTCTGTCACGGGCCCCTCCGCCTTCCGGCCACCCCCCTTACCCTGTGACCTGCCGCTTGAGCAGGCTGCTGGTGCCCCAGTTCAAGCCCCCGTCATGTTACTTTTGCACAGCAAGGCAGGAGTGTGCGGGGCTGTAAAGAAAGGCAATGGCTGGGAGCGGGGGCACTGGCCGTCCGGTGAGCCAGAGAGAGAGAGAGCAACAGCCGCAGCAGAGGATCGACAGGCCCAGCAAGGGTCCGGGCCATGCACCGAGGAAGAGAGTCCTGGTAAGCCCCAGGGAAAAGACTACGTTACACCCCTCCCCCTCCTCTCTGAGCCGAGGCAGAGTGTGCAAATATGCCATCACAGTGAGGGTACACGAGCAGGCCCCTGCGCTTCCGGCTACCACACAAGCATTTATTGTTTGTACAATAAACTTGCGGCTATCATTTATCTAGTTAGAAGAATTTCATGCCACCCCGCCAAGGGAAACGGCCCAAGGCGGCTTATGAAAGAAGAGTGTAACAAAAACATAAAACATTAAAAGTTGCTGATTAAAACCCGACCAGAGCAGAAAAGGTAAATTGTTAGAGCTGCTTAAAATGAATGTATATTTCCAGCCTAACGACACAGTGTAAATCAGGGGTGTCAAACAAGCGGCTTGGGGGCACTTCAATCAGGCCTGCAAGGGACTGGCTGTCTCCTGCTTCTTCCTCCAGTTCTGCTGCTGCTGTTGCTGCATCATAGCTTGCTTTCCCAGACTCTCTCAATCGCTCAGGAGAGATGGATAGGCTGGCTTCTGCTTCCTGCTGTTAGGAGATGTACTTTGAAAGTGCTTTTATTTGTTATTTTCTGACCTGCACACACACCTGAATGGTGCTAGCAAGTGTCTTTGCATTGGGAGAAATGTATGCTTTGTTGGATGTGACTCTCTGCACTAGGAAGGTACCACACAGCCTGCACTTTCATGCAAATGAAGTTACACACACACACACCTTGCATACCTCTACCCAACAGACATTGGGAACAAGAAGCATCTCCATTAGCATCTCCATTATGGTCTGCCAGAAGGATGTAAAAACGACAACCTGTCCACCATTGAGGAATCTATACCTCACATGTAACCCACAGGATGCTTGGCATTTGCATGTGTTAAGACTGTTTCCTGTTTTGTCACTTGGACCAAGCCAGAGTCATCTGCACATCCAAGGTTTCCATGACAACCCATCTTTGCACCTTGACCAAAAGGTTCCCTTGTAGTAAGGTGTAGACTTTCAATATTGCCCCACCTTCGTAGGAGGGTACCCCACATCCTATAGCCAACAGGTATAGGGATGGGATGGACCAGAGAGACCCCAAGCCAGCCCCCAATACTAGCTGATAAAACAGGGTGCAACCTTTGTTCTAGGGTTCCCCTCATCATCTTCCCCAGCAAGCTAGCTAAGTAACCTAAGAGTCTTCCTATAGATAACTTTCGTGTGCTCTCTTGGAATCCGGACCAAGAGACCCTTTACAATTGTTGGTAGGTTCCAACATTGTAAAGTTAGAGTTTCCCTTAGTTAGAAACAACTCTTGTATTCTTCACTGTGGAAAGGTCGAGCTACAGGATCAGATAAGTATTACGTGCTTTCCCCCTGCCTAAATACTTCTAGTTTAAAACCCCAATATTGTGTTTCCATTTCTACTGTAACTAAAGGAACTTGTGTGTATGTGTGAGTGCATCTGTTTTGTTTGCCTGTGTACTAAAAAGATATTATTCAGTAAAGAGAATCTTTGATTTAACTTAAGAAACCTTGTCAAGTGTTCTCTTTGGGGGAACGGATTCTTGGGCCGAAGTAGCTTTCTCTGTATACATAGACCAGCAACTCAAATAAGTTAGTCCGCCTACTGCGTAGATAAGCAGTTTGGCTAACACTGCACTGGGCTGAGGCTCCTCCCCTTCCCACTCCCCGATTGCTACAGCACAGACCTTTTAATGCGATAATTCAGGGCAAGACGTGTCCGTGATCAGAGCTTGTTAAATAAGCAAAATATTGCAAGAATGCTAACGTTTCAGGCATGTTTTTATTTTAAGTTAAAAAGATTCTTTGTGTTGGTGTCCTTCAGATAAAGTTTATATCTCTGCTACCTGGCATGACATTTTATGACACACGTGGCCCGGCCCGACAAAGTCCGATTTATGTCACATCCGGCCCTCCATAACAAATGAGTTCGACACCCCTGGAAGAGTCCAGTGGCACTTCCAAGATGAACAAAGTTTTATACAAGGTATAAGTTTTCGTGTGACAGCACGCTTCTTCAAACATGCAGAAGCTTATACCTTGAATTAAAACTCTGTTGGTCTTGGAAGTGCCCCTGGACTAAAACTTTGTTCTGCTGCTTCAAACCAACACAGCGACCCAACTGTACAAATGGTATTAAGTGCAAGGATGGGTTGCTGGCAAGTCGGATCGAGTTGAGTCATGCCATGGTATTTTCCATTCCTATGTAATGATGTGCATGTCGGACAATGAACATGGCTTGCAGTTAGAGAGTAGATTATAGGTTTATAAGATTACGAATGGGATTGAGCAGGTTGAGAAAGAAGTACTTTTCTCCCTTTCTCACAAGACAAGAACTTGTGGGCACTTCATGAAATTGCTGAGCAGTCGGGTTAGAACAGATAGAAGGAAGTCCTTCTTCACCCAAAGAGTGATTAACACATGGAATTCACTGCCACAGGAGGTGGTGGCAGCTACAAGCATGGACAGCTTCAAGAGGGAATTAGATAAACATATGGAGCAGAAGTCCATCAGTGGCTATTAGCCACAGGGTATAGATGGGAACTCTCCATCTGGGGCAGGTGATGCACTCTATTCTTGGTGCTGGAGGGGGCAGCAGTGGGAGGGCTTCTAGTGTCCTGGCCCCACTGCTGGACCTCCTGATGGCACCTGGTATATTTTGGCTGCTGTGTGACAGAGTGTGGGACTAGATGGGCCATTGGCCTGATCCAACATTGGCTTCTCTTATGTTCTTATGTTATGTTCCTTTGAAATGTGGTGCTGAAGAAACGGTTCATGGATCCCGTGGACTGCCGGAAAGACAAACGAGTTGGCCCTAGACCAAGTCAAGCCTGAATTCTCCCTAGAAGCTAAAATGGCTAAACTGAGACTACATTATGAGAAGACAAGTCTCACTGGGAAAGACAAGAATGCTGGGAAAAGCTGGAGCAAGCAGGTAAAGAGGACAATGCCAACTGAGATGGACTGACTCAATAAAAGAAGCCACAGTCCTCAAGTCTGCAAGACCTGGGAATGGCTGCTGGCGACAAGACATTCTGGAGAACATTAATTCACAGGGTCGCCATTAGTTGCAAGCGACTTGACAGCCTTTCTCTCTCACACACACACACCACATGCACACCGAGTGATGAACAGATCTACCCCCGAGGTCTTGAGCTGGCCAACCTGGGAGATCCAGGATCAGCCCAGGAGCTGGAATTGCCTTGTATATTTTTGGTATTA
This sequence comes from Gekko gecko, assembly GCA_029375565.1. NCBI lineage: Eukaryota > Metazoa > Chordata > Lepidosauria > Squamata > Gekkonidae > Gekko > Gekko gecko. The sequence continues at coordinate 2,754,702 of JAPDNY010000005.1, forward strand.
ATGTCTGTTTGCCCAAAGTATATTTTTGCATGCCTTCACATGCCGCCTTAGCATGCCCCTCCCCCAGTAGGAAGAAAAGTGGGGCAGAAATGAATGAATAAATAACAGTTCCAGTGTTATCTTGCCACAACTTTGATTCCCTCCTGGTCCAACTTGACATAAGAACATAAGAGAAGCCAATGCTGGATCAGGCCAACGGCCCATCCAGTCCAACACTCTGTGTCACACAGTGGCCAAAAATACCAGGTGCCGTCAGGAGGTCCAGCAGTGGGGCCAGGACACTAGAAGCCCTCCCACTGTTGACCAAACCCCCCAAGCACCAAGAATACAGAGCATCCCTTGTCCCAGACATAAGAACATAAGAGAAGCCAATGTTGGATCAGGCCAATGGCCCATCCAGTCCAACACTCTGTCTCACACAGTGGTCAAAAATACCAGGGGCCATCAGGAGGTCCAGCAGTGGGGCCAAGACACTAGAAGCCCTCCTACTGTTGACCAAACCCTCCAAGCACCAAGAATACAGAGCATCCCTTGCCCCAGACATAAGAACATCAGAGAAGCTGATGTTGGATCAAGCCAATGGCCCATCCAGTACAACTCTCTGTGTCACACAGTGGCCAAAAATACCAGATGCCATCAGGAGGTCCCCCAGTCGGGCCAGGACACTAGAAGCCCTCCCACTGTCGCCCCCCCTAAGCACCAAGAATACAGAGCCTCACTTGCCCCAGAGTCCCTATATATATCTTGTGGCTAACAGCCACTAATGGACCTCTGCTCCAGATGTTTATCTAATTCCCTCTTGAAACTGTCCATGCTTGTAGCTGCCACCATCTCCTGTGGCAGTGAATTCCATGTGCTGGTCACTCTTTGGGTGAAGAAGTACTTCCTTTTATCCGTTCTAATCTATCAGCAATTTCATGGAGTGCCCACGAGTTCTTGTCTTGTGAGAAAGGGAGAAAAGTACCTCTTTCTCTACCTGCTCTGTCCCATGTATTATCTTATAAACCTCGATCGTGTCACCCCTCAGCCATCGTTTCTCCTAGCTAAAGAGCTCCAAGCGCCTCAACCTTTCCTCATAAGGAAAGTTCTCCAACCCTTTGATCATTCTAGTTGCCCTTTTCTGCACCATTTCCCAAAGCTATAATATCCATTTTAAGGTGTGGTGACCACAACTGTACACAGTACTCCAAATGAGGTCGCACCACTGATTTATATAGGGTCATTACGATACTGGCTGATCTGTTTTCAATACCCTTCCTAATAATCCCCAGCATAGCGTTGATGTTTTGTGGTTTGGGAGAATGTGTCAAGGGTGATCTCCAAGCCCACCAGTCAGATTTGGCACCCTCCTCCCAGGCCACCCCTGTAAGAAGATAGTTGTGTGAATCAACAGCATCACCGGGTGGAGAGAGAGGACGAGGATTGCATGGTGGTGGTGGGGGGCCCCCCTCCTAAGCCAAGCCAACAGAAGGAATGTCTTCCCCAGAGCCTCTCTGTGGCCAGAGGGCCAAAGATGTCGCCAAGAGGAAGCTCTGTTTCTCCTTCTCCTGCAAATGCCGCTCCACGGGATGGGGCCCCAGTTGATTCTGCTTGACTTGCTTGCATTTGAGCACAGCTGGGCGGGGAGAAAGAAGTTATAAATAATCCTGTCCGCTAAAAAGAGAACTGCTGGATTGTGGACCTGTGGCGAGTAACACACCTGTGGGGGCAGACGGATCTGGTCCCTCACTCACACGGCCCCTCCTCTAAGCACAAACACGGAAATGTGCAAATCTGAACTGGGACTCAGGCAGGAAGCCGTGTTGGTCTTTTGGCTGATTCCCACCCCCAGCTTGGCGTCACGGACCGGATTTGCGGCTGGGACTCTCAAGGCAAAGGGCCCCGGACTGCGGGAACGACTGTCGCGGCTCATGGAGGTCTGGGGTGCTTCCGTTCTCTCACACCCTCCTCCCCCACCATCACCACTTGCCATAGCATTTCAAGGGTTTCAGAATGCTGGTATCTTAGTTCCAACCCCACCATCTCTGCCGAGTTAAGACACCTTCTGATCCCTGGCATACGTAGAAGAAGAAGAGGAGAAGAGATTGGATTTATCCCCTGCCCTTCACTACCCAAGGGAGTCTCAGAGCATCTTACAAACTCCTTTCCCCTCCCCTCCCCTCAACAGACACCCTGTGAGGTAGGTGGGGCTGAGAGAGTTCTGACAGAAACTGCTCTTTTTCAAGGACAGCTCTGCCAGAACTATGGCTTGCCCAAGGTCATCCAGCAGCTGCAAGCGGAGGAGGAGTGTGGAATCAAATTCAGTTCTCCCAGATTAGAGTCTGTGCACTTAACCACTGCACCAAACTGGCTCCGGATGTACCCTGCCCTTTCTGCCCTACCGGGGCCCCCAAGGCAGCTAAAAGATAAAAGAAGCATTATGGGGGGGGGGGGGGAATGACAAAAACAATTAAAACCCCAAGTAAAATACACGTGCAAAAGCACAGAAATTAAAATGCTGGGCAGCAAGGAGAGATCCTTAAATGAACACCAGACGAAACGGAAAAGTCTCCTCCCGCTAGCGGAAGAGGGCAACCAAAGGGGACAGACAAGTCTCCCCGGGGGGGGGGAGGGTTCCAGAGCTTTGCCCCCCACGGCCGAGGAGGCCCTCTCTTGGGAAGCCTCCCACCTGATCTCAGAGCATGGGAGGACTCAAAACAGGGCCTCAGGAGGTGGCGTCAGTGGTTTAGGAGGTTTGTATGGGAGCAGACGGCCCTTCAAGCAAGCTGTTCGAAGGCAAGTGGGACCACCGCTCTTTCAAGGAGGCCTTCGCCATCTCTCCTGGATCCAGCTGACCATCCCCACCGCCAGCAAACTGAAGTGGGCAAGAGGTCCTAGGAGCAGGCGAAGAATCCCGTCTACACCCTCAGGCCAGAAGTATCCCAGACAACTGAACAAGTTGGCACCCTGGCACCAGCCGACCCTGTAGCACAGTCCAAGCTGGTCCGGATGTGAGAGATTTTATCTGCAAAATGTGGAGCAAAAGCGACCAGTCACCCACCGACCAGTCCACTTCTTCCTACAGGCCAAATTCCAAGAGAATCATAGAGTTGGAAGGGGACTCCAGGGTCATCTAGTCCAACCCCCTGCACAATATAAAATGGTTTATAAGAATGTGGAGAAACGCCATTCTGGGAATGTGCTTTAAGTTGGTGTGGGCTGGATGGGAGGAGACCATCAAACTTGAGGCAGGCCTGGGCCTAGTCTCCTCCTGAGAGGACAGGGAGTCCATCAAGGTGGTGAGGAGATCTGCCCCAGAATGCTGCGGGAGGGAGAGCTGGGCACGAACAGCTGTTTTAGATAGGGGAGTTCTGGGCGGGAGGCCATTCAGTCAGGAGTCAGAAGCCCGTCCGGCAGTCGGTCAGAGTCTGCAGGAGGAGGCGGCCATTTTGGGAGACGTGCTGATCCCACTTTCTCCAGAGTAACAAAGTCATGTCCCTGCCCTGCAGACCACCTAGGCAGGGCCTGAGTGCAGAGAAGGGAGTGAGACGGTTTTGTCACCAGTTGGGTGGTTAAGTGCGTGGGAGAACTGGGAGAATCTGGGTTTGATTCCCCACTCCTCCACTTGCACCTGCTGGATGACCTTGGGCAAGCCATAGTTCTGTCAGAGCTGTTCTCTCGAGGGCAGTTCTGGAAAGAGCTCTCTCAGCTCCACCGACCTCACAGGGTGTCTGTTGTGGGGAGGGGAAGGGAAAGGAGTTTGTAGACTCCTTTGGGTAGTGAAGTGCAGGGTATAAATCCAATCTCCTCCTCCTCCTCTTCTTCTTCTTCTTCATTTTGATTCTTCTATTCACTGTTGGTGTGCTTATAAGAGTTTTCAAATCCTTTAACTGTTGATGAGAAGAAATCCCTCTGTACCGCCTAGTTCCCCCAGCCACTTGGATACACTAGGGATGGGTAAAAGAATCCCAAAGGAGAAAAGGAGGCAAAACAGCTGGTTGCCAACTCTCCAGGGGAGCCCCAAAGATTGCCAGGAAGCCCCAAGACAGGTTCCCAGTGACACTGTAGGGAGGTCAGGAGGCCATCCTGCCTAATCAGAGCCTAAGACAGGGCCAGTGATGGCAGCAGTACCCTTCAGGTGCAAAGTCAGGCAAAGGACAGGTCGGCAGGGTTGGGCCCACCAGCTGATGCAGACCCGTTCCACCACAAAGAACCTAAGAAGAGCCCTGCTGGATCAGACCAGTGAGGGTCCATCCAGTCTGGCATTCCGTCTCACACAGTGGCCAACCAGTTCCTCTGGAGGGCCAACAACAGGGCAGAGAGACGGAAGCCCTCATAAGAACATCAGAAGAGCCTTGCTGGAATTGTCCGGTGAGGGTCCATCTAGTCCAGCATCCCATCTTGCAGGGAATTAGATAAACATATGGAGTGGACATCCATCAGTGGTGATTAGCCACAAGGTAGAGATAGGGACTCTGGGGCAAGTGAGGCTCTGTATTCTTGGTGCTTGGGGGTGTCAACAGTGGGAGGACTTCTGGTGTCCTTGCCCCACTGCTGGACCTCCTGAGGGCACCTGGTATTTTTGGCCACTGTGTGACAGAAGAGTGTTGGACTGGATGGGCCATTGGCCTGATCCAACATTGGTTTCCCTTATGTTCTTATGACAGTGTAGGGTGAAAGCTAGTTGCATACAGTGTCCGTTTTGGTGACCCAGAGGACAGATGACGAATGGTCACTATGTGCAAGAGCAACAAAATCAAAATGGAGGCTTCCCTTGGATATTTTGCTCGAAATGCCCTCACATCTTTTATCTGAGTTGTCTGAATCTCTGTTTGTGATTTCATTGACTGGACTCCTGGATCAGCCGTAGTGCAAGGCCTAAAATCTTAAGTGAGTCACTTGCAAATTGTGGCCCATTATCAGTAATTAACTCATTGGGAATCCCTTGGCAAAGGTCCTCCGACAGTATAATTTAGAACACAAAAGCAAATAGCAGGGTGTGAATAAGAGGCAGTTGGTCCCTTTTGTTGCTTGCTGGTTTGTGTCAAAATGATTGGGGGGGGGGAGCCGTGTTAGTCTGCTGCAGCAAAATGGAACAAAAGTCCAGCAGTACCTTAAGGACTAAGTATAGATAAATGTTGTTAGTCTTTGAGGTGCCGCTGTGTTATATTTGGGGTCAAAATGGCCCAACGAGCTACAGGAATTGTATGAAATCACAGAGTGAGGAAGAAGCCCACAACTCATAAGAACATAAGAGAAGCCAATGTTGGATCAGGCCAGTGGCCCCTCCAGTCCAACACTCCTGTGTCACACAGTGGCCAGAAATACCAGGTGCCATCAGGAGGTCCAGCAGTGGGGCCAGGACACTAGAAGTCCTCCCACTGTTGACCCCCTCCAAGCACCAAGAATATAGGGCACCCCTTGCCCCAGACATAAGAACATAAGAGAAGCCAATGTTGGATCAGGCCAGTGGCCCATCCTGTGTCACACAGTGGCCAAAAATACCAGGAGGTCCCCCAGTGGACCTCCCCTCTCTGGATCCCTCTACACTGATCTCTTGCTCCAAGACGGAACTTGTTTCATTTACTTAAACCGCCCGTGGCAGATCCCTCCCTTTGCGTGCCCTGAAGTTAAGCAACTCCGGGGCGGCTCGGCTCAGCCCTTTGCAATGACAGCTTGTTCCATGACCCAAAGAGCATTTAGGAAACATTCTGAAACCCGTTTCCCTTCCTGGGGGGTCGATCTGACACTGACAGGTGGCCTCAGCACTTGGTGCTTAATTACGGCCCACAGGCCATTAAGAAGCAGGAACCCCCCCCCACTATTATAACACTAATAACCTCCATTAAATCTCAACATCTGTCATTTATCCTAAAGATTAGAACCTGAGTAGACGATACCCAGGATGCCAACTTGGTGCACGTTTTCACTGGCTGAGGATGGTTCTATTTACTGTTATGTTTGGACACAGCAGTCCTCAATTGTGATTTCAGATTTCGGCTGTGTGTCTCCGTCCTGCAACAGTCCTTGCCAAGAAGACCTTCAGGGCTGACCTCAGCTCGGCTCCTCCTGTTCTCGGTGCAAGAAAGCAAAGAGCAAGCAGCTGCCAGCCGGGCACCCCTGCTAGAGACTCTCTCTGCCACTCAGTCCTCTGTGGCACTGCCACGGAAACCAACGAATGCCCAAACGGAGGCTTCCCTGGCCTTTGCGCACGCCCCAGAAACAGATGCCTGAATGCTTCACGGTTCTGAGACTGAGCCACATGCACTCACATACACCCCCCAACACACAACCCCCCGGGAGAGCTCTGTACTATAAACAGATCATTCTGAGCCCGGGGTTAAGCCCACCTGGTGCCCCCGGGTGTCACGGCATCTGCCGACACCGTGCCTAAAGTCCGCCCGGTGTTTTGCAGGAACTGGGCAGGGCCAGTTGGGGCTTCCACCAGCGGAGATTTGATGGGTTGTGCAGATTTTTCAAAAAGGTCGCACAAGTCTCTTCCCTGTGCAACTGAAGGTGAGCTGTGGCAGCAGCCATTCTGTGGCTGGCTCTGCCTCCAATGGCAGCTCTTTGGTGGCAGCCGTTTTGTGGCCGTGCCTGCCATGCTATTCCAGAGTTTCAAAGGTGCTCAGGGGGCTCAAAATGTCCAGGCACCCCAGTTCTAAGCTGCTGGACAAGGAGTTGCTGCTGGTGAACAATTCCTGAATGTCCCCGTCCTGCTTTCATCAAGAGAAGCGCATGCCGTTGACTCCAAAACCATCTGTCCATGAACAGAACTAAAATTGGCCCCTGAGCTGAACGCACAAGTGTCACCAGGGGGAGAGTGGTCGGTTCCTCCAGATCAGTCAGTCCTAAAGGAAATCAACCCTGACTGTTCCCTGGAAGGCCAGAGACTGAAGCTGAAGCTCAAATACTTTGGCCGCCAAATAAGAAGGGAGCCCTCACTGGAGAAGACGACCCTGATGATGCTGGGAAAGACTGAAGGTCAAAGAAGAAGGGGCGGCACAGGATGAGATGGTTAGGTGGTGTTTCTGATGCAACGAACATGAAGTTGAGCAAACTTCAGAGGACGGTGGAAGACAGGAGGGCCTGACGTGATCTGGTCCATGGGGTCACAAAGGGTCGGACTCGACTGTGCGACTGAACAACAACAAATGCGGTCTATAATCAAACCTATCAAGATTGCAAAACCAGAGCAAGGCTGTTAATGATGGAACGTTTTGGAGGTTATTAATTCACAGGGTCCCCATAAGTTGGAAGCGACTTGCCAGCAGTTCACACACACACCCACACCCCTTCCCCATGAGAAAGAGAAGGCACCGTAGGATGAGATGGGGGTGTCAGGAGGAAAGACCAGATTTGTGAGGCTGGGGAAGGCGCCCAAGGAACTGAAAGAGAGGCAGATGGCTGGCATTAAGCGAGCAAAACGGCCACCGAGCAGTCTTTGGAGGGACGTCTAGGCTAAAGCCAGCAAGGGCCAAGGAGCATCCGGTTCGAGGAGATTCACATCGGAGACGATGACCAAAACGTTCTGCACCGCAAGCCTATTGCTGATATCGAGCACACAGAGCCAGTGGAGAGCCAGCCAAGTAGCCAAAGACATCAAAGTGCGCCCCCACACACACACACAAATACAGAAAAGCTATGGTGGTGGGGGGGGAGAGGGACAGGTGATCCTGTAATAATGCTTTCCATGCCAAATGATTCTGTCAGAGTGCCCGGTGTTCGAGGAGAAGGACACTGTGTCGGAACATCAGAATCGGAGGACTTCGCTCCCAGGCGGGAAGGACGGACAGGACGGAGGGAGGGAGGGGCCCTCCTGGAGGGGGCACCGCCTACCGTGTCAGAGGACAGAGACTGGCACGGATTAGACATCACCACCTGGAATCAACTCTACTACGGAAGAACTCTGGGAGAAGAGCCTCATCATCGAGACAGAACATCAGCTCCCTTCCACTATTATTCTCGACTCCAGACGGAGGGAGAAGATGATGGTGCTTCATAAGGACCTAAGAGAAGCCAATGTTGGATCAGGTCAACGGCCCATCCAGTCCAACACTCTGTGTCACACAGTGGCCAAAAATACCAGGTGCCATCAGGAGGTCCACCAGTGGGGCCAGGACACTAGAAGCCCCCCGCCCAGGGACCTAGAAAACAGAGCATCACTTGCCCCAGACCAAGAGCTCCTATCTATACCTTAAGAACATAAGAGAAGCCAATGTTGGATCAGGTCAACGGCCCATCCAGTCCAACACTCTGTGTCACACAGTGGCCAAAAATACCAGGTGCCATCAGGAGGTCCACCAGTGGGACCAGGACACCAGAAGCCCTCCCACTGTTGACCCCCCCCAAGCACCAAGAATACAGAACATCACTTGCCCCAGACTGAGAGTCCCTGTTTATACCTTGGAGCTAATAGCCACTGATGGACCTCTGCTCCATGTTTATCCAGTTCATAAGAACATAAGAAGCCAACGGCCCATCCAGTCCAACACTCTGTCACACAGTGGCCAAAAATACCAGGCACCATCAGGAGGTCCCCCCCACAAAGCACCAAGAAGACAGAGCATCACCTGCCCCAGATTGAGAGTTCCTATCTATACCTTGTGGCTAATAACCACTGATGGACCACTGCTCAATAAGCTTATCTAATTCCCTCTTGAAGCCGTCCATGCTTGTTGCTGCCACCACCTCCTGTGGCAGTGAATTCCAGGTGTGAATCACTCTTTGGGTGAAGAAGTCCTTCCTTTTATCCATTCTAACCCGACCGCTCAGCAACTTCATAGAGTACCCACGACTAGATAGGCCATTGGCCTGATCCAACGTTGGCTTCTCTTATGTTCTTAAATCCACATTTGGCAGTGTATTGCAGGGTGGACTGGGCTGGCGTGGACAACACCTCCCCATTGGCCCCCCACATTGTCAAACCCAGCATCCACCAGGCCCCATGGGGCCACAAATGTGCCCTGTAAAGGTCCTCACGAATGCACCCTGTAAAGACCAGCAGGTCAAGGGTTACTAGCCCTTTAAGACTCAGGCGGCCAGTGAGAGCTGGCCACCTGACAATCAGCTGACAGGAAGCTCCACCTTGGAAGCCGGGAAAGGGCATGGCGGCGGGGGGTGGGGGGAGATTGCTCACTAGCTGCTATTGAACATAAGAACATAAGAGAAGCCAATGTGGGATCAGGCCAGTGGCCCATCCAGTCCAACACTCTGAGTCACACAGTGGCCAGAAATACCAGGGGCCCTCAGGAGGTCCAGCAGTTGGGGCCAGGAGGACACTAGAAGCCCTCCCACTGTTGACCCCCCGCTCCGAAGCACCAAGAATACAGAGCCTCACTTGCCCCAGCCTGAGAGTTCCTATCTATCCCTTGTGGCTAACAGCCCCAGATGGACCTCTGGTCCAGATGCTTATCTAATTCCCTCTTGAAGCCGTCCATGCTTGTAGCTGCCGCCACCTCCTGTGGCAGTGAATTCCATGGGTTAATCATTCTTTGGGTGAAGAAGGACTTCCTTTTATCCATTCTGACCTGATTGCTCAGCAACTTCATGGAGTGCCCACGAGTTCTTGTATTGTGAGAAAGGGAGAAAAGTACCTCTTTCTCTGCCTGCTCTGTCCCATGCATAATCTTGTAAACCTCGATCACGTCACCCCCTCAGTCGTCGTTTCTCCAAGCTCAAGAGCCCCAAGCGCTTTCACTTTTCTTCATAGGGTAAGTGTTCTACAGGCTCGGATCACAGGCTCGGCTACACCGGTTTGGCGTAGTGGTTAAGTGTGCGGACTCTAATCTGGGAGAACTGGGTTTGATTCCTCACTCCTGCACTTGCAGCTGCTGGATGACCTTGAGCAAGCCATAACTCTGACAAGAGCTGTCCTTGAAAGAGCAGTTCTTGAAAGAGCTCCCTCGGCCCCGCCTCCCTCCCAGGGTGTCTGTTGTGGGGAGGGGAAGGAGTTTGTAAGCCTCTCTGAGACTCCAAGTGAAGGGCGGGGTATAAATCCAGTCTCTTCTTCTTCTTCTACGCCCTCAGAGGGTTGCTGGGTGGACTGACACCACTGAGCATGCCCAGGCCTGGGGAGGACACTTAAAAGGCTGGAGGGAGAGGTGGGTTAGGACAGACCAGCTCCGGCAGGAGTAGAACCCGGGGTGCAGTGCAGGGTGCTTCACCCTTGTTCCTCCCCCTCTGAGGCCAACGGAAGGTGCTTCGGCCCAGCTGGACCCCGGAGCGTGAAGACCTGGGGTCTGACACGCTGCTCCATGCCCAGCAAGGGCTCTCAACACAGACCTGTCCTTGCAGCTCTGGTGCCCTGGCAAGGTGGACTGCAGAAGCGCCATATTCAGGAAGAACAGTTCCAAAGCTGACTCACCGCCCATGTGCCAGCTTTTCCCGTCTGCGGAACATTTTCTCATGGCCAGACACAGCTGATGTCATTGGACTGCCCTTCCATCTCTTTAACAAGGCAGCCGGCAGCCAGCGATCTCAGCTGGGTTGTCGGAGCGGCCCTGAGCCCTTGCGGAAGGCCGCTTGAGATGGAAGGACTCGTTGCAGAGGACGGGGCACTAACTGGAGGGGTCCCTCGAGGCCCTCCTTCCGCCAGCCGCTAAAGCGGTAACTTTCGGCTATAATCCACGGGAATTAAGAGTCTTCTCCCCAATAAATCCCAGCCCCACCCCCTGCCGCCCTCCTGTCTTTCATCAGGGCCGCCTGGATTTGTGGAGGTTCCTTCTCATGCCTTCTCACGGCAAGCTCAGGGCTTCCGCAGGGAAAACTCCTCACGATTTCTGCCCTGCATGCCTCCAGTCCGTTCAACGTTTCCTCTCCATTTCCCTCGAATGTTGCAGTCCTACAGTTTCGGAAGGTGGCTGTGCTGGTTTGCAGCAGAACACCCGGATTCGAGTCCAGGAGAACCTCAGAGACCCACAAGATTGGGCGGGGGGGTTGCGGGGGGGTATGAGATCCCCAAAGTCGGCACTCCCTTCCTCCGCTGCTTGACCAAGAGAGCTTTGCTTCTCGAAAATTCTACTCCTCAAATCTTGCTGGGTCTCTAAGGCGTCCCTGGACTCAAATCTGGCTGCAGCCCTGCCGCTCTGCAAGTTATAAGCAGATTCAGGACCAAAGAAATTCAAACTGAATTCTGCAAATCAGGCAACCTGTGCTAGCCGGCAAATCAAGCGACTCCTGGGCATAACGCTGGTCAGTCTGTGGGATGACAACACTCTGATGACATTGCTGAGCAGTCGGGTTAGAACGGATAAAAGGAAGTCCTTCTTCAAACAAAGAGTGATTAACCCATGGAACTCACTGCCACAGGAGGTGGTGGCAGCTACAAGCATGGACGGTTTCAAGAGGGAATTAGATAAACATATGGAGCAGAGGTCCATCAGTGGCTATTAGCCACAAGGTATAGATGGGAACTCTCAGTCTGGGGCCAGGGATGCTCTGTATTCTTGGTGCTTGGGGGGGTCAATAGTGGGAGGGCTTCTGGTGTCCTGGCCCCACTGCTGGACCTCCTGATGGCCCCTGGTATTTTTGGCCACTGTGTGACCCAGAGTGTTGGACTGGAGGGGCCACTGGCCTGATCCAACACTGGCTTCTCTTCTGTTCTTAACCTTCCTTATCACCCACGAGGTCCTTTCCCCTTCACGTGCTGCTCTCCAACTCAAGCCGAGTGGGCATCATCATGCGGTGACTGCTGCATTTCTGCCAGCGGGGCTGGATCGGGAAGGGTACGTGAGCCTGCTTTCTCTCTTGGTGGGCCGTACACGGTCTGATTGGGCCCCTGGTCAGGCAAAGGGCCAAACTTTGAGGCGCCCTTGCCATGCAAGGCACCTTAGCTGGAATCGCCTGAAGGAAGCCTCTAACTGACCCTGCCGGACGGCTTCCTTGATTTTCAGGTCCTTTCACTCTTCCACCCTGAAATAATCAACCTGGCTGCCTGGACTGGCTTCGCTTTCAGAGAAGAGGCCTTTCACAAAAGCTCCCTGGACCTGCTGAGGGCAAAAACACCTCCTGTCCTTTCTGGCACGTTCCCTTCAGAGCCTGCGCATGTGGCCCAAGGTCTGTCTGAAAGGCAGGTGATGCAACACCCCCCCCCCCCGCTGAGGCGAAGCGGATTTGGGTCAGGCCCCTGCCAGGACAGGCTGCCAGCCTGGAACTCCCCTCTCAGCGGCCTTGGCTCCCACGGAGGAAGGAGGGCCATGAAATCAATACATACACAGTGGCAGTGGAGAAAGGGCAGGAGGGAGGGCGCAGGACTGCTGAGAGCCAGTGGGGTCCCCCGGAACAAAGACTCCATCTCCCCCCCGCCGTGACCCAGATCCAAACCAAAGATCATAACAAAACAGATCACTTGGCTGGCTGTTTCATACAAGCACAGAGAGTTGGAAGGGGCCATAGAGACCATCTAGTCCAACCCCCGTGCCCAATGCAGGACCAGCCGAAAGCATCTCTGACAAACATTCACCCAGCCTCTTCTTGAAAGCCGTCAGTGAAGGGGAGCTCACCACCTCCCTAGGCAGCTGATTCCACCTCTGAACCACTCTGACTGTGAAGAAGTGTTTCCTAATATCCAGCCGATGCCTTTCGGCATGTGATCTAAATCCGCTGCTTCGGGTCCTACCCAGTGTTCCCTCTAAGCTGAGTTAGTGTGAGCTAGCTCACAGTTTTTTAACCTCTAGCTCACACATTTTTGTCTTAACTCAGGAAGAATGGTTCCAGAGCAAACTCATTAAGAACATAAGAGAAGCCAATGTTGAATCAGGCCAATGGCCCATCTAGGCCAACACTCTGTCACACAGTGGCCAAAATATACCAGGTGCCATCAGGAGGTCCAGCAGTGGGGCCAGGACACCAGAAGCCCTCCCACTGCTGCCCCCTCCAGCACCAAGAATAGTGTGCATCACCTGCCCCAGACTGAGAGTTCCCATCTATACCCTGTGGCTAACAGCCACTGATGGACTTCTGCTCCATATGTTTATCTAATTCCCTCTTGAAACTGTCCATGCTTGTAGCTGCCACCACCTCCTGTGGCAGTGAATTCCATGTGTTACTCACTTTTTGAGTGAAGAAGGACTTCCTTTTATCCGTTCTAACCCGACTGCTCAGCAATTTCATGGAGTGCCCACGAGTAATTCTTGCATTGTGAGAAAGGGAGAAAAGTACTTCTTTCTCAACCTGCTCAATCCCATTCATAATCTTATAAACCTCAATCATGTCACCCCTCAGGCGTCGTTTCTCCAAGCTAAAGAGCCCTGAGCGTTTTAACCTTTCTTCATAGGGAAAGTGTTTCAACCCTTTTATCATTTTATTGATGCAGCAGCCAAATCATTCGCTCACAACTTTAATGCCAGGAGCTCACAAAGTAGAATTCTGGTCACAAGACTCCACACCTTAAGAGGGAGGATTGATCCTCCAAATGACAGCCTTTCAAATATGTAAAGAGAGCCATCATGTCCCCCCCTCAGTCTCCTCTTCTCCAGACTAAACATATCCCAAGGCCCTCGGCCTTTCCTTGCAGGGCTCAGTCTCCAGATCCCACCATCATCCTCGTTGCTCTCTTCTGCACCCTCTCGATTTTGCCCACATCCTTTCCACGTATCTATAATAATAAAAGAATCCAAATGCCCACCTGTCTTATCAGGGAATAAAGCCACCAGTTTCAGAGTGATCACGGGAGTTCCAGGGCCAAAGAACGAAAGGAATGGGAATGTCCTGGCCCCGACTATCACCAGGAAACCCCCCCCCCCATGTTATCTGCCATGGAAGCTAAACCTGTGTAGTGGTTGAAGCGTCAGACGGGGATCTGGGGAGCCCAGGCTCAAGCCCCCACGCTGCCACGGGTGGGGGGGGCTTGCTGGCTGACCCTTGGCCGCATCACACACTCCTCAGCCTCACCCACCTTGCAGGGTTGCTGTGAGGATAAAACGGAGGAGACGGGAAAGATGTCAGCCACTTGGTGGGGGGAGAGAAGCTAGGAATGGGGATAAACAGCCGGCAGACCATGAAAGGAAGAGAGCAAAACGAAGGAGGGTAGGAAAGGTGTAGGAAAGAGAGAAATGCAGGAAAAAGTAACAAAGGGGATTTTTTTGGGGGGGGAGACTGTTGCAATCACCCTCCCACGGGGCTGCCCCTTTGCAAGGCCTGGCTGTGCGGAAGCCGGGGCGGGGGGGGCTGCATCCCGACAAGGACTGGCGCTTGCCCCGGCTGGCCTTGCCCTGCTCCAGGGCTGGCTTGCCTGGTGGGGTTAGCAGGATCCGGTCAGCCAATAGCTTCCCTCGGCCTCCTTGCAAAACCTCCTAAAAGACGCAGCCCTGCCTTCCCCACACATCTAGTAGCTGCAATGAGAACAGCCATCAGGACGAGGAGGAGAAAGAAGAAGAATGGATTTATAGCCTGGCCTTCACTACTCAAAGGAGTCTCAGAGCGGCTCACAAACTCCTTTCCTTTCCTGTCCCCACAACAAGACACCCTGGGAGGTAGGCGGGGGCTGAGAGAGCTCTTTTGAGGACTGCTCTGGAGAGAACAGCTCTGCAATAACTTGTGACTGGCCCACGGTCACACCAGCAGCTGCATGTGGAGGAGTGGGGAATCAACAAACCCGGTTCTCCCAGATTAGAGTCTGCGCACTTAACCACTACACCAAACAGGGGAAAAAAGTTTAAATGAATTCTGTGAATGCAGGATGAATCTGGCTTCAGGGGCCCTCCATCTTACTAGACACCCCCCCACACACCAAATTTTGTCCCCTCAGTCCCCTTCTCTCTCAGCGGATCCTGCAACTCCATCCTAAAAAACGGAACTGCCTGGGAACTTGGCTTGCAAGTATTTCCACGTTCTTGTTACAAGTATAATTCTCCTCCCTTGCATTAAATGGTATCTTCTAAGTCCTCCTTCTTAAGCCTTCTGCATCAAAGTGGGACACGCCCTTGCCTAACTCCTGGTTATAAATACGCAGGAGGCTAAAAACTGCCCGATTCCTGCCAGCCTCTCCTAGCCGTTTGGTTGGAGCTGCTGTGAAGCCACGGAATGTTCTCCAAAAGTCTAACTGCTCAGGGGTGTAGGTATCAGCACCAGACTGTCGACAAACAGTCCAGCTTCTGTGAGGGAAGGGAAGAGAACACCTTACGAGGGTCCTATACACCAGACGTGTTGTGTGCTTATCGTCGGGGGAGGGAAGGGGAAAATGGAGGCAGGACCTCAGGAAGCTGCTCTCTTCTGAATCAGACCCTCAGTCCATCAAAGTCAGTATTTCCTACTCAGCCCAGCAGCAGTGCTCCAGGGTCTCAAGCAGAGGTCTTTCACATCACCAACTGCCTGGTCCTTTTTACTGGAGGTGCTGGGGATTGAACCGGGGACCTTCTGCATGCTTGAGCAGGTGTTCTACTGCTGAGCCACGTCCCTTCCCCTTAAAAGCACAGGGCACAGGACAGGCAGGGAGACTGAAGGCTTGCTTGAAAGAGCCCACTGTATCTTCAGCTGCAACTCTCTAGTTGATCATTGGAATCATAGAACCATAGAGGCAGAAGGGACCTCCAGGGCCATCTAGTCCAACCCCCTGCACAATGCAGGAAATTCACAAATACCCCCCCTCACATGCCCAGTGACTGCTGTTCCATGCCTTGGAAGATGGTAAAAAACCTCCAGGATCTCCGGCCAAACTGGCTAAGCTAAGAGAGGTATGTTTTTGTCCAATAGGGAAAGTATGTTCGCGCGTGTATGTGTGTGGGGGAAATGTAATCGCAGAGCTGATTATTGACATAGATTACAAGATGGAAATTACTCTTACTCTTATGGAAAGATTTCAAAGACTATTTAGAGAAATACTGGGATGTAAAGGACAATTTGCTTTGCTTTGATAACTACTGAAAATTAAGAAAAGTAGAAAAGGGAGATAAATGTATAAGAATAACAGTTGAAAGATACGTTACCTGTAGAAATGACTAATGAGAAAAGGAGGGAGGAAGAAGATATAAGTTTTGGGCTGGAGGTTGGAGCACTGGGGGAAACCATTAAGGGGGGTGAAAGGAGGAAAAGAGGTATAATAACGTAGGTTTCAATCTATGTTTGAACTTTTAATATATCTTAATAAATTGTTGTTGTTTTTTAAAGAAATTACTCTTACAGTGTTTTTTTTAAATCTCCCATTATTTATGAAACAATGAACAACTTGGGGGAGGGGGGAGGCTGCCAACACAAAACCAGGAAGGACAGTTACTGGAAGGGGTTTCAAGAGGCATCTGTAACTAAAAATCCCCAGCAAGAGTGTGCCTTAACATGCGTACGAGAACAACATGGAAAACTGCAGGACCTCTCTCTTCCCTCCTTCCATCCACAGGCCTTTCTCTCTTGCTTCATATAACTGACTCGCAGCCTTCCCGGTGCCTGCCGGCCACCTTGAGTGTGTGACTTCCGTGGGACTGCAACACCCCCAGCCACCCCCTTGTGCCACTCCACAGAAATCACGGCACCCACACAAGTGGCACGGTGGTCAGCTAGCGGCGACTCTGCGGGCAGACGGGCTACAAGAGGGACTCCCTGCTAGCCCACTAGCCACCGGAGACGACTTGACCCACAGGCCGGATGCCCGGGTGAGTGGGGTGCGTGTGCGTCTCCAGGGAGCTTCTTGGGTGTCGGCTAATAGTGGGAGCGTCACACACTTACCTACAGATTTTGTCCGTGGAATCCCTTTGCGTAGCGAAATGTGGGGTTTATCTGGCCCAGCGTGCGCCGCCATCCCTTGCCGCTCAAACAGTGACTGGAAAAGGACAGGAGGAGAGAGATTTCCATCCCAGCAGGAGCCCCGTTTCAGCTCCAGAGCAGCTCCCGCCAGGCCTTGAGACACAACAGTGAGGGGCTCAAACGGGAGAGAGGGAGCTCTCCCCTCCCAAATGCAAACTGCCGGCAGCTGCAGCCTCGCTTTGCCTTGGGGCCACGGAGAGAAGGGGAGAGGGTGTGTGTGTGTTAACCATTCAAGTTCGCCACAGATTCAGTATTCGAAACCAGAATTCCCATTTCGTTCTTTGCATTTTAAGGGAAGGACGGGTCCTTTACTACACACTGTCCCTTTACAAGGCCAATTAGAAAGCAGAGAGCCCAGTTTTGATGAGTGACACAGAGTGCAGGCGGAAGGGTTAAATCTCTGCGCTCGGCTCTCAGGCAAATTGAGGCCGCACAAGCCTGCAGGCCGCTTGCTTTGGACAGGATGAGCCCACCGGATCTTTGTCTGGCCTATCTGATCCTGAGACTGCACATGGGAGAGGACGAAGGAGGGTCGTGTCAGGATTAACGATGACCCGGCTCTAATCAAAACCTGCAAACATGCTCGGTGGGGTGGGGTGGGAGACCAGCTTCCATCCCCCCTGGAGTGCAACTCGATTGTGTGGTGCACCACTGATGTTCAGTCTCTGGGCATCCGACAGCTGGCTGAAGGTAATGAAGCAAGTCGGAGCAGAAGGGCAGAGGAACTGGGACAGGAGAGGGGCAAACTGAAGCCCTGTTGCGGGAACAGAGGGATGTCTTCTGGCAGCCCCACACGCCCTGCTGGCTGAAGCACGGACCTCGGAGCAGGAGGGCCTCCTCCTCCGTAAACGGGAGCACTGCCTTCTTGGGCCACAGGCTTGTAGACTGAGCTTTTTGGAACCAGGAGGCTGGGGGTGTCCAGCTGACCAGCACGGGGCTTTGAGGAGAATTCGGCCCACTGACGCTGTTCCAAACCCAACAGGATCATTGGGTCCCACCACACCTCCCTGCCAGGATCTAGAGATTCAGATATACAAACTCCACCGGTAGAAAACACCATCAAAGGTTGCCAAAACAGTAGATTAAATAATTATAAACTAGGTGGTGTCACAAGAACCACATTAATGGCATACTGTAACTATAATAAGGCATAAGATTCAAATACTTCCTCCTTTGAAGATAAGACATAAAGTCCATGTAGTCGGTGTAACTTCATAGGAGGAGTCCAGATAGTCATAACATTTTCCAAACAGCCTTTGCAAAGACGCTTCTTACACTACGAACCTTGTGGTCTGTTGAACTTGCTGCAATCAGGTTCCACTTACCCAGCCGGCAAACCGAAGAAGTCGAAGGAAACGCATCTTCCAAGTACCTAGAACGGGCGTCTTTGCAAAGGCTGTTTGGACAATGTTATGACTACGTGGACTCCTCCTATCGAGTTACACCGACCACATGGACTTTATGTCTTATCTTCAAAGGAGGAAATATTGCATCTTATGCCTTATTATAGTTACAGTGTGCCATTAATGTTGTTCTTGTGACACCACCAACTTTATAATTGTTTAATATATTCTTCTGGCAACCTTTGACGGTGTTTTGTACTAGTGGAATTTGTATATTTGGGACTCCTGTGACGCTAGTCTCTTCCCCTTGTTGTCTGGGGGATCTAGAGATTGGCATTCCCAGGCTGTCACGCAACGTGTCTCAGCTTAGGTCCTGGTGGGTGCACCGTGCCGCAATCCTGGCAAGTGCTCGGATCCTGCATGGGCAAATCCCCCTCCCCATCTGCAAATAAACCGGCGTTTTCAACACAGAGGAACACCTTCAAGGGAACCCGGCCTCATCCCCTCTCCCAGTTCTCTCCCCAGACTTCCTCCTCTCCCCCAGCCCCCCCCCCCGGGGTGCGCTCCCTTCTCTCTCACACTGATCTCCGCGGGAGTGATGCGCCGGCTGGTCGGCCGCTGCTTCACCGTGGCCGCCCTGGAATCCGCCTCCACAATGTCCGCTCTCAGCGAAGGTTCGGCCGCTGCCAAAATCTCGTCCAGCTTCTCTGCAAAGTCAGACACACACCGCCCCGTTAGTCGGGAATCCCAGAGCCCCACATCCAATCTGCCCTGACACGGGATATGGGGGGGGGAGGTTTTCCGCAGGGAGGGAGGGGTGGGAGGGAGCCCCTGAGGAGGAGCAACAGCAGCAGGAATTGGGGGAGGGGGCTGTCTTCTGCCTCTGCCCAGGGTGGCTCCACGGCTCTTGGGAGGGTGAGCAAAGCCCCACGCCAGCCCCACACAAGAACGCAGGGAGCGGAGCAGCATGTGAGACAGAATTTGGCCTCTCCCAAGCCCCCTAGAACCACAGCCTGATTGTCCGGGACATCTTCCATGTTCTGTGACACGGAGGAGCCTCTCCATCTTCCCTCGCCCCCGCAGGGATTTCCCAGGCCCCAAGCGCCCTGTGCAAGTCGCCCTGCTTAAGCTTTTCCATTCCTCATGGCCTGGGCCAGACACAGCCATTTTTTTGGTTTGTCTGCTTGCATCAGTAAATCTTTTGCTTTGAAGGGTCCTGCCGAAGCACACAAGAACACCAGAAGAGCCCTGCTGGGTCAGACCGACGTTCCATCGGTTCCAGCAGCCTCTTTCACACAGTGGCCAGCCAGTTGCTCCGGAGGACCAAGGAAACAGGGCCCCAGATTTCCAGGCATTCCTCCCTGTGGCCTTCCACTCCTGGGACATGTCCTGGCTGATGGCAACTGCCCTCACGCTGGCCAGGTCCAGGTCAGGAGCAAGAAGCTACCGTCAGTGATGGCACCTCGGAACATGGACCTGGCCCGAGGGGGGAAGCTGCCCTGGGCAGGGCCCTATTTTGGCCCCCATTGCAAGCAGGGCTCTTGTGCTCACATAAGAACATAAGAGAAGCCAATGTTGAGTCAGGCCAATGGCCCATCCAGTCCAACACTCTGTCACACAGCGGCCAAAATATACCAGGTGCCATCAGGAGGTCCAGCAGTGGGGCCAGGACACTAGAAGCCCTCCCACTGCTACCTCACAAACTCTGTAAAGGGAAGGCTGCCCACAACCATCTCAACATGACCACATTTGATTTCAAAAGAGGAAAATGAATCTCTTAGTACAAGAAGCTGAATGGGAGAGTGACAGGGGGTCAAATCCTGAACGGGTTTCCTCAAGAGGCAGCACAGAAATGTTCTAACCAAACGGGCAAGCAAACCAACAAACCTCTTCTGGGTCCTTGGAAATTAGGGACAGTATGCCACAGATCAGCAAAAGATATGGTGCCGGCGTAGTTCACCAGCAAAGACAAAGGCAAAAAGTGGAATTCCCACCCAAATAAGGAAAGCAAGAAGGTGCACATTCAACCTTCTATCACACTTCTACCCTACTTTGAGTCCAACAAACTCAGGGCGTGTACATAATGCTCCTCTCCTCCATTTATCCTGACGACAGCCCTGTGAGGAAGGTTAGACTAAAAGAGAACTAAGGGCGTAAGAACATTAAGTGTTGCCCTGCTGGGTCAGACCAGTGAAGGTCCATCTCGTCCAGCATCCCGTCTCACACACAGTGGCCAACCAGTTCCTCTGGAGGGCCAACAAACAGGTCAGAGAGGCCGAGGCCTTCAGAAACATCAGAAGAGCCCTGCTGGATCAGACCAGTGGTCCATCCAGTCTAGCCTCCTGTCTCACTCAGTGGCCAACAAACAGGGCATAGAGGCCAAGGCCTTAATAAGAACATCAGAAGAGGCCTGCTGGGTCAGACCAGTGAGGGTCCTTCTAGTCCAGCATCCCATCTCACTCAGTGGCCGGCCAGTTCCTCTGGAGGGCCCACAGACAGACAGGGCATAGAGGCCGAGGCCTTCCCCTGATGTTCCCTCCTGGCACTGACTGCCCACGGATGTGAAGGTTCCCCTCCGCCTCCATGGCTGGTAGGCACTGACAGACCTCTCTTCCATATCTAATCCCCATGTCTCCACCCAGAAGGTAAGGTGGAGAAACTCCTATTCTGTGATGCCTTCAACTTCAATGCTATGCGGGGGAGAGAAGGGCTAATTTCAAGAAGGAAAAAAAGAAGAGAAGAAGAAGAGATTGGATTTATACCTCATTCCTCACTACCCGAAGAAGTCTCAGAGTGGCTTACAAACTCCTTTCCCTTCCCATAAGAACATAAGAGAAGCCAATGTTGGATCAGGCCAATGGTCCATCCAGTCCAACACTCTGTCACACAGCGGCCAAAATATACCACGTGCCATCAGGAGGTCCAGCAGTGGGGCCAGGACACCAGAAGCCCTCCCACTGCTGCCCCTCCCCACAACAGACACCCTGTGAGGTAGGTAGGGCTGCGAGAGCTCTGACAGAAATGGCTCTTTTCCAAGGACAGCTCTTGTCAGAACTATGGCTTGCCCAAGGACATCCAGCCAAGTGCAAGTGGAGGAGTGGGGCATCAAACCCGGTCCTCCCAGATTAGAGTCCGCGCACTTAATTTTAGTTCCAGGCGACCAGCGCATGAATAGCTGTGAACCACGGCCAGGTAAGGTAGCTTTAGGGAGTCTTTTGGAAGCCACTTTTGGCCCCTCTACATACCCAAAGGGAACGTGGCTCCTCTCGGTGGCTGAACCAGGTGGGCCGTTTCAGTGCTTACAGGCAGTTGCTCATCCTGCCACGGGGGCTTAGGAATCATGGCAAGGAAGAAAAGGAAGAGGGGCCGTGGCTCCGTGGCAGAGCCTCCGTTTGGCGTGCAGGAGGTCCCAGGTTCAGTCCCCGGAAGCATCCCCAGTTGAAAGGATCAGGTGGTAGGTGCTGTGAA
Organism: Gekko gecko; assembly: GCA_029375565.1. Lineage (NCBI taxonomy): Eukaryota > Metazoa > Chordata > Lepidosauria > Squamata > Gekkonidae > Gekko > Gekko gecko. Next base: position 2,776,229 of record JAPDNY010000005.1, read on the forward strand.
AGGCCTCTGCCCAACAACCTGCAGAGCCACTGCCCGCCTGGGCTTCCTCCACCGTGGCCTTCTTGTATGACCTTGGTCAAATCACCCCCTTTCCTCCCCAGGGGCTTGCCAGTAAAAGGAGGAGGATCACCACGAGAGTGTGGCCTGGCTCTGTTTCTGAAACAGGACTGGCCGTGGCCAGGATGAGGCCAAGTTGCCCCCTGCAAGGCTCTCTAGAAGCCTGCTTTGAAACGAAGTAGGACCGGAGGAGACTCCCGGGGTGCCAAGCCCTGGAGCTGAGCAAGGGCCTCGGGGCGATGAGACCCACACACGGGCCCTGCCTGCAGCTGGGCGTTTCTGCACAACGGGGAGAAGGTGCTCCCCCCAGGCCCCACATCACAGCAAGGAGCTGTTCCAGTGGGCAGCAGAGGATCACAGGACCCAAAGCAACGGGTTTAAATTAAACGCAGGACGGTAGCGGCTGGATATTGGGAACAACCTTTTTCACGGTCAGAGTGGTTCAAAGGTGGGATCAGCTGCCCAGGGAGGTGGTGAGCTCCCCTTCACTTGACAGCTTTCAAGAAGAGGGTGGAAGAATATTTGCCAGGGATGCTCGAGGCTGGTCCTGCATTGGGCAGGGGGTTGGACTAGACTAGAGGGTCTCTATGGCCCCTTCCAACCCTCTGTGATTCTAGGATTCTATCACAGAGAGCCAAGAAGCTACAGAAGCCGATTCACGAGAAACGGCGATGAGCTCTCCCACCAGCCTCCTTCAGAGGTGAGCAGAGGGGCCTGCAGAAGAGGGTGGGACCAGGTCCCCAGCTCTCCTCTCCCACAGGCCCATTCTGAGCCCCAGTGACCTCCGGAGGAGGCTGCCTGAGCCGGGCCTCAAAGGTCCCATGAGCCGGCCATTAACAGTGCCCTGGAGACTGGCGAGCAACTCAGTCCAGAACTCGGGACTCTGCGGGGAGATTACGGAGGACCCTGACCCTGTGGACCTCACCTGAGCCTCCCCCCCCATGTCCTCTTGATCCTCATGTTGGCTTCTGGTTGTCCCCCCACACACTGTGTGGATCCTTCTCTGCCGGGCTCAGCCATGCCACCATCTCCCCCTCTGAAAAAGCGCCTCCCCTCCCTCCCCTCCGGGACCACCCCACAACCCCTCCTATTCCTTGCCTCCCCCACTCCCCCGACCCCACCGTCCTGGACTCTGTCCTCGGCCGCTTCTCTCCAACTTGTCCAAAGTGGTCCCGCTGGCACCAGGTTCTAGACTCTCTCAGCTCCCCCGTCTCCTTGACCTCTGCCACACACGGTGCGCGCTGTCGGCACAAACTCGTGCATTTTTACCCCACCCTGCCTCCCAAGGGCTCAGGGAGAGGTATGAAGACCCTCCCTGCCTCCCTCACAACAATCCTGGCCCGGGGTCACTCAGCAAACGTCATGGCGGAATGTGAATTTGAACCCGGGTCTCTTGGCCATGGCACGCCGTTGGCAAGACCTGAGCGAGGCTGTGGAGGACGGGACCTTTTGGAAGTCATCCATCCGTTCAGAGGGCTGCTGGAAGCCGGAAGCATCTTGGCGGCACGTCACACACCCACATTCTCAGAGCCTCGTCTAGTGCTCCCGCCGCCATGCCCCACTGGCTCTCACGACGGTGGCACAGACGCCTGTGTGTGGGTTTACACGCGAAAGACGGACTAGTCTGGCGAGTGACTGAGGGCAGGACTCCCCCCCAGCCTCCTCAAGTGAACAACTGTCTGGGTCTTGGGCGCGAGAGCTTGCTTCTTTATGCGTCCCTAGCCAATCGCTTCCCGCATGCTCAGGCCCGTCCCAGTGTGGATTCCAAGCCAGGAGGATCTCTGGGGAGGGGGTGGACTGTGCCGTGCCTTGCCTTGCGCTTGGAAGGAAGCTGGCTGGGCTGCACCACAGTCGCCAAGTGTCCGTGTGCTTGCCCACAGCAGCCAAAGGCCCTGCTTCCTTCCCAGCGGGCTCATGGTCCGTGGCTCTCGCAACTCGGACAGACGGGAACCACCTGAGTGCAGCGCAGCCACGGGGGGTGGTGGTGGTTGGGGAAGAGGGGATGATCAGCGCCTGAGCCCAGGGGCAGAGGGTGGGGAAGACGCCCCACAGACAGTGCAGAGAGAGAGAGAGAGAGACACTTGCCCATGCGTTTGGACCAAGCTTCTCCTAAGGCCCGCGCCTCTTTCCTCTCCATCAAGGGGATGGCCCTGCCTCATTTAAGACCCAACTTTCCAAACGGCGAGAACTCCTTCACGCAAGAGAAAGCAGCCGCACAGAGCAAAGCAATGCTCTGTTAGAAGCCTTGATCCCAGCAGTGACCAGGGGCAGGTCACAAGGATGCCAGCCTCCAGGTGGGACCTGGGGATCCCCAGGAGTTATAGCTCAGCTCCAGACTACAGGGGCTTACAAACTCCTTCGCCTCCCTGCAACAGACACCCTGTGAGGTAGGTGGGGCTGAGAGAGCTCTGACAGAAACTGCTCTTTTTCAAGGACAGCTGTGCCAGAGCTTGTGGCTGACCCAAGGTCACATCAGCAGGTGCAAGTGGAGGAGTGGGGAATCAAACCCGGTTCTCCCAGATTAGAGTCCGCGCACTTCACCACGACACCAAACTGGCTGGCCACTGTGTGAGATGGGAGGCTCGACGAGGGGGACCCCTGCTCTAATCCCACAGGGATATTCTGAGGTTCTGACCAGCACTGCTTCCCCTCCATGGCGGTTCTTTCCACAGGCGCTCTTTGGCACAGGCTACTCTGGCTGAGACACAGCGGTTCCGAGTCTGAAGCTAAGCCGGTAAGAAAGGCCAGGGGGTCCCCCGACACTGGGGTGGTGGTGGTGGTGGAAAGATGTGCCTGCTTCTTGCCCCTGGCGAGTGGCTGACGACAGGGACCATTCCCAGCCGCCTGCTACCTGCCTGAGGGAGAAGGGTGGGCCGGTCACGAGCCCTTCTCCATGGAGAAACTCCCCTCCTGCCTGCTACGTCGACATCAGCCTAATTCAGGATCCTCCATCCACCTACGGAGACATTTGCCCCCCCCCTCCACTTCCTGCCAAGCTCCTGGCCCTGGGCACGTCTGACAGCCCTCCACCCACACTCTCCATCACATGCTGGGACTGAGAAAATGTTCCCTTTCTCCAATTTTCAGCTCTGTTCTGCATCCCCCAACGGATGCTGCTGGCCCAACTCTGCGCCTTTCTGTTTCCTCGACAGCCCTTGGATTTCGCCCTCCCTGCTATGACGGGGCATCCTTGGCGGCCGCCAGAAAGACCACCAGGCCAAACAAGCACTTTCTCCAGCTTGCCCCGGGGCAACATTTGCCCAAATGGCCCTCTGGGCTGTGGACAGCCTTCTTTTGGCTCATAGCAGCAAGGGGGCAAACTGCCCCTTCTGCGCCAAGCGGTGTGCCAAGGCCCGGCCAAGTTTGTCTTGCTGTCAGACAATGTTTGGAAAGTCTATCAAAGGGCCCGGGAAGGCGCAACGGTGCACAATCTTTCCTGCCCGCTGGTCTCCCACTGAAAATCCCTCCACGCAACACTGCTTTTCTGCTCGGGGTGAGTCCTGAGATATACGTGGGTCCAACCGGCCTGGGGGGTGCAGAAGAGCCCCAAACGCCCTCCCAGTGCCTGGTAGAGTCCAAGAACTCCTACCCTCCCTCCCTTCCTCAGACACCCTCACGCCCTCCTGGCACTTGGCTCGTTTGGGCGCCCTGGTCTATGGACTTGCCCACTCCACGCTAGCATCCTTGCCCTTTCTTAAGCCCTGGGCCCCATCTGTCCCCCCCCCACAGAGGGGGCATTTAGATTTTTAAGGGGGCAGTCAAACTGCAGTTCATTCCATTACGCTGAATGCTTTCTTGCCCTGTGGAAGGGAACTCAAAAGGCATTTGAATGCCTTAAGAACATAAGAACATAAGAGAAGCCAGTGTTGAATCAGGCCAATGGCCCATCTAGTCCAACACTCTGTCACACAGCGGCCAAAATATACCAGGTGCCATCAGGAGGTCCAGCAGTGGGGCCAGGACACTAGAAGCCCTCCCACTGGTGGCCCCTCCCCGCCCCAAGAATAGAGTGCATCACCTGCCCCAGACTGAGAGTTCCCATCTATACCCTGTGGCCAATAGCCACTGATGGACTTCTGCTCCATATGTTTATCTAATTCCCTCTTGAAACTGTCCATGCTTGTAACTGCCACCACCTCCTGTGGCAGTGAATTCCATCTGTTAATCACTCTTCTGAAGGCAGTGTAATGCCCTCTGAGCTGTCTTTTCCCAGGTCCTGTGATGCCCCCACGCCCCAAAAATTCCACAGTGGCAGGGAGAGGGAGGCCGGTGGGCCAGGTGCAGCGCTCTCCCCCTGGGTGCTGACAGAAGCAGGCAGTGTGTGGGGGGGGAGGGTCTCTCCTCAAAAATAAGGCTTCTGGCATGGCAATTTGTGGGGCGGGGCTTTTAATTAAGGGGGGTGGGCCCCCAAAGGTCCCACTGTAGCCATGGGACCAACTGGAGAGGTGGGTTATGCTGTCCCCCTCGGGGTGGGGAATGAGGCTGACACAGCCCCACACTTCTGGAACGCTGTCCCGTTTTGCTCTGTTGCTGAGTAGGGTCCATTCTCCACCCGCCCAGAAGGAAGAAGAAGAAGAGGAGGAGGAGGAGATTGGATTTATACCCCTCCCTTCACTACTCAAAAGAGTCTCAGAGCAGCTTATGGCCTCCTTTTCCTTCCCCTCCCCACAACAGACACCCTATGAGGCAGGAGGGGCTGAGAGAGCTCTTTCGAGGACTGCTCCTGAGAGAACAGCTCTGAGAGAACTTGTGACTGACCTAGGGCCACACCCGCAGCTGCATGCGGAGGAGTGGGGAATCAAACCTGGTCTGCGCTCCTAACCACTACACCAAACTGGTGTAGAGTGCCCCAAAGGGACTTGAAGAAGAAGAGAAGAGATTGGATTTATACCCTGCCCTTCACTACCCAAAGAAATCTCAGAGCAGTTGACAATCTCCTTTCCCTTCCTCTCCCCAGAACAGACACCCTGTGAGGTGGGTGGGGCTGAGAGAGCTCTCTCTCGAGGACTGCCCTTGAGAGAACAGCTCTGAGAGAACTCGTGTCTGACCCAAGGTCACACCAGCAGCTGCATGTGGAGGAGTGGGGAATCAAACCCAGTTCTCCCAGATTAGAGTCTGCGCACTTCGCCACTACGCCGAACTTGAACTGCTCAGCCAGAGTTTTGCCTGCCGGCCTCTCTGTCCTTAATGGGCTCATGCTGCAGACCCGCTCGGTGGCCACACTCGCCGTGGCTTCAGCGAGTCCGATTCCCTTCCCTCGCTGACTTCTCCCCGGTGGAGACCCAAAGTGGCTTACGGCTAGCCCGGGGTCAGCCAGCGAGCATCCGTGGCCGCCGGGGGAGAAGAACCCGGGGGCCTCCAAGACGCTGCTCTGCACACGCCCAGCCTAACCTCAACGCCATGCCGGCTTCACACTTCTGCGCTGATTCATATGTCTGATGGCATTTGGCTGTCAACAGTCACTCATTGTCCTTTTGAATGCAAAAGGGAAGGAAAGACATTTGTCCGTTCCTGGGACTGATACAAGGATCTTTGCATCTGGTATGCGCCAAGTGCCATTCCATCCTCTCGCTACTGAGTCCCAGCAAAAGGAAGGGGCTCTTCTACTCAGGGAAGCTGGGCCTGCAACAATGGGAAGACCTCCCCCCCGGGGGGCTTCTTGGCTTGCAGAGGACAATGGACGGACTTCTTTGGAAAAGCTGGGGCAGAGATAACTCTGGTAGCAGCCTCTGCAGACCGTGTTTCCACCGTGACTTTTGTGGCCCATCTGTCTGTAGGGCTGTTCTTGTTCACTCTCAAGCCCTGGAGCAGTGGGAGAGCTCCGTCAATGCCCAAAGGCCACAGATGCGCAAAGGCCCAGGGGCCAGGACCTCCCCTCGTGGGAGAGGGGTCTGCCAGAGCCCTGCGCTCAGTGTCAGAGACCTCTGGCTACCTCTGGAAGCACAAGGTACAGAGGCGGTCAGAGGAGGAGGAGGAGGAGGAGACTGGATTTATACCCCGCCCTTCACGCGGAGTCTCAGAGCAGCTTGCAAACTCCTTTCCCTTCCCTTCCCCTCCCCACAAACAGACACCCTCTGAGGAAGGTGGGGCTGAGAGAGCTCTGACAGAAACTGCTCTTTTTCAAGGACAGCTCTTATCAGAACTATGGCTTGCCCAAGGTCATCCAGCAGGTACAAGTGGAGGAGTGGGGAAATCAAACCCGGTTCTCCCAGACTAGAGTCTGCGCACTTAACCACGACACCAAACTGGAATTCCCCCCTGCAATTGCGTGCCATGATACTGGCAGGTCCCCCCTGCCCCCGGGTCCAGAGAAAAGTGGGACAGGGATAAGTCACATAAATAAAACCTTAGAAGCCAGCAGTGCCCCAAGAGGCCACACAGACATGGAGACAAGGGGCACAAGGGGCATGCCACCTTCCGCCCCAGGACCTCTCCTCCCAGAAACATCCAGCGTGTGTCTCTCTTTCGGTCACTAACAGTCCCCCTTTCTCCCGGGGACTCCAGGCAGATTAAGCAGGGCGAGTCTGCACAACCGCTCAGGGTGGAACATCCAACGGGCAGCGGCACAGGGCCGGGGTCCGCCTCGGGCTCAGGCCCTCCTGAGAAGCCGGTGGCCTGAAAGCGCCAGGCAGGATCCCCCCCCCCCCGGCCGCCGAGGACAGCCCCCTCCCTCCTTTCTTGGGGCAGCACGAACTTAAGAGGACTGGGAGAGGCCCTGAGCCGGGCCCGTTGCACTCACCCCCTTTCCTCCTCCGCATCGAGGCTTGGAATCAAGAAACAAAGTACAAAGCATCAATGGCAGGGGTTGCGGGCTTCCCCTCCCTGGCGCGCTGCGCCCCCCGGCCTCTGCCAGCTGGGAAGAGGGCCTTGGATGGGGGCCTTTGGTGAGGCTGGGGAGCAGCGTCCCAAGACGTGGTCCCATGCACTCTTCCCGGGGAAGCAGTGGTGCAAGCGTGTCCCCCCGCTCCCGGCTGTGCCCCCTTCCATCACATGCAACGCCTCCCATGCAGTTTTGCACACCCCACATGCCACAAAAGGCAAGGAAATCTCGGAGGGAGGGGGCCCGGGCAAGGCTCTGGGCGCTCCTGCTGGACTCCCCTTCTGTAAGCCAAGTTTCACTGGAGCCCGTCTCCGCCTTCCCTTGCCCAGGCTCAGCTCTGGGACAGGCCTGCCCACAGCCCCCCACTGCAGGCCTGAGAGGGCAGGGGCCATGGCTCAGTGCAAGGGCATCTGCCTGGCATGCAGAAGGCCCCAGGTTCAATCCCCGGCACCTCCAGTTAAAAGGACCAGGCAGGAGGTGATGGGAAAGACCTCTGCCTGAGACCCTGGAGAGCTGTAAAGAGGGGCCGTGGCTCAGTGTTAGAGCCTCTGCTTGGCACGCAGAAGGTCCCAGGTTCAGTCCCCAGCACCTTCAGTTAAAAAGGACCAGGCAGGAGGTGATGGGAAAGACCTTCACCTGAGACCCTGGGGAGCTGTAAAGAGGGGCTGTGGCTCAGTGGCAGAACATCTGCTTGGCATGCAGAAGGCCCCAGGTTCAATCCCTGGCAGCATCTCCAGTTAAAAAGGACCAGGCAGGAGGTGACGGGAAAGACCTCTGCCTGAGACCCTAGAGAGCTGCAAAGAGGGATTTTGGCTCAGTGGCAGAGCATCTGCCTTGCATGCAGAAGGTCCTGGTTAAATGGACCAGGCAGGAGGTGATGTGAAAGACCTTTGCCTGAGACCCTGGAGAGCTGTAAGGAGGGGCTGTGGCTCAGTGGCAGAGCATCTGCTTGGCATGCAGAAGGTCCCAGGTTCAGTCCCCAGCATCTCCAGGGATTAGGTGATGGTAAGGATCTCTGCCTGAGAAACTGGAGAGCCATTGCCAGTCTGAGTATACAACACCGACCACGGGTTGGACTCAGATAAGGCAACTTCATGTGTTCAAATCTTGGGGAGGGACTGTGGCTCAGTGGAAGAGCCTCTGCCTGGCAGGCAGGAGGTCACAGGTTCAGTCCCTGGCAGCATCTCCAGTTAAAAAGGACCAGGCTGTAGGTGATGGGAAAGACCTCTGCCTGAGACCCTGGAGAGCTGTAAGGAGGGGCTGTGGCTCAGTGGCAGAGCATCTGCTTGGCATGCAGAAGGTCCCAGGTTCAGTCCCCAGCATCTACAGTTAAAAAGGACCAGGCCATAGGTGATGGGAAAGACCTCCGCCTGAGACCCTGGAGAGCTGTCAGGAGGGGCTCTGGCTCAGTGGCAGAGCCTCTGCTTGGCATGCAGAAGGTCCCAGGTTCAGTCCCCAGCATCTCCAGGGATTAGGTGATGGTAAGGATCTCTGCCTGAGAAACTGGAGAGCCATTGCCAGTCTGAGTATACAATACCGGACCACGGGTTGGACTCAGATAAGGCAACTTCATGTGTTCAAATCTTGGGGAGGGACTGTGGCTCAGTGGAAGAGCCTCTGCCTGGCAGGCAGGAGGTCACAGGTTCAGTCCCTGGCAGCATCTCCAGTTAAAAAGGACCAGGCTGTAGGTGATGGGAAAGACCTCCGCCTGAGACCCTGGAGAGCTGTAAAGAGGGGGCGCGGCTCAGTGGCAGAGCCTCTGCTTGACATGCAGGAGGTCCCAGGTTCAATCCCTGGCAGCATCTTCATTTAAAAAGGGCCAGGCAGGAGGTAAAGGGAAAGGCCTCCGCCTGAGACCCCGTAGAGCGGCTGCTGGTCTGCACGGACAATACAGACCTTGATGGACCAGAGGTGTGATTCAGTAGAAGGCAGTTTTGTGTGAGATGCTCCCAAGCAAATCTGAGCCATGGAACCGCCCCTCTTCTGCAACTAAGTCCCGGGAGCAAGACTGCCTCCACCGAGACGGGGAGTGGGGAGAGAACCCTTTTCCAAGCCCTTGCCTGGTTGAACAGAGGGGTGTGGCCACTGGGCAGGACCCGCCCCCCCCCGAAATCCACTCACTTCATGGACCAATCTCTGAGAGGGGATTCTGACCCTGGAGGGGCTGCACTGCTGGGCCTCGCCAGGCCCCTCCCCAAACGGCCACGTTCTGCCTCCAGTCAGAGAAGCTTAGCCAAGCCCCCCCTCCTCTGGCCTCTGGCCTGGGACTTTTGGCCCAACGGCCGTCCCCACCAGGCCGAGATGGTACAGAGAAGGATGGATCAACTCTGACAGCCAAGCAAAGCGGTAGCCATCAAACAGGAGGGGGCCCAGCCAGCCACAGGTTCCACAAAGGCCACCCGCAGAGAGGCCACGGTTTGTCCAAGGAAAGGGGGCAGCAGAGTCCTGTGAGAGCCCTTGGGCGTGTGGGGGGGGGATGGGGGACGGGGACTGGCTGCTCCCCAGCAACGGCCTCCCCCCCCCACCAGAGCGATGGCTCTTCTGAATGCCCACACTTCCGAGGAAGTGCATGCCTGGGGGGCGTGTGTGTGTGTGCATGCGAGGCAGGGCATGGCTTGAGTTATTCATGCATTCATGCATTCATTCATTCATGCATTCATTCATTCATTCATTCATTCATTCCTCAAATTTCGACCCCGCCCTCCCAGCCAAGGCTGGCTCAGGGCGGCTTACGTAAAACCAGCTCTCTAAGCCGCCCGGCGGGGTTGGTGTGCTGACAGGAGACCCCTTTCCTTAGCGGGCCAAAGCTGGAGCACGGGAGAGCAGGTGGCCAGGCATGGGGGGGGGACTCACCTCCCCAGGACCATTTGCTTGGGGGAGGTGGGGGCGCAGAGGCTGCAAAACATTCAGCTGATTATGGGGAAGGGAGGAGAGAAACCGGGCTGCCTATGCCCCCCCCCCGGCTTAGTAGGGATGCTGAGCAGCAGGGAGGTTGAGTGGAGAGGCCGGAAAGCCACAGGAGGTGGTGAAGGGCAGCCACGTGTGGAGGGACAGGCCGAGGGCCCCTGCTGCCAGGTAGGGAGGGGGGATCAGGAGGTCTCAGAAGCGGGCACAGCCCGAGGAGTGTGCTGGGAGCCCGGCACGGAGGAGAAGCGCCTGGGAGGAGAGCCAAGAGCGGTCCCCGTGGGAGCTCGGAGGAAGAAGAGGGAGTTCCACGGAAATGCTTCCCAGCACACGGCTGGCCGGAGGGGCCTTCTGGGAACAAACAAGGCGCATAGCGGCCGGGGGTGGGGAAGGGACGCACGGCAGAGGGACACCCCCCCCTTCCGATGATCGCTGGCAACAGAGAACGGGGCTCCGAGCCTGGCGAAGGGGACGGCGGGTGCTGGTGCAGAGCCTGTGGGTGTGGCTGCAGCGTCTCCTGGGAGAGGGCCGAGGAGCCCGGGGAGGTCCTGCTCTGCATGCACGCCCGCCAGCCCGCCCGCCCGGTCCCGCATGCTCCCCCGCCCCGCCCCGCCCCGCGCCCCCAGACTCACCCAGCTCTTCCAGCTCAGCGGTCATGGACTTGGAGCGCAGGGTCAGCGTGGTGCTGGGGGCTCTCTTGGGCGGTGGCGGGGCTGAAAGGAAGAGAGAGGGCATTTTGCACTTCCGGTCCAGGATCTTGCGCGGCGTGGCCAGGTGGAGGTGCCGCTTGGTCTCCACGGCCTGGATCTCCTCGTATTCGCGGGAGGAGGAGGAGTCGCACTGCTGCAGGATCTTGTTCAGGCTGCGCGTGGAGGCAAACGGCTTCATTGTCCCGCGGCCGCCGGGGAGGCAAGGGGGGTGGTGGGTGGGGCCCGCTCTGGTCAGGACCCTCTGCCCCTCGGCTCGGGGGAAGGTCTGCTCAGCTCCGTCTCTCCCGGGCGGGCGGGCGGCATCCCCTTGGGCACGCCATGGGCACAGAGGCGGCACCCGAGCTCCGGCCGGGCTCCTAGGCTCCTGGTCTCGCGGTGGCGGGGCTCCCGTTCCCCCACCCAGCCTGGCTCAGAGACGGGCACTGCTCGGTGCTTCCAGGCATGTGGCTCTTGGCGCAGCCCTGCCGGGGAGGGGGCGGCCGGGCACGGAGGCAGGCGGCAGGTCTGGGCAGAGGGACGCCCTAGCCGGCCCGGCCGGCCGCGATGCCGGAGAGAGACTCCATCTGCCGTGGGATCCGAAGGAGCGGTCGGCTCTCGCCCGCTTGCCCGCCGCTTCGCCCGCTTGCTCTCGATCCAGATCCTTAACAATGCGGGCTTCAACGCTCAGGCGTTGCTATGGAAACCGGAGCTCCGAGCCTCTGCCGGAGGAGAAGGCGCCTGCATCAGGGACCCCAAAACAGGGGCGGGTGGAGCAGAGAACATGGTTCCCCCACAGCCCTCCCCGAGGCACGAGCCCGTCACCGCGGCTTCCAACACCAGCGGTCGGGGGGAGACGTCCTGCCGTCGAGCCCCGGCACGGGAGATGATCCGACGGGGGAAGCTGGCGAGGAGGTGCCAGCCCACACTCCACGAGGAACACCTCCTGGCACCGACTGGCGTGGGGAGGACGGAGGCAGGGGCCGCCTCCTTCAGGCAGGCAAGAGGAAGGGGCGCCAGTCCCCACCGGCATGGGGATGGGGCTCCTTTGCGGCTGGGCTGCCGGGAGCGCTGGGGGAGAGGAAGGACGCGATGCTCATCTCCTAGGCACAGGCGCTGCTTGCGTGCCAGCCGCCTGGGTGCCCGGGGTCCGGCTCAGCCCGGGAGCTGCTCCTCGACAGGGACGGGGGGGGGGCAGGATATCGGAAGCGGATCCCCAGCCAGGAGGCGGGCATTGGCGCAGCAGCAGAATAACAGCTCGGGGTACCAGTGCGAGAGCTGCCTCTCTCTCCCCACCCCTTGCTAGGCTGCCCGGGGAGCCCTCCCTTCCGCCAGAGATGGAAGCCAGCAGGCCCCGCGGCGGAGCCGCTTCCCCTGTGATGCCGCCCCAGCCCACTAAAAATAGGCACAGGATCTGCCTTCCCCCTCAGTCGGCGCTGTGTGGGAGGGATCCGCCTCACCTTCCCTGCCTGCCAGAGGCACGGCCGCCACGCTGTTGAGGATTTTTGCGGGGGGGAGGGGGAGAGCAACTGCCCTGGGGGCAGGCCTTGGCGGGAGACAGGAGCCCAGGAGGAAAGGGCGCCACGTGGGGGACAGATGGACGGACGGACGACCTGTTGCCCCACCTTCAAAACAGCACCCCCCCATCCCTCTCCCTTCTTTCCCTCCTTGGGGCCGACAACTGGGCACACCCACCCTCCCCCATCTCTTGTGGACCCCGCGTCCTCCGAGCGACCCCTGGGTGCTTCTGGGCACCTGGTCCGCCTGAGGGAGGAGAGGCTGGCCCAAGCCCAGGGGGGCTCTACGGCAGGCCCAGGCACTCTCTGGACACGGAAAAGCCAGATTGGCTCGTTGGCCCAGGCGATGAGGGCAGAAGCCACCCCCCATCCAGTCCATCTCAGGGTGTAACAAGGCCGGACAGAACTTCTTGTTCACAGGGCCTGGGAAGGGGAGGGACATGGGGGGGGTTATAACGGCACCGAGTCTCCCTCCTCCAAAGCAGCCGTTTTCTCCAGGGGAACTGATCTCTGTAGTCTGGAGAGGAGTTGTAATTCCAAGAGACCTCCGGGCTCCACCTGGAGATTGGCATCCCTGCAGGAGGGTTGGCATTGTGGGTCACGCAGTCCTTGGCGCCAGTGTTCCCTCTAAGCTGAGTCAGTGTGAGCCAGCTCACAGTTTCTTGGCCTCCAGCTCACGCATTCTTGTCTCCGCTCGGGAAGGAGGGCTCCAGAGCAAACTGATTTATGCAGCAGCCAAATGGCTCGCTCACAGCTTTAACGCCCCAGGAGCTCACAAAGTAGAATTTTTGCTCACAAGCCTCCACAACTCCGAGGGAGCACTGCTCCAGGCTCCACCTGGAGATTGGCAACCCAATCTGGAGAGGTTAATTGGATGAAGACCGGTCCGAGGCATGGGGGAACACTGCCTTCGGAGACAGCTCCTCTCGTGCCGTTTCCCCCAACAAGAGCCACCATCAGAAGCAACTTTTATGTCCGTCCGTCCCCCCACCCGGGGGGGGGAGGGAAGGGTACCTGTAGCAGCAGGAAACAGCCAGCGTCCAGGAACACCGCCAAGATGAACGAAATGTGTGGCAGGGCGTGAGCTGCCGTGAGTCACTGATCACGCCGTGACTCACGAAGGCTCCTATCCTGCCATGCATTTTGTTCCGTCTTGGAGGTGCACGGCTCGCCAGGATCTGGATGCATCGGCACAATCCCCCCCCCGTTCAGTCAACAGTGGCTGGGGAGATGCAGCGACCTTCAGTGCGGAAAGGGGCATGTGGGGAAGGGGTCTGATCGCCCCTCTTCCCCCCACACGGATCCCCTCCCTTCAGAAAACCAAAGCACTGGTTCAAAGGGCAATCGGTGGAACCGTGCGGGAGGCATCGCTCCTCCCTCCAAGGTGCCCTGCTCTTCCCTCAGCATCCACACTTGGGGAGGTACCCTTCGACCTGCCACGAAGGATGCTTTGGGTCCCCAGCCAGCCAGCCAGCCATCCTGCCAGGCCCCTTGGGAGTGGGCCGGGACTTTGAGAGAAGGCCCTTCCGGGTCATGCCCGAGGACTGTGACTTCCTGACTGACCACAGCACGTGCCCCGTGCCTCAACTTCCTTCTGGACGCTGGGGAATTGGAACGGTGTATTGCAAAAACAAGGAAAATCACTGCGCTGAAGCAGCCTGCAACCAATGTTCCCTCTAAGCTGTGGAGTCTTGTGAGCAAAAGTTCTACTTTGTGAGCTACCGGGGCATCAAAGTTGTGAGCCAGCAATTTGGCTGCTGGATAAATTAGTTTGCTCTGGAGCCATCCTTCCTGAGCTGAGACAAAAATGTGTGAGCCAGAGGCTAAAAAACTGTGAGCTAGCTCACACTCACTAAGCTTAGATGAAATACTGCCTGCAACCAACTGTCCTCGGGAGTCAACCAGGGGCTTCTTCAGCGGCCCAGATTCACAGCATCCCAACTCTTCCCTGATGCCGCAGTGGCCTGCGTCGACGAATCCTACAGTGGGATTTTAAAAAAGAACACAACTACAAGAGCGTGTAGACGAGGGGCGGCCAGACTTGGGCTTCGGAGCCAGAAACGGCTCTTTCACATATATTGTGTGGTTCCCAGCAGGGTGGCTGAGGAAACGAAGGAGAGGGCAGGCCTCCCCAATCAGTCTCCAGCCAGTCTCCCCCTCCCTGGGGTAGGCTTGAGGTGGGGGGGGAACGGGGCAGAGAAAGAAAGCTGACTTTAACTGTGAATGCATTCTCAAAGCCTCCTCCCCCCGCAGCCTACAAGCATCACTGAGCTGTACTTGCACTTTATCACGTGACGCTGCCACACTTAAATGATTTTAACTGTATTTATTTGGAACTTAGTTGTTTTATGTGTGCCCTTACGTTGTTTTTATGGATGCATGTAAGCCGCCCGGAGCCGCTTCGGCCGGAGGGCGGGATGGAAATTGAAGAAATAAATAAATAAATAAAACCACTGGATAAATAAATATCGTTCTCAATATCTGTTTTTACCCTTTTTTGTTTTTGGCAGTCTCATTTAATGGACTACTGTAACGGTCTCTACCTGGGGCGGCCCTTGGGGCAACTCCGTCGTACACAAATGGTTTTAAAACTGTATTTATATGGAAGTGTATTTATGTATCTTATGTGAATTTTATGGTTTTATGTGAGCCGCCTCGGCGGGGTAAATGCCAAATCAATCAATCAATCAAATAAATAAATAATGCTAATAAAAAGCGAATTTGCATAATTTTTTTTTAGTTAAAAATGTCTGTAATATTTGTTCACATCTTGTGGCTCTCAAACATCTGATGTTAAGCAAGTCTGGCCGCCCCTGGTCTAGGTCACCGCTAAGGCCTGCAGGCGTCCGGGAGGGGGCATCTCCTGGGCTCAGTGACCACACAGGAGCGTCACCGACGGGGCCCCTGAGACGGGAGGTCAGACTCGGCTCTGGGAAGCCAGAATCCAAGGGAGCCGTAGCGGCGGAGGAAGCCCTCTGAGGCGGAGCAATGTCGGGTGCAGTCCGACAGTGAGGTGGAAGGCGTTTCAGCAAGCAGCGTGGGGAAAGGAAGGGACGGATGCTCTAGAGCCGTGACCCAGTCACAGATGGCGCCTCCTAATCCGGCTGGGGGTGGGGGCGGGGTCCAGGTCACCACCAAAGATTTCAGCCGTAAGATTATCCCGAGGCATCTCTCACACTTTGCCAGTCGCTCTTGCCTCAAAAAAGGGCCAGCGTCTGTGCTCCCAGGCAGAGAGCAGGGCCCATTTGGCCCCCCAGGGCTCCCCACTGGTCCAGAAGAGCCGTTCCTGCTGCCGGCGTGGGGAGAGGGGCTGCTGCCTCAACAGCTGCCTAGAATTTTGGGATGGAGAACTGCAAGACAAGGGTCAAATCCAGAAGGAAGGGAGAACATCTGGAGGCTGGCTGAGTTTGAGAAAGGGAAGTGGGGAAGAATTCTGGGACCTTATCCTTTCCTCTGGAGGGCCAACAAATGGGGCAGAGAGGCCAAGGCCTTCTGAGAATGTCAGGAGAGCCCTGCTGGATCAGATCAGTGAAGGCCCATCTAGTCCAGCATCCTGTCCCTCACAGGGGCTAATCAGTTCCTCTGGAGGGCCAACAACAGGGCAGAGAGGCCGAGGTCTTCCCCTGATAAGAACATCAGAAGAGCCCTGCTGGATCTGACCAGTGAAGGCCCATCCAGTCCAACATCCTGTCTCACACAGTGGCCAACCAGTTCCTCCAAAAGCCCAACAACAGGGAAGAGAGGCTGAGGTCTTCATAAGAACATCAAAAAAGCCCTGCTGGATCTCACCAGTGGTCCATCTACTACAGCACCTTGTCTCACACAGTGGCCAACCAGTTCCTCTGGAGGACAAACAATGAAGCGTAAAAGTTGAAGTCTTCATAAGAACATCAGAAGAGCCCTGAGGCCAACAGAGGCCATCCAGTTCTTCCTGAGGGCCAACAACAGGGTAGACAGGCCAAGGCCTTCATAGGAACATCAGAAGAGCCCTGCTGGGTCAGACCAGGGAGTGTCCATTTAGTCCAGCATCCTGTCTCGCACAATGGCCAACCAGTTCCTTTGGAGGGCCAACAACAGAGCACAGAGGCCAAGGCCTTCATAAGAACGTCAGAAGAGCCCTGTGGGATCAGACCAGTGATCCATCTCGTCCAGCATCCTGTCTCACACAGTGGACATTTTCAAGCAGAGGCTGGACGACCATCTTTTGGGTATGTTGTAGGGCTATCTTCCGGCTATGCTCCTGCAGAGTGCAGGGGGCTGGACTAGATGACCTGCAAGGTCCCTTCCAACTCTTAACATTCTATGACAACCAGTTCCTCTGGAGTTCCTCTGTACCAACAACAGGGTATAGAGGCCGAGGCCTTCATAAGAGCATCAGAAGGGCCCTGCTGGATCAGACCAGGGAGGGTCCATCTAGTCCAGCATCCTGTCTCGCACAGGGGCCAACCAGTTTCTCTGGAGGGCCAACGACAGGGCAGAGAGGCCGAGGTCTTCCCCTGACGTTGCCCCCTGGCACTGGGATTCAGCGGTTGCCTGCCTCTGAACATGGCGGTTCCCTTTAGTCACCATGGCCAGTAGACATGGATAGATTCCCTTCTCCGTGCATCTGCCTAATTGTCTTTTAAGTGGTATTTCTGGACATGTGCAGCAGCAGCCCAGCAGAGGGGCAGGGTGCCTCAGTGTCCGTGTGGACTGGCCATGTTGGTGCTGTACATACAGGCTCTCCCCACCCCATTCCAGCCGCGGTCCAGAGTCTGGCCAGAACCTCCAGATTCAAAGACGTGCCCAGGCTCCAGGCAACCCAGGGGGGTGGCTGGGAGAAACCACCTGTCGGCGAGATAGTTGCCAGGGCGGGTGGCCAGGGAGGATCACAAGGGCCCTCTCTCCCAGCTGCAAAGGAGAGCCCCGTGGAAGAGGAGGAGGAGGAGGAGCCAGATGCTCCCAGTCCCTCCCTTCTCCAGCCTGAGGCCTCGCTGGCCCCTCTCAGGACGGTGACCGAAGGCTGGGGGCGGTCTGAATACCTACCAGCCTCTGCTCCTCCCCTGCAGGTCCTCCCCTCAGCAAGGCATGCGCTGGAGTCACACGGTGTGATGAGGTTCTGCCCGTAGTGGCCAGCACCCATGCCGAGGTGAGCCTCAGAGCGTTGGGAGCCACGCCAATGGGAGGACTGGGAAAAGAGCCGGCCCCAGGGACTGCAAGTCCCATCCGGAGAGCCAGACCAGGTGGGACTAGGACGATGAAGAGGGGCCCGTCTACCAGGGGTGGGGGAGGCATCCTCCATGTTCCGAGAGCACGGGCCGGGAGGCGCAAGGAGCCAGCTGGAGTGGAGCAGAGGCCGCCGGGCACTCACCTTTCTTCCGCCCGAGGTCCTCCGACTCTGGCTTGCGGCTGACGGAGACCACTTTCATCACCAGGTGGTTCCCCCCTTGGCGGATGAGCGACACCACTTGCTTGTGACCCACCTTCACCACATTGACACCGTTCACCTGTGAAGCAAGCGGAGGAGGGGGGAGAGTGAAGAGGAGGCCCCCGCCCGGCCAGCAGAGGGGCAGAGCTCCTCAGGGCACCCCATGCGCGCCCGACTGCTTGTCTCGCGTGTTGGCCCCCACCGTGGGGATGCGGCCGGCCCAGAAAACCACCTCCCTGCTCCCAGGGAAGGCTGTGCCTGTCCTCGCCAGAACGCTCCCCGTCCTGGGCCGTCCCATCAGCCAAAGTTCCCTGTCAACAATGGGAGGGCCACTGGTTTCCCTAGGAATGTGCCTGCACACATGAGCTCCAGCCACGCACCAAACACATGAAACGGCCTCCTACCGACAGTAAACAAGAACCAAAAGGGCGAGAAGAAAGTCTAGTGAAGGGCCGATATTAAAAACCTAGTTAAAACTTATAAGGTACAAAAGGACATGTATTTTATTAGAAAGACAGTTAAAAACATGCACAAGGGCCCCATGAAAGCCTCGTAAAAAAGTAACGCCGAAACACAAGGGCCAAAGACACATGACCTGATGCCTTTCTGCCCGATTGGGGCCTTCTTCTTCAGAGGTCAAAGAATATTGAGGTACACGTATAACTTAAATACATATCGCAATAAGATAACCAAGAAGTGAATATTGGACCAGGAAGAGGAAGGCTAAGCAGCAAGATCTCAAGACACAAGACAAAGATGTCTGTGAGGCCTCAAAAGGCGAGAGCCATGTGTCTGGTGCCAAATGCGAAGTTGCTGAAAGGTCTTCCAATTTAGGTCCGAAAAGCGCCGGTCCGGCTATCAAAGTCGGAGCCAGACTGTCCTCAAGCAAAGAGACCCCCTCCGGGTCCATCAAGGACTCAGGCAGAGAAAAGTCTTTCCCGTCACCTCCTGCCTGGTCCTTTTTCACTGGAGTCGCTGCCAGGGATTGAACCTGGGACCTGCCGCGTGGCAGGCAGATGCTCTGCCACTGAGCCACGGCCCCTCCCCAGAAGGGCTGGACGCACAGGAAGCCCCGGAGGTCTCCCACGGAACAGGGAGCAGCCCCGAAGGCTTGCCTGGGAGCTCAGGGTTCCAGCAGGGATCACATCCTAAGGACACCAGGACGCCCCCTCCTAGCTGCACCACGTGGGCCCCCTCGCCTTGAGAATGAGCGTGCCCCGTGGACAAGGACCACAGCCAGCAGGACACGGGCAGGCTTGGAAGTCCTCCTCTTGGGAGGGCCCACCTCCTGGGTCGCCAGGCCACGCCCAACCCCACCTGGGGCCCCTCCCTTGGCGAGCAGCTGTCCATCAGAAAAGGCCGCGACCAATCCACCGCCTCGGCCTACGGCAGCCCCCCTGAAAGCCTCCGCCCCCAGGCGTGGCCTGTTCTTCAAAGCCAACGGGGTTGCCCCCTTTCAGCTGGGAACGCCCTGGAGCTTTGGGGGGGGGGCTTTGGGGAGGGACCTCAGCAGGGCACAATTCCCCAAAGCCCACCCTCCGAGGCAGCCGTTTTCTCCAGGGGAACAGATTGCTGCAGACTGGAGATCAGTCGTGTTCCCGAACGAGGAAGTTGGCAACCCTCCCCCACACAAGCAGGGCCCGCCTGAACCCCAGAGCAAGACCAGAAAGGAGCTCCTCCCCTGCCCACTTGGCCCGCGTCTCTGCCCCCCTCCCTTCAGCCCCCGGACGGAGAGCCAGCCAAGAGCCCCGGAGCAGAAAGCCCAAAGGCACGGGGTCTGGAGAGGGGGCAGGGAGGGAGCAGCCTGGCCTACCAGATGCCCTCTTCCAGTCTCCAGCCGGGCTCCGTGCTAGCCCCAGGGAACATAAGAACACAAGAGAAGCCAGTGTCGAGTCAGGCCAGTGGCCCATCCAGTCGAACACTCCTTCACACAGTGGCCAAAAATACCAGGTGCCATCAGGAGGTCCAGCAGTAGGGCCAGGACACTAGAAGCCCTCCCACTGTTGCCTCCCCCCAAGCACCAAGAGTGCAGCACATCACTGCCCCAAACATACGAACATAAGAGAAGCCACTGTTGGATCAGGCCAGTGGCCCATCCAGTCGAACATTCCTGTGTCACACAGTGGCCAAAAATACCAGGGGCCATCAGGAGGTCCACCAGTGGGGCCAGGCCATTAGAAGCCCCCCCCCACTATGGCCCCCCAAACACCAAGAAGACAGAGCATCACTGCTCCAGACAGAAGAACATAAGAGAGAAGCCCATGTTGGATCAGGCCAATGGCCCACCCAGTCCAACACTCTGTGTCACACAGTGACCAAAACACAGGTGCCTTCATGAGATCCACCATCAGGGACAGAACTCCAGAAGCCCTCCCACTATTGCCCCCCAAGCACCAAGAATACAGAGCATCACTGCCCCAAACATAATAACACGAGAGAAGCCAATGTTGGATGAGACCAATGGCCCATCCAGTCCAACACTCTGTGTCCCACAGGGGCCAAAAATACCAGGTGCCCTCAGGAGGTCCAGCAGTGGGGCCAGGACACCAGAAGCCCTCCCACTGTTGACCCCACCCAAGCACCAAGAATACAGAGCATCCCTTGCCCCAGACATAAGAACATAAGAGAAGCCAATGTTGGATCAGGCCAGTGGCCCATCCAGTCCAACACTCCTGTGTCACACAGTGGCCAAAAATACCAGGGGCCATCAGGAGGTCCAGCAGTGGGGCCAGGACACCAGAAGCCCTCCCACTGTCACCTCCTGCCCCAAGCACCAAGAAGACAGAGCATCCCTTGCCCCAGACCCAGAGTTCCTACCTATACCTTGTGGCTAATAGGGGCCTTTGCTGGAAGCAATAAGTACCTGCTAGACCTGACTGTCTTATCAGGTTTCATGGGAAGGGTCCTCTGGGGACTCCTCATCAGCCAGGAGTTACATGGAACTGAGCAGAAGTTGTGGCCTGGTGCTCAGATGTCAGTGTCAGAAAAGAGGGAAGACCTCCCACCGTCTTCCCAAACTCTGATAGAAGCTGACCGCAGACCTTTGGCTGTCTTGCCGCGTAAGCCTCCTCTGGCTGCCTCTCCCTGTCAGTCTCTGCTGTCCCCCCTCCGCCCTACCTGTCAGGTGAAGTGGGGGATACCCACATGAACACACCTCATACAGAATCAAGACCACCAGTCCAGCCAGGTCAGTCTCGTCGACTCTGACCGGCAGAGGCTTTCTTCAGTCTGAGGCGGAAGCCTTTCCCATCACCCACTACCTCATCCTTTCCCCTGGAGGTGCTGGGGGCTGAACCTGGGACTTTCTGCATGCCAAGCGGGTGTTCCACCACTGAGCCACTGAGGTCTTCCCTGGTCCACTCTATCGACATGCGGGTCGCATCAGAGTAGCCCTGCCCTCTCCGCTGGCTGAAGCACCCATTTGCTAAGTCTGGGGAGATGGTGGGAGGTCTTCCCTCTTTTCTGACGCTGACACCTGAGCACCTTCTCAGTTCCACATAACTCCTGGCTAATAAGGAGCCCCCAGAAGCCCCAGAGGACCCTTCCCATGAAACCTGACAAGGGTCTGGCAGCCCAGCCTCGTCTGCAACGGTCTAGCAGGTGCTGATTGCTTCCTCTTCCGTCCGCACCCTGTTTTGCCTCTCTGCACCAGCACCTCTCCACCCCCTATTCAGCAGAAGGATGAGGTCTGCTCAGAGCGGATTCAAGCATCCGTTTTCGGAAGTCACATTTTGAAAACTCCCTCTCCCTCCCCACCCCAGCTCCACTGTGTTTGCCAAGACTGGCGTTTGTGGGCCGGGCCTATCCCACGAGGTCTCTGAGTCACGGCGGCCACATTCATCAAGGAAGCCTCTTTGTCAAATCTAGCGGCTCAGACAGGCGGCAGAGGCAAAAGGATAAGCAAGAGTGACCGAAAAGGGGAATGCAGCCTTGGGGTGTATCGACAGAGACCGAACACCCAAGTTGCAAGATGTCCTAGTCCCCCCTGTACACGGCATTGGCCAGGCTGCACCTGGAGTCCCGTGTGCCGTTCTGGAGGCCTCGCCTCAAAAGGGATGTGGACGGAATGCAGCGGGCGCAGAGGAGAGCGACGAGGACGATCGGGGACCTGGAGACCAAGAAGCCCTGCGAGGAAAGGCTGGGGGACTTCTTGGGAAGGTTCAGTCTGGAGAAGAGGAGGTGGAGGGGGGACAGGATGGCTCCCTTGAAGTATCGGAAGGGCTGTGTCACTCAGAGGAGGGCAGGGAGATGTTCCTGTCAGCAGCAGAGGAGAGGACTCGCAAGAATGGGTTTAAATTAAGGAGAGAAGAGAAGGAGAGATTGGATTTATACCCCGCCCTTCACTTGGGAGTCTCAGGGCAGGCTTACAAACTCTTTTCCCTTCCCCTTGTGACGTAGGCAGGGCTGAGAGGGCTCTTGCCAGGACTGTCCTTGAGAGAACAGCCCTGACAGAACTTGTGGCTTGCCCACGGTCATCCAGCCAGGTGCAAGTGGAGGAGTGGGGAATCAAACCCGGTTCTCCCAGATTAGAGTCCGCACACTTAACCACTACACCAAACTGGCTCCTTAAGGGTGGGAAGGTACCGGCTGGATCTTAGGGGAAACTTTTTGACAGTCAGAATTGTGCAGTAGCGGAATCAGCTGCCTGGGGGGGTGGTGAGCTCCCCCTCCTCACTGGCAGCCTTGAAGCAGCGGCTGGACAAACACCTGTCAGGGATGCTCCAGGCTGGTCCTGCACTGAGCAGGGGGTCAGACTAGATGGCCTCTGTAGGGATCCTTCCAGGTCTGTGATTCTGTGATAGGAGGAGAACTGGGGAAGGCACACGTCTTTGGGCATGTCGTTGACGGTGGTGTTGGGGGACTGCAAAGGACTCCTGCGGAAGTGGAGCCAACCGCACGGCCCACTCCCTGCTCCGCAGCCGAGTCCTCCCGACTTCACTGCCCTCGAGAGGAGACCCCGACAGTGGGACCGCGGCCGCGGGGCCCAGCAGAGAGCCAAGCCAGCACAGGACGCCATGCCGAGGGCCCGGCAAGAGAGGCTTCTGGCCAGCTGTCCCAAAGAGCCCCACGGGGTCCGTGCCAATATCCAAAGCCCCCCCACCCAATTCCTGGTCCTGGCCAGCAACCCCGGCAGACTGGGACGAGAACGAGGCACGGAGGAAGGTTCTGCTCTCCTCTCTCTCCTCCACTTTTCTTCTTGCGCTTTTCCTGAAAGCGCTTGTGGGCCGGGGAGGGGCAGAAAAGAGAGAGGGGGGCACCCCACCCTTCCCTGGCTGCCCTCTGCCCCTCTTTTCTCCTTATTCCTGGATACGAGCGGAAGAGAAAATGGAGGGGGGGTAAGGATGAAGTCCTTCCTAATGTTCAGCCGAAAACTCTTCTGATTAATAATTGCAACCCGTTGGTTCTGCTCTGACCTTCTGGGGCAACCAAAAAACACCTCCGTGCCATCCTCTAGATGACAGCCCTCTTCAAGTACCTGAAGACGGCTATCGAATCACCGCTCGATTTAAAATATTTATAGACTGCCGCACCACCTGACACGTGTCGCAGCCATGTGATCCCGTCGAAAGTACCCCGACAACAAGAAGAGGCTCTAAAAAAGAAACGGCGGGTGCCTTCTTGCCTTCTGCAACAGATTTTTGCCTCTAAAAATGTGCAGGTGGAGCAGGCGGGAAGCAGGCAAAGCCAGGAGGCAGGGACGGGAGGCCCCCTTCCCTTGACCCGGCCGTCCTCCGCCCCGCCCCGTCCCAGCCAAGCTCAGGCCTCTTCCTTCCATCCCCCTTCAGAGGGAGACCACGCAGCCCTGCAGATGGCAGGAGCGGCCAGGGCTTCAGGAGGGGGCAAACAAATCTGAACTTGCTAGAGGAGGAGGAGGAGGAGGAGAAGAAAAAGAAGAAGAAGAGGAAGAGATTGGATTTATACCCAGCCCTTCACTACCCAGAGGAGTCTCAGAGCAGCTTACAAACTCCCATCCCTTCCCCTCCCCACCACAGACACCCTGGGAGGCAGGTGGGGCTGAGAGAGCTCTGAAAGAAATGGCTCTTTTTCAAGGACAGCTGTGCCAGAACTGTGGCTTGCTCAAGGTCATCCAGCAGGTGCAAGTGGACGAGTGGGGAATCAAACCCGGTTCTCCCAGATTAGAGTCTGCACACTTAACCACTACACCAAACTGGCGTAGAGAAAGAGAATCCCACCCGCCCAAGTCCACATGCAGGCAGGTCTGAATCCCTGGCGGGATGGGAGTCGTCTGGCAGGACAGCAACCACGGACCAGTTCAGGCAGAAACACGGGCTGGCCTCTGCCTCTTCCCAGCAGGCGGCCCCTCCCACCGTCCCAAATCGGCTCCCTGGCCCGCTTCCATGCAAAGGACCGTCTGCCTGTTGCTTCCCCAAGCGGTGCACACACAGCGGCAGCCACCAGGTGGGGAAGGTTCAGGGCTCCGAATGCATCCTCCAGCAGAACAGAAACCAAGGCAGGCCCCCTGGGGCACGGCTGGGGCACGGACCTGGAGCACGCTGGGCTCGTTGGTGCCACGCTCCCTGGCCCTTCCCGGGGGGGCTGAGAGCAGAGGGAACGTCGAGACGGGCAGGGAGGGCAACGGAGGAAGAGGCGGGCTCGGAGGAAGCGGACAGCCTGCCCACAGGAGCTCTGGCCTCAAGCACCAGCCTCACCCAAGGGCCTGCCTCCGGTGCCGCTTCCCCAGTCAGGAAATGGGAACGCTGGGCTCCAAAATAGAAACGGTTAGTTGAATAGAGCTGAATGTCATCCTTCTTAATTAGGCTGGCAAAAAATAGCAGTTTCTGAGACAACCACTAAAGGAATGCAGCAATAAAAATGCATTAGTTGCTGTAGATTTCCCGGGTTGTGTGGCCGTGGTCTTGGCATTGTAGAACTTGACGTTTTGCCAGTAGCTGTGACTGGCATCCTCAGATGCAGAACACAGAAAGAGGGAGTAGTCCCTGTGTCGAGGTGAGCAGGAAAATGGTAGGCAGGTAATTTATATCCACCCTGGAAGGTGGGGTAGGGCTGAGTCATTATCTTGTAGGAGTTCCCCAGGCTATGAACATGCTAATGGAGGAGCTTTCCTGAGGAGGTTCTTTTGTCTATGGATTGTTTCCTGAGGAGGTTTCCTGTTTCCTGAGGAGGTTCTTTTGTGCATGGAATGACTACTGAAACTCTAATCTTATCTGTAGTGCTATTGTCAGCTGTAGAGCATTTTGTGTTTTTCAGGACAAGAAACCGTGCCCTGTTTATTTTTAAACTCTCTTCTTTCCTGTTGAAATTGTGTTTATGTTTATAAATTTCAAGCTCGAGTGTGTCCAGAAGAGGGCAACCAGGATGGTGAAAGGGTTGGAATCCAAGTCTTACGAGGAAAGGCTGAAAGAGTTGGGTCTGTTTAGCCTGGGAAAGAGAAGACTCAGAGGGGACATGATTGCAGTCTTCAAGTATCTGAAGGGCTATCATGCAGAAGACGGAGCAGATCTGTTCTCTCTTGCTCCAAATTGCAAGACTAGATCTAATGGGTGGAAATTACAAGGGAGTCGTTACCAGTTGGTATCAGGAGAAACTTCCTAACTGTAAGAGTGGTCGAGCAGGGGAACGGACTGTCTCGGGAGGTGGTGGATGGTCCTTCGCTGGACGTTTTCAAGCGGAGGCTGGACGACCATCTTTCGAGTAGGCTCCTGCAGAGTGCAGGAGGTTGGACTAGACAACCCGCAAAGTCCCTTCCAACTCTAACATTCTATGATTCTAAGTGCCTGGAAACAGGATCTGGAACGAAACGGACCCACCTGGGGCTCTGCCTGCATCAGTTTTTGCATCCTTATGTAAAAGAGTGGCTCTGTGGAGATGGGGGGGGGGCAGCGGGATATGGGAATATTCACCCCTCCCCCAGCACCACAGCCCCAATCCACTGGGTCCCTGCCCCCCCACGCAGCAGCCCTTCATAGTAATTCAAAGAGAGGAGAGATCTGATCACAGACCGAGCTTGGCCTGAAGGCGCTCCACGTCTCTGCGTGGTGGCACGGAATCGTGGAAGCAGGGATCTGGGTAAACCCCAGCAGAAACAGCCCAATTGGAAGAACACCCATCAGGGAAGACCCTCCAAAACAAACCTGTTTTTTAAGTTATCTTCTGGGGTTTGTGGGATGAATGTGATAAGAACTATCTATATGCCCAGGTAAGGCATCCAACATCAGACTCCGTGTTGGATCTGTAGCTTTCCTAAGAACATCTCTCCTGGAATACAAATCAGACATTTGACCCAGAGGTTCATGAAGCGGTTCCGCTGTCCCAGAAAATCTCCTTCTGTTGGATTCTGGAGCTGACAAAGCAAGCTCAAGGAGCAGACATATAAGGTGAGCTTCCTGGTGCTGCCCTCCCCCAAATAGTAAACCTGTTTTTAACCAGAGGTTACTTTAGCAACCATCTTTTGACTTCC
This sequence comes from Gekko gecko, assembly GCA_029375565.1. Classification (NCBI taxonomy): domain Eukaryota; kingdom Metazoa; phylum Chordata; class Lepidosauria; order Squamata; family Gekkonidae; genus Gekko; species Gekko gecko. Next base: position 2,802,060 of record JAPDNY010000005.1, read on the forward strand.
TTGCTCAGGGCTGAAGCCCAAGCACCATCTCTCAGCCTAACCTACCTTACAGGAATGTTGGGAGGGTAAAACAGTCTCAAGGTGCCCCAAATCCCTTGGCCAAAGAGGTGGATACAAGCATACACACAAACATACCTGAAGCTGCCTTGTACCATAGAATCATAGAGAGTTGGAAGGGGCCCTACGGACCCTCTAGTCCAAGCCCCTGCCCAATGCAGGACCAGCCTAAAGCACCTCTGACAAATATTTGTCCAGCCCCTTCTTGATAGCTGTCAGTGAAGGGGAGCCAACCACCTCCCAAGGCAGCTGATTCCACCTTTGAACTCTGACCGTGAAAAAGTTTTTCCTAATATCAAGCCGATACCCTTCTGCCTATAATTTCTTCGGGTCCTCTCCTCTGCTGCCAACGGGAACAGCTCCTTGACCTCCTCCAAAGGACAGCCTTTCAGATATTTAAAGAGAGCAATCATGTCCCCTCTAAGTCTCCTCTTCTCCAAACTAAACATTCCCAAGGCCTTATTTACTGTAGATTTCCCGGGTTGTTTGGCCGTGGTCTTGGCATTGTAGGACCTGACGTTTCGCCAGTAGCTGTGACTGGCATCCTCAGAGGCAGAACACAGAAAGATGGAGGACTCTCTGTGTCAAGGTGAGCTTCCCAGGGCCCTCAGCCTTTCCTCGCAGGGCTCAGTCTCCAGACCCCTGATCACCCTCGTCGCTCTCTTCTGCACCCTCTCGATTTTGCCCACATCCTTTTTGAAGGGAGGCCTCCAGAATGGCACACGGGACTCCAGGTGCGGCCCGACCAAGGCAGTCTACAGAGGGGCTACAACCTCCTGCGATTTCGATGCTATGGCCCTTTGAATACAACCCAAGACTGAATTTGCCTTTTTTGCCACTGCATCACACTGACTGCTCATATTTAGTTTACAGTCCACCCTTACCCCCGAGGTCTCTTTTGCATATGCTACTCCCCAAAAAGGTATCCCTCATCCAGTATTGGTGCTTGACATTTCTGTGGCCCAGATGTAATACTGTGCATTTATCTTTCTTGAATTGCATCCTGTTTGCAACTGCCCACTTCTCCAGAGTATTCAGGTCTTGTTGAACTTTAACTCTGTCTTCTTGGGTGTCTGCTACTCCCCCATATTTGGTATCATCCGCAAATTTAATGAGTAGCCCTTCTACCCATTCATCCAGATCATTAAAATATCAAAAAGTCCCAGGTCCAAACCTGAGCCCTGCGGCACCCCGCTAGACACCTCCATCCAATCTGATGAAACGCCACTGACCACCACTCTTTGGGTGCGGTCCTCTAACCAGTTCCCTGTCCACCGAACTGTCCTACAGTCCAGTCCATCGGTCAGCCAAGGTCCAGACTGTCTATTCAGATGAGCAGGAGCTCTCCAGAGTCCCAGGCAGAGGCCTTCCGTATCACCTACTACCAGCTCCTTTTACCTGGAAACGCCAGGGATCTTCTGCCTGCCAAGCAGGTGCTCCACCAATGACGACCCACAGCCCTCCCCATAAGAGCATAATCAAGGCGCGCATTCTTGCAGTGGCCCCCAGTGACTGACCGGCGAGTGTTTTGCTAAGTGCCCCCCACCCCACCCCACCCCCCTCCTCACTCCAAGGAAGCCACCGCCTCTTGAGGGATTAGGAGTTCCACGGCAGCCTGCTGCCCTGTGAGCCACGGTCCGTGTTTGAGACACGAGGGCATTTCTGCACAATTCACTACGGTGCCCTGAAAGTCAAGCTCAGGACTGAAGGGTGACCTCCGTCTCAGGCGGGCCCTGCCGGTGTGGCAGCAGCACAGAATTCCTCCTCATCAGCCCCGCCCCTAAGAACAGAAGGGAAGCCCATGTTGGATCCGGCCAATGGCCCCTCCAGTCCAACACTCTGAGTCACACAGTGGCCAAAAATCCCAGGGGCCATCAGGAGGTCCAGCAGTGGGGCCCCTGTGAATGTAGCGCAAGGGCCTTCTTCCCCTGTCCATTCACAGAATCACAGAATCATAGAGTTGGAAGGGACCTCCAGAGTCATCTAGTCCAACCCCCTGCACAAGGCAGGGAATTCACAAATACCCTCCTCCACACCTCCAGTGACCCCTGTTCCAAGCCCAGAAGATGATAACAAACCTCCAGGACCTCCTGGCCAAACTGGCCTGGAGAAAAATGGCTTCCTGATTCCAAAGTGCCCATCAGCATTTCCCTGGACGTGTAAGAAAGGGCCACGAGAACTAAGCCCTTTCTGCCCTCCCTTCTTGTGATCTGCCTACATTCACAGAATCTGCACTGCTGTCAGAGGGCCATCTATAGCCTCCACTTGAAAACCTCCAAAGAAAGAGAGCCCACTACCTCCTCCCGAGGAGGCCTGTTCCACTGAGGAACCGCTCTCCCTGTCAGGAAGTTCTTCCTAATGTTGAGCCGAAAACTCTTCTGATTTAATTTCATCCTGCTGGTTCTGGTCCGACCTCTGCCTCCCTCCTGCCCTCGGCTGCCAGCACTTCCACTCTCCAGTTATCGGAATGTGCTGCTGGCCTCTTACGAAAGAGGGGCGCAAAGGCCCCCTTGCCTTGGAACGGAAGGAGCCCCGTTGCCAGCCCAGCCCCTCCTCACCCCTTGCCAAGAGACTCACTTCACTTGCTGGGGTTGCCGAAGGTTTTCACAGACAGGACCCATGCAGGCTGGTGGCACAGGTGCCAACCCAGGCAGCCACGACTTCTGCGGACTCAGGAAAACACCCAAGGCACAAGCTGGCACACCTGGGAGCCTGAGGCCATGGGCACAGACCTCTCCCCCCGCCACACTCAGTGCCACTCACACCTGCCTGGGGGCAGCCTGGCTCCTCTTCCCTGCTGCAGCATCCAGGCGCGTCAGCACGGGGCCGCTCAGGGTCCAGCAGCTGGACGACGCAGGTCAGCAATGCTGAGCACAGAATCATAGAATCACAGAGAGTGGGAAGGGTCCCACAGAGACCATCTAGTCCAACCCCCCCCCGCCCAATGCAGGACCAGCCGAAAGCATCCCTGACAAACATTCCTCCAGCCTCTTCTTGAAAGCTGTCAGCGAAGGGGAGCTAAACACCTCCCCAGGCAGCTGATCCCACCTTCGAACCACTTTGGCTGTGAAGAAGCTTTTCCTAATATCCAGCCGATACCTTTCTGCCTGTAATTTAAACCCGTTGCTTCGGGTCCTCTCCTCCACTGCCAATGGGAACAGCTCCCTGCCCTCCTCCAAAGGACGGCCTTTCAGATATTTAAAGAGAGCAATCATGTCCCCCCCTCAATCTCCTCTTCTCCAAACTACACATTCCCAAGGCCCTTGAACCTTTCATAGAATCACAGAGTTGGAAGGGGCCATAGAGGCCATCTAGTCCCACCCCCTGCCCAATGCAGGACCAGCCTCAAGCATCCCTGACAAATATTCATCCAGCCTCTTCTTGAACGCTGTCAGTGCAGGGGAGCCAACCGCGTCCCGAGGCAGCTGATTCCACCTTTGAACCACTTTGGCCGTGAAGAAGTTTTTCCTAATATCCAGCCGATATCTTTCTGCAGGTAATTTAAACCCGTTGCTTCGGGTCCTCTCCTCTGCTGCCAACGGGAACAGCTCCTTGCCCTCCTCCAAATGACAGCCTTTCAGATATTTAAAGAGAGCGATCATGTCCCCCCCCAGTCTCCTCTTCTCCAGACTAAACATTCCCAGGGCCCTCGTAGTTTGTTGCAAGTCAGACCCAAGGCCCCAGCAGACTCAAGTCTGCCCGGTAGGCCAGTCTCCTCTTTCTGGCTTTATTTATTTATGTCTGGCTCTTTCTGGATGACCAGGCAGGGGGGAAAAAACACTTTGCACCTGCACAGAGATGCTTTCCAGCTCCAGCCAATTGACAAGTACAGGGGGAAAGTTCACATTATGCGACATACAAGCACTAACTTCAAGAATAGGTTTGGCACCAATCATTTCTTCAGGACAGGGGCACCTGAAACTTATTTGTTGCCATCGAGTCGTGTCTGACTTCTGGCGGCCCCCGAAGGGTTTTCAAGGCAAGAGCCAAACAGAGGTGGGTTGGCTATTCCCTGCCTCTGCGTAGCAACCCTGGACTTGCTTAGTGGTCCCCCGTCCAAGCACCAACCAGGGCAGACCCTGCTTAGCTCCCGAGACCTGAAGCGATCAGGGCCGCTTGTTGCACGGGACGCAGAAATGCCTTCTCTGAAGGCACCAGCTCTGCTGCTGTGGAATGGCTGCCTCTGCCCAGCTCGCAGCGGGGCAGATCTGGCGGCCGGGCAAAGGGGATTCCTCCTCCTCTACAGCCCGCTGCTGTTGTGATTGTTGCACAAAGTGTGGAGACACCTTGTGGACTGGGCTTGTGACGCCATTAGTGGCAAAGAACACGGCGCCGTACAGTTCCTCCCACCGCGTCTGTCCTATTTTGTGACCTTTAAAAAGGGTTCATTTTGGTTTTAATGGCTTCTATTATACGACTTCAAGGGCTTAATGCTCCAGCCTGCGGGAACACAGCCAGCCCTTGAAAGCGCTGCTTGAAGGCTACCCCCACTTCCTGTAGCAAGCCTGCCACGTTTGACGAACCTTTTCGCTTTTAATGTCTCACGCCTCGATGTCTCTTTCCTCCCTCTCCCCAGCACGAGCAACTCTGCCCTGGTTCTGTTGATGTTTTAAAGCAAAAGATGGTAAACAACATCAGAAGATGGATCAGACCAGTGAAGGTCCCTCTAGTCCAGCATCCTGCCTCACACAGTGGTCAAACTTCTCCTCTGGAGGGCCAACAGACAAAGCATAAAGGCCAAGGCCTTCATAAGAGCATCAGAAGAACCCTGCTGGATCAGACCAGTGAGGGTCCATCTAGTCCAGCATCCTGTCTCTCACAGTGGCCAACCAGTTCCTCCAGAGGGCCAGCAACAGGGCAGAGAGACCGAGGTCTTCCCCTGATAAGAACACTAGAACAGCCCTGCTGGGTCACATGAGTGAAGGTCCATCTAGTCCAGCATCCTGTCCCACACAGTGGTTAACCAGTTCCTCTGGAGAGCCAATAACATGGCATAGAGACCAAGGCCTTCCCTTGATAAGAACCTCAGGAGAGCCCTGCTGGATCAGACCAGTGAGGGTCCATCTAGTCCAGCATCCTGCCTCACACAGTGGCCAACCAGTTCCTCCGGAGGGCCAACAACAGGGCAGAGAGGCCGAGGCCTTCCCCTGATAAGAACACTAGAAGAGCCCTGCTGGATCACATGAGTGAAGGTCCATCTAGTCCAGCCTCCTGTCTCGCAGTGGTTAACCAGTTCCTCCGGAGAGCCAACAACAGGGCATAGAGACCAAGGCCTTCCCCTGATAAGAACAGCAGAGTCCTGCTAGATCAGACTGGAAGTCAAGCATCATGTCTCACACAGTGGCCAACCAGTTCCTCTGGACGGCCAACAACAGGGCAGTGAGGAAGAGGCCTTCATAAAAACATCAGAAGAGCCTTGCTGGATCAGACAAGTGGTCATCTAGTCCAGCATCCCATCTCGCACAGTGGCTAACCAGTTCCTCTGGAGGGCCAACAACATGGCAGAGAGGCCAAGACCTTTCCTCGATAAGAACATCAATAGAGCCCTGCTGAATCAGACCAGTGAGGGTCCATCTAGTCCAGCCTCCTGTCTCACACAGGGGCCAACCAGTTCCTCTGGAGGGCCAACAACAGGGCATGGAGGCCGAGGCCTTCATAATAACATCAGAAGAGCCCTGCTGGATCAGACCAGTGGTCCATCTAGTCCCACATCCTATCTCACACAGGGACCAACCAGCTCCCCTGGAGGGCCAACAGACAGGGCATAGAAGCCGAGGCCTTCCCCTGATAATAACACCAGAAGAGCCCTGCCGGATCAGACCAGTGAGGGTCCATCTAGTCCACCATCCTGTTAGACACGGTGGCCAAACAGTTCTGCTGCAGGGCCAACAAGAAGGCATCGCGGCTGAGACCTTCTCCTGGCACAGGGATTTGAAGTTTACTCCCTCTGAACATGGAGACAGATCAAGAGAGGTAGCCATGTTAGTCTGTCTGTAGCAGCAGAAAAGTGTTAAGAGACCAGTAGAACCTTAAATGACAGCAAAGTTGTGGTAGGGCATGAGCTTTTCTGAGTTTCTGGTAACTTCTTCAGATCTGAAGAAATGATCAGGGACTTACGAAAGCTCTTATCGGAAGAAGTGAGCAGTGACCCACGAGACCCCAAATTTCGTTAGTCTTTAAGATGCTCCTGGACTCTTAACTCTTTTCTATGGCCTCTGAACAGGGAAGTCCCGTTCAGTCACCATGGCTAGTATTTACTACGAATCACTCCTCTTAGAGGTGGAAGAACTAGAGATCAAATTGCCAACATTCGCTGGATTATGGAGAAAGCAAGAGAGTACCAGAAAAACATCTACTTCTGCTTCATTGACTATGCTAAAGCCTTTGATTGTGTGGATCACAATAAACTATGGCAGGTTCTTAAAGAGATGGGAGTACCGGACCACCTCACATGTCTCCTGAGAAACCTGTATAAGGGTCAAGAAGCAACAGTCAGAACCGGATATGGAACAACTGATTGGTTTAGCATAGGAAAAGGAGTACGACAAAGATGTATATTGTCACCTTGCTTATTTAATTTATATGCAGAGTACATCATGCGAAATGCTGGCCTGGATGAATCACAAACCGGAGTTAAGATTGTCGGGGAAAAGATCAATAACCTCAGATATGCAGACGATACCACTCTGATGGCAGAAAGTGAAGAGGACCTCAAGAGCCTCTTGCTCAGGGTGAAAGAGGAGAGCACAAAAGTGGGCTTGAAACTCAACATCAAAAAAACTAAGATCATGGCATCCGGCCCCATCACTCCTTGGCAAACAGAAAGTCATGGAAGTAGTGACAGACTTCACGTTCCCGGGATCCCAGATCACTGCAGATGGTGACTGCCGCCATGAGATTAAAAGATGCCTGTTCCTGGGGAGGAAGGCAATGGCAAACCTAGACAGCATGATAAAAAGTAGAGACATCACCCTGCCAACAAAAGTCTGCATGGTCAAAGCAACCGGTAGTAATGTATGACTGCGAGAGTTGGACCATAAGGAAGGCCAAGCGCCAAAGAATAGATTCTTTTGAACTATGGTGCTGGAGAAGACTCTTGAGAGTCCCCTGGACTGCAAGGAGATCAAATCAGCCAATCTTAAAAGAAATCAACCCCGACTGGAAGGCCAGATACTGAAGTTGAAGCTCAAGTACTTGGGCCGCCAAGTGAGAAGGGAGCACTCACTGGAGAAGACCCTGATGATGCTGGTAAAGATTGAAGGTCAAAGAAGAAGGGGACGGCGAAGGATGAGATGGTTAGACAGTGTCACCGATGCAATGAATGTGAAATTGAGCAAACTCCAGAGGATGAAGGAGAACAGGACGGCCTGGCGTGATCTGGTCCATGGGGTCACAAAGAGTTGGACACGACTGCGTGACTGAACAACAACAACAACTCCTCCTCTTAAGACCTGGCCTGGATGGCCTCATCAGATCTCGGAAGCCTTGGAAACTCAATGGGGTTGCCGCCAGTCAGCTGCGGTGACAGCACTTTCTACCTTCTTGTTGTTGTTCAGTCGCACAGTTGAGTCCGACTCTTTGCAACCTCATGGACCAGATCACGCCAGGCCCTCCTGTCTTCTGCCGTCCTCTGAAGTTTGCTCAGTTTCATGTTCGTTGCATTGGTGACACTTTCTACCTAATCCTCCTAAAACCCCTTCCCGTGTCCTCTCCCCACAGAGCAATCTTGCTAGTGGCACAGAGCCAAAGCCATGGAAACAGAAGGCAAAGAGGAATCTGAAATGGTCCCCCGTCCTTCCAGTGCCTCCACCAATGACGGCATTCGTCTCACTGAATATTTATTCCTGACCTTTCCGGGTAACCGCAGGCAACGAAATAATTTGAAATTCAATGATCAGACAAAAACTACAGAACGGAAACAGTCCTTCTCCACTCAAAAATTACTCCACTGCCAAAGGACGTAGTGATGACCACAGGCATGGATGGCTTCAAAAAGGGATTAGACAGATTCAAGGAGGAGATAGAGCAGGTCGAGAAAGAGGTACTCTTCTCCCTTTCTCACAGTGCAAGAACTCGTGGGCACTCCGTGAAATGGCTGAGAGGTCGGGTTAGAGTGGATAAAAGGAAGTCCTTCCTCACCCAAAGGGTGATTCACACGTGGAATTCACTGCCACAGGAGGTGGCGGCGGCTATAAGCATGGACAGCTTCAAGAGGGGATTGGATAAACATCTGGAGCAGGGGTCCATTAGTGGCTCTTAGCCACAAGGTATAGATAGGAACTCTCGGTCTGGGGGCAAGGGATGCTCTGTATTCTTGGTGCCTGGGGAGAGGGCAACAGTGGGAGGGCTTCTGGTGTCCTGGCCCCACTGCTGGACCTCCTGACGGCCCCTGGTATATTTGGCCACTGTGTGACACAGAGTGTTGGACTGGACGGGCCATTGGCCTGATCCAACATGGACTTCTCTTCTGTTCTTAGAGGTCTCCCAGTGGCTACTATGCAAGGTGACTCCAGAGAACCTCCTACAGCTGCCATGTGGGGGCCTGGCGGGCCTCTTGAGGGACCCAGTCCACCTCTGGGCTGCCAGGGTCCGGGCTGCAGGCACAGCCAGATGTTGCACGGGGCCTTCCTAAGGAGCAGCAGGTGCTGGAAGGAAGAGGCCTTCTGAAGAGCCCCTGTTTATCTAGCCCAGAGGTTCCCAAACTTGTTTGGCCTACTGCCCCCTTTTAAGGGAAAAAAAATCACTCAGTGCCCCCCCCGGACCTTCAAGAAGTGAACAAAAAGATACAGTTCGAGGACCTGCATTGGGATCGTTACAGTCCACCTGGATCGTTCCAGCGTCCCCCATGGGGGCGGTATTGGCCACTCTGGGAACCGGAGATCTAGCCAATTCCTGCTTGACCCTCATTGCAAACAGCAGCCTGCACAACGGACGGCAGGTGCAGCCCTTGAGCTTCCCACCACGGATTCTCCTGACAGTCAGCCAGCCGGGCTGTGGACGGACGCGGCCAAACGGCACAGCGAGGGAACCTCCATTCCCAGGGCTCTCCCTCCGCAAAAGGACAGGAAGCTTCTCGGTGGGGCCCTGGCTCAGTGGCAGAACACCTGCGTGGCATGCGGAAGGCCCCAGGTTCAATCCCCGGCCCCTCCGGTGGAAAGGACCCGGTCATTTATTTATTTATTTATTTATTTAATCAGATTTCTTCACCACCCTCCCCAGCTTGCGCAGGGCTCAGGGCGGTTTACGGCGACATAAATTCAATGCAATTTTTAAACCAATTAAAACTACAAGAAATTCGATATTGAAACGTTCAGCATAAATATTTAAACACTTTAAAAACAAGATGGCATATCTGGCATTCAGGTTTTTGTGGGGGGAGGAGGAGGGTGCCTGGCAGATGTAAGGGGAACCCAGTAAGGGGAACCATCGCTGGCCGCGACTGAAGGCCTGGTGGAACGTCTCCGCTGCCTTGCAGGCCCCACAGAGCTTTAATAGATCAGACAGCAGCACGGATGCTGTCCGGAAGAGTCCCACCAGGCTGGGGCCAAGACTGAGAAAGCCCTGGCCCTGGTTGCGGCCAGCCGGATATCTTTGGGGCCGGGAATCTTCTCTGCTGATCTCAATGCCCTTTGGGGGACATATCATAGGAGATGGGACCTCATCCTGATATCCAGGAGAACCACTGCTGGTCAAAGGAGGCAAGACTGACCTGGTCTGAGGCCACTCTGTGTGTGGTTTCTCCTGCGGAACTCCCCAGGGGCAGGGGCGACCCTCCTCCCCACACCATCTCCCAGGACTCACCTCAATCAGGAAGTCTCCTGTGCGAAGTCCTGCTCGCCAGGCCACACCCTCCACGTCCACGGATTCCAGGTACTGGAGCGCCGGGAAAGCAGGTGTTGGGGTGAACTCCTCAATCGGAGTCTCCGCTGAAACAAAGAGGGTTGCAGGTGAGGACGAGGTGCGCGAATGCCCACGTGACCACAATACCGACACGCGGGGGCGTGCGGCTGAACCTGCCCAGCTGGCTCAGATCCACCAGGCCTCAGTCTGCTGCCGCGACCAAACCAAGACAACATAATTCATGCAGTGAAGGAGCAATCTGCTACTTCTAAAGACCAAACATTTCCAGAAAATTTGAAGCCGTGGAAAACACCCCCCCTACCCCCCCATCTTTAAAAAAACAACAGAAATATGGAGAAAACTTAAATATACGTGCAATACTTAAATTTCTTATCAAACTGAAAGTCCTTTTACTGATTTCACATTAAATGTGTCATTTATAACTTAGCACATAAAATCTGACGACCTGATATATTTATGGAATTTAAAAGTATAAATATCTTCATTTTCCACTAGAAAAACTGCAAGTATAGCTAATACTTGAAGAATGAGTTGCACACAGCAGCACCCCATTGCTAAGGTAAAGGTTTCCCTTGCTCAAAAGCCAGCTGAATCTGATTCTAGGGGGCAGTGCTTATCTCCGTTTCCAAGCCGAAGAGCCAGCGCTGTCCGAAGATGTTTCCATGGTCATGTGTCCGGCATGACTAAATGCCAAGGCGCACGGAACACTGTTACCTTCCCACCAAAGCGGTACCTATTTATCTACTTGCAAATTCTTGCTTTCAGACTGCTAGGTTGGTAGGAGCTGGGGTCAGAGATGGGAGCTCACTCCATCCCACGGCACTAGGGTCTCGAATTGCTGAACCACAGACCTTCCGGTCGGCAGCTCAGTGTCTTAACCTTAATTGCTACTAAAGCACAATTTTCAAACTTCCTTGAACCATGAGGAAAAGCAGGGTGTGACAGTTTTAGATACAGATAAATAAATGGATCTTCAACATTTGCCACTTGACAGGTAGGTATAAATAAAAGCTGAAGATACAAAACATCTTCTGTGGTAAACCAAGGAAAGTGTATTATCTGGACAGAAACTCTCAGAGTCACAATAGGTGGGACTGCCTGTACGCTTTGTTATTAAGCTAAACATTATAACACTGAGAACACCGACCTCTTTAATAATGTATTATCATTAAGCATGTTAAAGCATATTAATTGCTGCCAAAATTATTTACATTTGAACAAAAAAAAGTCCTTAAAAATATTGCATACGTGTACAGTATAAAGCAGGGGTGTCCAAAGTTTTTTTGGTGAGGGCCAAATACAGAAAAATAAGCAAAGGCCCGGGCCACACACAAGAGGTGACATATTTCCCGCGGGGGAGGGAAACTCAGCGGGGGGAGGGGGGGATCGTTGGGCCAATTTGCTTAGGGCCGATAAAAACTGACCCGCGGGCCGCAGTTGGTCCGCGGGCCGTAGTTTGGACACCCCTGGTATAAAGGGACCTTTTCAGAGCTCTTCCAAATTTCCTAATTTTTCCATGGGGCAAAACAAATTCAGAAAACCTTTGGACTTTTTCCTGCAATACTTTTTGAATGAAACGCTTTGGAAACAAGGTTTTCTTCATTCAAAAAAAGAGATGTTTTATAGGAGGTTTCTTTCACCAAGAAATTGAAATAGTCCTCAGACGTTTTTATACTATACTTTTTGAATGTGAAAAACCTTAAGAAGCATTTTACTCATTCTAAAAGAGAAAATACTTCACAGGAATTTATTTTTTAGTGTTCTCCCAAATATTGCAATTTTTCCATTGGAAAAACTGAAAAAAGGCCGCTCCCTGCCAACTTTTCCCTGTATTCCATCTCCAGCTCATTTGGGTTGGTCAGAAAAGAAGAAGAAGAAGAAGAAGAAGAAGAAGAAGAAGAAGAGGAAGAAGAAGAAGAAGAAGAAGAAGAAGAAGAAGAAGAAGAAGAAGGAGGAGGAGGAGGAGGAGGAGGAGGAGATTGGATTTATACCCCGCCCTTCACTACCCAAAGGAGTCTCAGAGCAGCTTACAAACTCCACTGCTGGACCTCCTGATGGCACCTGGTGTTTTTGGCCACTGTGTGACAGAGTGTTGGACTAGATGGGCCATTGGCCTGACTCAACATTGGCTTCTCTTATGTTCTTAAACTCCTTTCCCTTCCCCTGTGAGGTAGGTGGGGCTGAGAGAGCTCTGACAGAAACTGCTCTTTTTCAAGAACAGCTGTGTCAGAACTGTGGCTTGCCCAAGGTCATCCAGCAGCTGCAAGTGGAGGAGTGGGGAATCAAACCCGGTTCTCCCAGATTAGAGTCCACGCACTTAACCACTACACCAAGTTGGTGTAGAAAAGCCCCGTGGCCACTCTCTGCTTGATGATGCTGCCTATTTCCCTTATTCCGGGGGGGGGGTTGTTGGTTTACCAAAAACCTGCTGGGTATTAACCACTGCCACCAGTAACTTTGAGAGTATCTCTAGCTCCATGGAGTCACACATCTAGCGCTCTGGATTTGCCCTGCTGTTTAGATGCTTTGCCAAATTGCTGCACTTTGTTCCTAACAAGCTAGAGTGGGAGCGATGTATCTCAGCGCCTCAATTTTGAGCTACAGCACTCCAGAATATGGTGAGCTCATCCCCTATTACCACACTTCAGATAGCAAGATCTAATAGGCATGGTGTGTTTACAGAGACCAGGCTTAGAGCATTCAGAACATAAGAGAGTTCAGTAAATGAATGAAAAGCATATACAATGTGTGTTCCAGCATTCAGGATGAGCAAGGGAACAAAGAAAAGGTGAAAAGATGCACTCCTCTTTCACTGCACTTGGTACTTTCCCTCAGCTATGTTTAAATAAGATAGGCTAGTATTTCTTAAAGCTACAATATTTCAGGTTCAGCATGAGCTTAGTTCTTATATTTGGGCCATGCGGACAAGACGGGAGTCCCTTAATCCTGCATGGGGTCAACACGGCTGCTGAGAGCCACCAATTGGCCTCCGGACAAATATTCTACCTACCCCTCTGATCCAAACCATATGTCTGATTTGGTAATTTTATGTTTGTACACAAATATGTATGTGTACCAATAAAGGACACATTTGAAGAAGTAGGCTGTAATTCACAAGAACTCTGTACCATGATAAATCTTTAATAAGTATATCAGTAAGAAATCTATTTCAGTATACCCTTGTATCTTTACCTAGCACAAAACCTGGGGCAATCCATAGAATAGAATTATAGAGTTGGACGGGACCTTCAGGGTCATCTAATCCAACCCCCTGCACAATTGATTATGTAGCGGCGCTGAATAAGAAGTACTCGGATTGCTGGGATTGATTTTGCTGACATATTTTCTAAAAAGATTATGTCATTTGTCATATAACATGAAGCTTAATGTCCACAGTAGCAAAGCAGCATTTACAAAGGGATATTAGATGTTCCACCAATAATAATAATAATAATAATAATAATAATAATAATAATAATAATAATAATAATAATAATAATAATAATAATAATAATATACAACAACACTCACTGCCTGGACAGTGTTTAAAATGTAATTAAATCTAACGGGGGGGAACGAAAGAGTTCTAACTTCGTCTTGCACATATAACCACTAAAACAATTAACATTCCATTACATTAGCTGTTGTAGATTTTCCGGGTTGTATGGACGTGGTCTTGGCATTGTAGGACCTGTCTGGTATATTTTGGCCGCTGTGTGACAGAGTGTTGGACTAGATGGGCCATTGGCCTGATTCAACATTGGCTTCTCTTATGTTCTTATGTTCTTATGTCTGTTTTGCACAAAAGGCTCTACATCTGACAATAGCACTACAGATAAGATTAGAATTTGTGCAATCCACATGCAAAAAACCTCAGAAACCTCTGAAACAATCCATGCAAAGAACCTCTCAGAAACAGCCAATCCATATACAAAAGAACCCCCTCAGGAAAGCTCCTCCATTAGCATGTTTCACAGTCTGGGGAACTCCTACATGATAATGACTCAGCCCTTCCCCAACTTCCTGAGTAGATATAAATTACCTGCCTACCATTTTTCTTCTCACCTTGACACAGAGAGTACTCCCATCTTTCTGTCTTATACCTCCATGGATGCCAGTCACAGCTGCTGGCAAAATGTCAGGTCCTACAATGCCAAGACCATGGCCATACAGCCCAGAAAATCTACAACAGCTAATGAACTCCGGCCCTCAAAGCCTTTGACAACATATTCCATTACATTTCTGGAAGGGGGGACTTCCTATTACTAGTTTTGATAGATCATGGGAACTATTAACTCCCCCCCCGCCTTCTGTTCATAACTTTAACAAAGGTTTGCTACTACACTGCCAACCAGGGATGTGAAGGAGTTGAGACCAAGACTTACAAATAACGGAGGCAACTGGAAGGGCGAGGGGAGAAATGAAAGGAAAGGAAAATAGCAAAATGAAGGAGAAAAGTTTGGAAATGAGAAAGAGAAATTCAGGGTAGAGGAAAGGTTGTTTCATTTTATGCTACACATTAATAGGAAGACCTGGCTGAACAGACAAAACTATGGAACTGGGTGGAAGAAAAGGAAAAAGGAAACTGCTGGAAACAACAACCCTGTTAGGAGGCTGCAGCAGGGCAATGACTCTGGCCATCATGAGCTGTGTTTGCTGATCTTGCCTTGCTCCGCTGCTTCCCTAGTTGATAGGTTTGCAGGATATGCAAGAGTTTTGGCTCCTTGTAGGAAAAAAGGCACATCTTTTGGCTCCTTTGCAGAAAGGCAGCATCTAGCAGAAAGCAGTGGGGCTGCTATTTCTTGTGCTCTGCCTTCCCTGTGCCTCTAGTGGCTGCAGTGCAGAACTGCATTAGAAGTTTAAAACAAAAAATCAAATGCATTCAGAAAGCAGCATGATGCTCTCTCGGATGTCCTGGGGGGTGAACAGCCATGAGATAAGAGAGCTTCTTCTCCGCTGTCCAGAGAGCGTATGAGCTCCTCTTGGGAGAGTCTGTCCCACCTTGGGGTCGTTTACCTTTCTGCCCCTAAGAGGAAGGGTTTACCATCCAGCCATTTGGCCCTTCAGCCTCAGTCCCTTAAGGTGTGACATTCTAGACAGGTGTGAAATGGTAAACCATTGTCCTACTTTGACCAGAGAGCCATTCACTTATGTAAGCACTTAAGCACTCTGCACTTGGAGCTTGGTGGCTCATCCCCCCCCCCGGCCCCCTCCACTCTGCAGCAGTGTTCCCTCTAAGCTGAGTTAGTGTGAGCTAGCTCACAGTTTTTTAGCCTCTGGCTCACACATTTTTGACTTCGCTCAGGGACGATGGCTCCGGAGGAAACTAATTTATGCAGCAGCCAAATTGCTCACTCACAACTTTAATGCCAGGAGCTCGCAGAGTAGAATTTTTGCTCACAAGACTCCACAGCTTAGAGGAAGCATGGCTCTGCAGCTAGCATTTTGCAGCTGAGTTCCAACTCGCACACAGAACGCAGTCACAACGACTATTTCTCCACACACACATTGACTCTTGTGGTTTCATATTTTAGACTTAAAGGAGTCACATTTCAACACGTCTGTCACTGCATCTCCCCGTGTGTTCGTTAATGTGAATGGGGCACCACACGGATCCGAGGGGAGGGGGCAGCTGTTCTCTGCACTTCTCTCCCTAATGGAAATTAGTCGCTGCGTTAAAAGCTGCAGCAGGTGATGTTAAAGTCTTTTGCCTGAGGTTCTGGAGAGTTGCTGCCAGTCTGAGTAGACAGGACTGGCTGTGATGGACCAAGGGTCTGGCTCAGTATAAAGCCACTTCAGGAGTCAGTCAGGAAAGAGGCAGATAAGTCACTGGAAATGTCGAGACAGCGTGCGACAGCAATAAAGAAGGCCAACGCTATGCTGGGGATTATTAGGAAGGGAATTGAATACAAATCTGCCAGTATCATCATGCCCCTGTATAAATCATTGGTGCGACCTCATTTGGAGTACTGTGCACAGTTCTGGCCACCACACCTCAAAAAGGATATTATAGCATTGGAAAAAGTGCAGAAAAGGGCAACTAGAATGACAGAAGGGTTGGAACACTTTCCCTGTGAAGAAAGGTTAAAATGCTTGGGGCTCTTTAGCTTGGAGAAACGACGGCTGAGGGGTGACATGATCGAGGTTTATAAGATTATGCGTGGGACGGAGCAGGTAGAGAAAGAGGTACTTTTCTCCCTTTCTCACAAAACAAGAACTCTTGGGCACTCCATGAAGTTGCTGAGCGGTTGAGTTAGAACAGATAAAAGGAAGCACTTCTTCACCCAAAGAGTGATTAACATGTGGAATTCACTGCCACAGGAGGTGGTGGTGGCTACAAGCATGGATGGCTTCAAGAGGGAATTGGATCATCCTATGGAGCAGAGGTCCATCAGTGGCTACTAGTCACAAGATATAGGTAGGAACTCTCGGTCCGGGGCCAGTTATGCTCTGTATTCTTGGTGCTTGGGGGGTGCAACAGTGGGAGGGCTTCTAGTGTCCTGGCCCCATTGGTGGACCTCCTGATGGCACCTGGTATTTTTGACCACTGTGTGACACAGAGTGTTGGACTGGATGGGCCACTGGCCTGATCCAACATTGGCTTCTCTTATGTTCTTATACAGAGCAGAGGTCTATCAGTGGCTATGAGCCACAAGGTATAGAGAGGAACTCTCAGGCTGGTGCAAGTGATGCTCTGTATTCTAGGTGCTTGGGGGTGGGGACAACAGTGGGAAGGCTTCTAGTGTCCTGGCCCCACTGCTGGACCTCCTGAGGGCCCCTGGTATTTCTGGCCACTGTGTGACACAGGAGTGTTGGATTGGATGGGCCACTGGCCTGATGCAACACTGGCTTCTCTTATGTTCTCATGAGACTGGCAGAGAGCCGTGAAAGGTGGGAGGGGGGCAGGAAAGCAAAGGAGGCCGTGTGGGAGAGACTAGCTGGGTGGAATGGAAGGAGGCTCCGAACAAGAGCCCCAGGGCGATACACACCTTTGAGGGAGCCTTCAAGAGCTACTTGCTGTTTCCCCTGTCAACGCTTGCAGGGGAAGGGCCTCGTTTAGGTCTTGTTTTGCGTGTGTGTTGTGTTGGTTGTGGTCTTCTTGTCTGCGTGTCTTAGTCTTTTCTGTCTGTAAGCCTCCTCTCCCCACTGGAAGCAATAAAGAGACCCAGTCTTGAGGCCACCAGAGTCTCCGCTGTGCTGGCTACTGAACAGGACGGAACAGGACGGAAGGGCGATCGGAAGAAGAAGCAGAGTTGGTTTTATACCCCTCCTTTCACGACCCGAAGGAGTCTCAGAGCAGCTTAGGATCACCCTCCCCTCCTCTCCCCACAACAGACACCCTGTGAGCAATGCTCCCTCTAAGCTGCGGAGTCTTGTGAGCAAAAATTCTGCTTTGTGAGCTACTGGCACTAAAGCTGTGAGTGAGCAGTTTGGCTACTGCATGTTAGTTTGCTCTGGAGCCATCCTTCCTGAGCTGAGTAAAAAATGTGTGAGCCAGAGGCTAAGAAACTCAGGGTTAGCTCACACTAACTCAGCTCAGAGGGAACACTGCCTGTGAGGTAGGTGGGGCTGAGAGAGCTCTTTTGAGAACTGTGACTGACCCAAGGTCACCCAGCCAGCTGCATGGAGAAGACGAGTGGGGAATCAAACCCGGTTCTCCATACTAGAGTCTGCAGCTCTTAACCACTACACCAGGCTGGCTCTCTGACAGGTAAGTTCACCACTACTTGCCATGCCTCAGAGGAATGCTAACAGCTGGAAGCCTGAATCATAGAATCATAGTATGTTAGAGTTGGAAGGGACCTTACAGGTCATCTAGTCCAACCCCCTGCACTCTGCGGGAGCAGAGCCGAAAGAGAGCCCTACACACCTACAACATACCCAAAAGATGGTCGTCCAGCCTCTGCTTGAAAATGTCCAGCGAAGGAGCATCCACCACCTCCCATGGCAGTCTGTTCCACTGCTCAACCACTCTGACAGTCAGGAAGTTTCTCCTGATATCTAGCCGTTAACGACTCCCTTGTAATTCCCACCCATTAGATCTAGTCTTGCAATTCAGAGCAAGAGAGAATAGATCTGCTCCGTCTTCTACATGACAGCCCTTCAAATACTTGAAGACTGCCATCATGTCCCCTCTAAGTCTTCTCTTTCCCAGACTAAACATGCCCAACTCTTTCAGCCTTTCCTCATAAGACTTGGATTCCAACCCTCTCACCATCCTGGTTGCCCTCTTCTGGACACACCCGAAGATGAAGCAGAGATTTAAGGCGCGTGATGGGCCATTATTATGGTACAGTGCACCATCCCTGTAGACCAGCAGTCCCCAGCCTTCTCCGAGTGATGTCCCCCCCTCCCCAAACCCTGCCCTCTCCACACTCCACCCCCAAATCTACAGGAATTTCCCAACCTGGAGCCGGAAACCATCGAGACCAGCAGGCCCGGGAAGCAACAACGGGGCTGAGTAGCTCGGCCTTTATAGGAAACCTCCACATACTGTTAAGAATTCTGCCAGTCCTGAAAGCTGGAAGCATGCATTTTTTAGCTAGTTTGCTTCGAAGGAGTTAAGTTCAGAGGCGCGATGAAGCCCCCTCCCTCCCTTCCTCAGCATGCAGCAGCCACCATGTCCTGGCAAAGCCAAGTTCTGCTTCTAGAGAAAAAGAAGAATCTCATACAGACTGGTGGGGGGGGGGAATATCTGCTTGAGCAGCCAAGCATATGAAAGGGCTCTTGGGATGGCAGACCCAGGAGAAACGCTCTCTATCCTAGAAGTCACCCTAGTAACACACCCATTGGGTTCCACTGTATCCTTGTCACAGGATCCCCCCATGGCAATCGGTAACTGGCCGAGAGGACAACCACCCGGAATGACGCATCTGTCCCCCCCAAGCACAGAGGGCTCAATTAGGCAGAACACCTTGCTAGACAGCACCTCGAGGGACGGAGCTGAAGAGGGGCAAATGGCTGGGTAGTTTACTCTGCTCTAGAGGCAGGAGGACCAGAACACCCCAAGGAGAGACTGACTCCGGAAGGGAGATTATAAATTCCCTGGACGCAAGAAAAGAAGCTGTTTTCCATCTAATGGCTTCTGGAAGAGTTGGGCATGAAAGAGTTGGGTCTGTTAAGCCTGGGAAAGAGAAGGCTTAGAGGGGACGTGATGGCAGTCTTCCAATATATGAAGGGCTGTCATGTAGAAGAGGGGGCAGATCTATTCTCTCTTGCTCCGGATAGATCTAACGGGTGGAAATTACAAGGGAGTCGATACCGGCTAAATATCAGGAGAGACTTCCTAACTGTCAGAATGGTTGAGCAGTGAAACGGTCTGCCTCGGGAGGTGGTGGATGCTCCTTCCCTGGATGTTTTCAAGCCGAGACTGGGCGACCATCTTTTGGGTACGTTGTAGGGCTCTCTTTCGGCTATGCTCCTGCAGAGTGCCGGGGGTTGGCCTAGATGACCGGCAAGGTCCCTTCCAACTCTCACATTCTGTGATTCTATGATCAGAGAGGCTCAAGCCTAGAGTCTGCACTGTGCCCCTGCGGTAGGGGACCGCACTCAGAACCCCCAGCTCTGAGAATTAAGGTAGTGATGGACTTTTAACTGTTGCGACTTCAAGAAGTACCAGCCTGCCCTAAATATTCATTCAGGTGGGAAGCCGTGTTGGTCTGAATCAACCGGACAAAGTCTGAGTCCGGTGGCAGATCAAAAGAAGTTTTATCCTGGCCAGAAGCTTTCGTGTGCACACTTAGACCCAGAATAAAACTTTGTCTTAAAGGTGCCACTGGACTCAAACTCTGTTCTAACTAATCATTGTTTAGGATAAGTACAGAGTGAATATAAGAACATAAGAGAATCCAATGTTGGATCAGGCCAGTAGCCCCTCCAGGCCAAATCTCTGTGTCACACAGGGGCCAAAAATACCAGGTGCCATCAGGAGGTCCACCAATGGGGCCAGGACACTAGAAGCCCCTCCCACTGTTGCCCACCCCCAAGCACCAAGAAGACAGAGTATCCCTTGCCCCAGGCCCAGACATAAGAACAATAGAGAAGCCGATGTTGGATCAGGCCAATGGACCATCCATCCAGTCCAACACTCTGCCACACAGTGGCCAAAAATACCGGGTGCCATCAGGAGGTCCAGCAGTGGGGCCAGGAAGACACTAGAAGCCCTCCCACTGTGCCCCCCAAGTACCCAGAATACAGTGCATCCCTTGCCCCAGCCTGAGAGTTCCTATTTATACCTTGTGGCTAATAGTCGCTGACGGACCTCTGCTCCAGATGTTTATCCAATCCCCTCTTGAAGCCATCCATGCTTGTAGCTGCCACCACCTCCTGTGGCAGTGAATTCCATGTGTTAATCACTGTTCCAGTGAAGAAGGACTTTCTTTTATCTATTCTAACTCTACTGCTCAGCAATTTCCAGGAGTGCCCACGAGTTCTTGTATTGTGAGAAAGGGAGAAAAGGACTTCTTTCTCTATCTGCTCTGTCCCCTGCATAATCTTATAAGCCTCGAGAGGAACGTGTTTTCACCTTTGCTTTCACCCGACAGCAGGTGAGCTCTCCATCCCTTGAGTGCGATAGCTTGCAATTATAGCAGCGGTTTAGACCATCCCCACGCGCACTTGAAGGAGAGAAGCGGGAGGTGCAGCAGCTAGGCCAAGCCTCTAAACGGCCATGTAGATCCGGAATCCTGGATGTACAAATCCGTCCAGCAGGAAATACTCTCATATTAGATGGTGGCAGAGAACAGTGCCCAATTTCTTTTTAGTACCCCAGCCAACCCCGCGAGTAAGGGAAAAGGGATGTCATTGTTGAGTGGAGACTTGAAATGGCTGCAGGATTTTCAGACCCTGACAATATGGGACACAGCGAGTCCCTTTCTTCACACAGACAATCTCTACATGGTCTTACTGCATTGTTTGTTCTGGGCATTTATCTTTTATTTAAATTTTGTAGTCATGAGAACTGCTTCATCAGACCGGAGAAGGTCCATCTAGTCCAGCATCCTGTCTCAGACAGTGGCGAATCAGTTCCTCCGAGAGTCAACAGGGCAGAGAGGCCGAGGCCTTCCTCTGATGTTGCCTCCTGGCACTGGGGTTCAGTTTGACTGCCTCTGAATCTGGAGGTTCACTTAAGTCACCATGGCTAGTTGCCTCTGACAGATCTCCCCTCCGTGAGTCTATCTAATCTTTTTGAAGCTGTCTGTTCCTGTGGCCGGAGCTGCGGTGGCTCAGAGGTTAAGATGCTGAACTGCAGGCTGGAAGTCCGGTAGTTTGGCAGTTCGAGACCTGAGTGTCGCATAATGGAGTGAGCTCCCGTCTCTGGCCCCAGCTCCTGCCAACCTAGCAGTTTGAAAGCAAGAAACTGCAAGTAGATAAATAGGTACCACTTCGGTGGGAAGGTAACAGCGTTCTGTGTGCCTCGGTGTTTAGTCATGCCAGCCACATGACCACGGAAACGTCTTTGGACAGCGCTGGCTCTTCGGCTTTGAAACGGAGATGAGCACCGCAACCCTAGAGTCGGATTCGACTGGCTTTCGAGCAAGGGAACCTTTACCTTATTCCTGTGGCCATCACTACATCCTCTGGCAACCAATTCCACATTGTAACCACTCCCTGTGTAAAGAGGTATTTCCTTTTGTCCGTCCTGAACCTACTGCCCATCCGTTTAATTGGATGCCCTCGAGTTTTAAGAGTTTGGGGGAAAAGAGAAAAATTTCTCTTTGCCAACTCTCTCTACCCCATGCATAATTTTATAAATCTCTATCATGTCTCCCTTAGTCATCTCTCTTCTAAGCTGGTAAATTCTTCAGGCAAAACTGGAATAAAATCTCAAAAGTCATCCAGGGGATCAGGAGTCCACGGAGCAGAGACACCTCGTCTTGTCTTCGGCACTTACAGACTTGCGCCCCCCAACTCCACTGAGGTCACTCTCCATCTTCACAGCCTCTGCTCCACGGACTCCTGAAGGAGACGGCGCCCTGTCTCGGAGGGATGCCAGGAGCTACCTGCTCAGAGGCTGGAGGCCACCTGGGGTGAGAAATGTGGGGTAAATACATCCACGTGGGGTCTGGCATGTGGTGAAGCTGCTGCTTCTGCATGCATCCAGCTGACGAGGGGCCGGTCATCGGCCAGGGGCTGCTATTGCGTGAGGCTTGAGGGGAGAACCGACCTCGGAGCCCAGCTGAAGCCGAGGGAATCGGCGGTCCAGACCAGTGTTCCCGCTAAGCTGAGTTTGTGTGAGCTAACTCACAGTATTTTAGCCTCCGGCTCACACCTTTTCATCTCAGCTGGGGAAGGACGGGGCTCCAGAAGAGCAAACTGATTTACGCTCCCAGGTTCCCAGCACTGATGGGAAAGGGCACCGAGGTGGTGTGCAGGGGCGGCCTTTCTGGCGTCCACGGGAGCTGCGCGCACCAGTCGCTAAGGGAAGGACAGGGATTCGGCCAGGTGGCCGGAAGGGCCCCTGGTGGGAGGGGTGTGTGCAATAGGGAACGATCCACAGTCGGGCGTAAAACACAGATAGGTGGACGGGTGGAAAAGGGAGGCGTGAGTTTCTCCAATAAAGAAAAAGGAAAAAGGAAAAGGGAGGAGGAGAAAAAGAAAAGGGAGGCATGAAAGGGAGTCTGGTGGTGGGCAGAAGTGGGACCCTGAGCACGATTACCCCAGGGTTCCCCAAAACCTGGGACCGGTGTTCCCTCTAAGCTGAGTCAGTGTGAGCTGGCTCACAGTTTTTTAGCCTCCAGCTCACACATTTTTGTCTTAGCTCAGGAAGGGATGGCTCCAGAGAGCAAACTGATTTATGCAGAAGCTCACAACTTTAATGCCAATAGCTCAAAAAGTAGAATTTTTGCTCACAAGACCCCTCAGCTTAGACTCTGAGAAGTCAGGCAGCATTTTCTGGGGTGTGCAACCAGGCATGAGTGGCCATCCAAGGCTCACAGGGAAACCGTGCATGAGTGTTTCGTAGGGAAGTTTAGGGGGGACACAAGGGACAACTGAAGGAAGGCAGACAAGAAAACTCCCATGCGAATGCAGTTTCAGAGCGAGGAACGGGATTCCACATGTTTCAGGTAAGCACCCTTTTTGCCATTTAAAGTGTCAAACCACTAAGCTAGCTATGATGACAGAACGCCAGGCAGGAGGGTGGGGGGGCATCCAGTGTTTTGCAAGAAGTGCTACCTATATAATTACCTGCCCAATGGGCAGGAATTATGGGGGGGGGTGCTTCATGTGTGGTGCTCTTGGCTCCTGCGGAACCTGAATTATTCCTCCAGGACTACACAACTACATTTCTCAATTGGATTGGGCCAGTTTGCACCAGGACTCTAGACTCCTCCCCGGCGCTACTCAGATGGCCGTCTGACATCTGCAAGCCTCACACCAGGCAGGGACGTTGCCAGGTGGTCAAAATACCACCACAGACTCTGCTCTCTCTATTCTCAACACTCAAATGCCCCTCTGCCAGAAGCCTACCACCCCCAGACCCAGAGGGGTTATCCTCTG
Source organism: Gekko gecko (assembly GCA_029375565.1). Taxonomy (NCBI): domain Eukaryota; kingdom Metazoa; phylum Chordata; class Lepidosauria; order Squamata; family Gekkonidae; genus Gekko; species Gekko gecko. The sequence goes on from JAPDNY010000005.1 coordinate 2,825,478, forward strand.
TATGAAGGGGTATTGGTTCGTCACGCAAGGAAGGCATCTAAGGGATTATTTCTGCCTTCTGCCGCCTGATGCCCTCTAGTCACAAGGCCCTTAATCTCCACGTGAGCAGAGGAGCTGTCAGCCCAAGAACAGGAGTGTCCTCTGGGGTCTGCGAGGCTGGCAGCCCTGGCCGAAGGGGAACGAACCTGTTACTGTGCCGCAGGTTAAAGGCCAGGACCTCCAAGCCAGCATTCTCAGAACTGCTCACAGTTCCACGTGCAGGGCCTGATTAGGGGTCTCCACATGTGGACAAGACAACGGGGCCAGGAGGAAGGGTGTAGAATCACAGAGTTGGAAGGGACCTCCAGGCTCATCCAGTCCACCCCCCTGCACAAGGCAGGAAATTGACAGATACTCCCCCCCCCCAAAGGAGGGGGGAATCCCTGCTCCATGCCCAGAAGGCGAAAAAAACATCCAGGATCCCTGGCCAAACTGGCATAAGAACATCAGAGAAGCCAGTGTTGAATCAGGCCAATGGCCCATCTAGTCCAACACTCTGTCACACAGCGGCCAAAATATACCAGGTGCCATCAGGAGGTCCAGCAGCGGGGCCAGGACACTAGAAGCCCCCCCACTGCTGCCCCCTCCAGCACCAAGAAGAGAGTGCATCACCTGCCCCAGACTGAGAGTTCCCATCTACACCCTGTGGCTAATAGCCACTGATGGACTTCTGCTCCATATGTTTATCTCATTCCCTCTTGAAACTGTCCATGCTTGTAGCTGCCACCACCTCCTGTGGCAGTGAATTCCATGTGTTAATCACTCTTTGGGTGAAGAAGTATTTTCTTTTATCTGTTCTAACCCGACTGCTCAGCAATTTCATGGAGTGCTCACGAGTTCTTGTATTTTGAGAAAGGGAGAAAAGTACCTCTTTCTCAACCTGCTCTATCCCATGCATAATCTAATAAACCTTGATCATGTCACCCCTCAGCTGTCGTTTCTCCAAGCTAAAGAGCCCCAAGTGTTTTAACCTTTCTTCATAGGGAAAGTGTTCCAACCCTTTTATCCTTCTAGTTGCCCTTCTCTGCACTTTTTCCAGTACTATAATATCCTTTTTGAGGTGTGGTGACCAGATCTGTACACAGTATTCCAAATGAGGTCACACCAATGATTTATACAGGGGCATTATGATACTGGCTGATTTGTTTTCAATTCCTTTCCTAATAATCCCCAGCATAGCGTTGGCCTTCTTTATTGCAGTTACACACTGTCTAGACATTTTCATTGAGTTATCTACTATGACTACAGGAGCTGCGGTGGCTCAAGTGGTTAAGACACTGAACTGCAGACTGTGGAAGGTCAGTAGTTCAGCAGTTCAACACCCGTGAGTGCTGCATGATGGGGTGAGCTCCCATCTCTAGTTCCAGCTCCTGCCAACCTAGCAGTTCGAAAGCAAGAAATTGCAAGTAGATAAATAGGTACCACTTCAGTGGGAAGGTAACAGCGTTCCGTGCGCCTTGGTGTTTAGTCATGCCGGCCACATGACCACGGAAATGTCTTCGGACAGTGCTGGCTCTTCGGCTTTGAAACGGAGATGAGCACCGCAACCCTAGAGTCGGATTCGACTGGCTTTCGAGCAAGGGAACCTTTACCTTTACTTTACTATGACTACAAGATCTCTCTCTTGGTCAGTCTCTGCCACTTCAGACCCCATCAATGTGTATTTATATTTAGGATTTTTGGCTCCAATGTGCATCACTTTGCACTTGGCCACATTGAACCCCATTTGCCACATTGACGCCCACTCACCCATCCATCAGTGGCTATTAGTCACAGGGTATAGATGGAAATTCTCAGTCTGGGGCAGGTGATGCACTCTATTCTTGGTGCTGGAGGGGGCAGCAGTGGGAGGGCTTCTAGTGTCCTGGCCCCGCTGCTGGACCTCCTGATGGCACCTGGTATATTTTGGCCGCTGTGTGACAGAGTGTTGGACTAGATGGGCCGTTGGCCTGATTCAACATGGGCTTCTCTTATGTTCTTATGACAGATCCCTTTGGAGTGCCTCACAATCCTCCCTGGTTGTCACCACCCTGAACAACTTCGTGTCATCTGCAAATTTAGCCACTTCACTGCTTACTCCCAGTTTTAAATCGTTAATAAAAAGCATCGGACCAAGTACTGATCCCTGTGGTACCCCACTGCTTACCACCCTCCACTGAGAAAGTTTCCCATTTATACTCCCTCTCTGTTTCCTATTTATAAGCCAGTTTTTGATCCACAAGAGGACTCGTCCTTTTATCCCGTGACTATTGAGCTTACTTAGGAGCCTTTGATGAGGAACTGTATCAAAAGCTTTCTGGAAGTCAAGGTAAACAACATCTATTGAGTCTCCCTTGTCCACATGTTTGTTCACTCCCTCAAAGAACACTAACAGGTTAGTGAGACAAGATCTTCCCTTACAGAACCCCATGCTGAGTCTGCCTGGAGAAAAATGCTGAGTCTGGCCTGGAGAAAAATTGCTTCCTGACCCCAAAGTGGCAATTGGCATTTCCTTGAGCGTGCCAGAAAGGGCCACGAGAACTGAGCCCTGAGGCAACCCTTCCTGCCCTCCCTCTCGTGATCTGCCCAAGTTCACAGAATCAGCATGGCTGTCAGAGGGCCATCCAGCCTCTGCTTGAAAACCTCCCAAGAAGGAGAGCCCACCACCTCCCCAGGAAGCCAGTTCCACTGAGGAACCGCTCTAACTTTCAGGAAGTTCTTCCTTATGTTTAGCCGAAAACTCTTCTGATTTAATTTCAACCCATTTGGTTCTGGTCTGCCCTTCTGGGGCAAAAGAAAACAACTGTGCACCTTCCTCTCTAATGACAGCCCTCCGTATGACAGGCTATTGTTGTTCACCTGCTACTATAATTCAGCATCTGAACTCACTTCACTTTCCAATAAACAGGGCAGATGGACTCCCATTCTAGTTGTACCTGAAGAAGCAGGCAGTGACTCACGAAAGCTCATCTCCTGCCACACATTGTGTGTGTCTTTAAGATGCTCCTGGACTCTGGCTCTTTTCTCCTGCTACAGACAGACTAACACGGCCACCCATCTTAATCTAAATGACTCTGCCCTGGAACACCTCGTCATGGAGCCAATAAGAGATACAGCAGTTCGGGATATTGTTCCGAATTGGATTCAAGACCAGGTGAGATATACTAAAACTTGTTGCACCGACCAGGAACAATGACCATAACGCTATCAAGTTCAGCAGTCGTGCCAATGGAAAATTGTGCCCAAACCCCAAAACAAACGCTTTTGATTTCCAAAGAGGGAACTTTGCTAAAATGAAAGGGCTTAGAAGAGCAGAATATGGGAGCCTGGAAATGATTTAAAACTGCACTGATTTAAGCCCAGACAGAAGGCGTAGCTCAGATCAGTAAAGGCACCTCCAAAGGACGCCTGCATGGTCAACAACCCAAGTCAGCAGAGCCATAAACAGCCTCCTGTAAAAAAATGGGTGGCCAGCAATACGCTGAAATTCAGTGTGAGCAGTACAGTGGCCAAGCTTGCAGATGATAACAGATTATTCAGGATGGTGAAAACCACGGTGGACTGTGAAGCGCCCCAGGACAATCTGTCTGAACTGGATGAGAGGGCAACAACGTGGCCAATGAAGGCCAATGCTGGTCAGCGTAAGGTGATGCACATTGGAACAAAACATCCTAACTTTAAATATATGCTTATGGGTTCCGAACTGAGACTCGGACTGAAAGGGATCTTAGGGTTCTAGTGGATACCTTGATGAAAAGGTCGTCTCTGTGTGCACAGGGCAAGCTCCGTGCTGGAGACGGTTAGGAAAGGGACTGAGAATAAAGTGACCAGTATCGTAATGCCCCGGTGTAGAGCCATGGTGCAGACTCGTTGGAAATACTCATTTGGAACACTGTGCACAGTTCTGGCCTCTGCATCTCAAAAAGGACACTGCGGAAAAGAGCAACCAAGATGATGAAGAAGCCGGAGCACCTTTCCTACAAGGAAAGGCTAAATGTGCACATTAAGTGTGTCAAGTTGCTTCCGAATTATGGCAACTGTACACATTAATGACCTCCAAAACATCCTCTTGTTAACCATCTTGCTCATTGAGGGCTGTGGCGTTCTTTATTGAGTCCACCTCATGTTGGGCATTGTCTTTCCCACTGACCCTTGTCTTCTTATAATGTGACCAAAGTGCTCTAGCCTCAGTGCAGTCAACTGGAGGTTGAGGGGGGAACAGGATGGCTCTCTTGAAGTCTTTGAAGGGCTGTCACTTAGAGGAGGAGGACAGGGAGCTGTTCCTGCTGGCAGGAAGAGGAGAGGACTCGCAAGAATCCCCATCTTCAAGAAGGGGGAAAGGAGGATCCGGGTAACTACCGATCTTCCCTAGGAGGAAAGGTTGAAGGCGCTGGGTACATTTAGCCTGGAGAGGAGACGACTGAGAGGTCAAGCAATCCTGGAGGGCTTTTTTGCCATCTTCTGGGCGTGGAACAGCAGTCACTACGGGGGTGGAGGGGGAGGCATTTGTGAATTTCCTGCCTTGTGCAGGGGGTTGGACTAGATGAAGAAGAAGGAGAAGGAGAAGGAGAAGGGAGAAGGAGAAGGAGAAGGAGAAGAAGAAGAGATTGGATTTATACCCTGCCCTTCACTTGGAGTCTCAGAGCAGCTTGCAAACTCCTTTCCCTTCCCCTCCCCAGAACAGGCACCCTGTGAGGTAGGTGGGGCTGAGAGAGCTCTGGCAGAAACTGCCCTTCAGGAACAGCTGTGCCAGGGCTTGTGACTGATGCAAGGTCACATCAGCAGGTGCAAGGGGAGGAGTAGGGAATCAAACCCGGCTCTCCCAGATTAGAGTCCGCGCACTTAGCCATGACACCAGACTGGCTCTCTAGATGACCCTGGGGGTTCCTTCCAGCTCTATGATTCTATGAATGGGTTTAAATTAAGGGCAGGAAGGTACCAGCTGGGTCTTAGGAAAAACTTTTTGACAGTCAATATGCAACGGTAGAATCAGCTGCCTGGGGAGGTGGTGAGCTCTCCCTCGCTGGCAGTCTGGCATCTCTTGTCAGGGATGCTTGAGGCGGATTCTGCATTGAGTGTGTGTGTGGGGGGGTTGGACTAGATGGCTTGCAGGGCCCCTTTGAGCTCTGTGTGATTCTATGATTTTATTTATTATTTATAGTCCGCCTTTCTCACAGACACTAAAGGAGGATTACACATACTGGGTCAGTACAGTCAGCAAAATGGGATATTCAAAAACTAATGCATTAGGATATTAGAAGCCTGGAAGCATAAGAAGAAGACAAGAGGATATTGGATTTATACCCTACCTTTCGCTACCTGAAGGAGCCTCGGTGTGGCTTACAATCTCCTTTCCCTTTCCCACTCCAAAATAGGCACCCTGTGAGTTAGGTGGGGCTGAGAGAGCTCTTAGAGAACTGCTCTTGAGAGAACAGCTCTGAGAGAACTTGTAACAGGCCCAAGGTCACACCCGCAGCTGCATGTGGAGATGGAGTGGGAAATCAAACCCGGTTCTCCCAGATTAGAGTCCGTGCTCCTCACCACTACACCAAACTGGCTCTCTTTTCGGTGGTGGCCCCTACCTGGTGGGACGAGCGCCCAGAGGAGATCCGGGCCCTGCGGGACCTTGTGCAGTTCTGCAGGGCCTGTAAGACGGAGCTCTTCTGCCAGGCTTTCGAGTAGGAGCCGCCACCACGGCACCACCACCACCAACGAGGGTAACATCGGGGTGGAGTGATGGCCCGGGATAAATGAACACTGGGGCTGCCTGGAACGGTTGCCATCAATTAGGGACTAGCCTGAATGACTAAGATGCCACCCTGCCATGATAGAGCCTCTACTGTAATATGTGAACTCACGAGGCTCTAAGGTTGAAATGGATGGTTTTATTTGGTTTTTATTGTAATTGTTTTAATAACTGGCACTTGTGCCCTGACTGTTTTATTGTTTAATAACTGGCACTTGTGCCCTGATTGTTAGCCGCCCTGAGCACCTCATGGGGAGGGCGGATTATAAATCGAATGAAATAAATTAAAGTTAAAATGCTTGGGGCTCTTTAGCTTGGAGAAACGACGCTGAGGGTGACATGATTGAGGTTTATAAGATTATGAATGGGATTGAGCAGGTTGAGAAAGAAGTACTTTTCTCCCTTTCTCACAATACAAGAACTCGTGGGCACTCCATGAAATTGCTGAGCAGTCGGTTAGAACAGATAAAGGAAGTCCTTCTTCACCCAAAGAGTGATTAACATATGGAATTCACTGCCACAGGAGGTGGTGGCAGCTACAAGCATGGACAGTTTCCAGAGGGCATTAGATAAACCTATGGAGCAGAAGTCCATCAGTGGCTATTAGCCACAGGGTACAGATGGGAACTCTCAGTCTGGGGCAGGTGATGCACTCTATTCTTGGTGCTGGAGGGGCAGCAGTGGGAGGGCTTCTGGTGTCCTGGCCCCACTGCTGGACCTCCTGATGGCACTTGGTATATTTGGCCACTGTGTGACAGAGTGTTGGACTAGATGGGCCATTGGCCTGATTCAACATTGGCTTCTCTTATGTTCTCTCTTTAAATAAATAATAAATTAATTAATTAATAGAACATATTAAGCTGTACTGAAATGACATAATAGGATCCCGTTTGCAATATGCTATACACAACAGAAAAGACCACAAGTCCTGGTCATTTATCCAGGTACGTTTGTGAAACCATTTTGAGCCGGGCAGTCTCATAACCCGTGCAGAAAAGCCCTCTTGAGTGGTTCAGTTTTGCACAGTTTGCAGAAGGCCAGGAGAGGGGGAGCTTTCCCTGCCCACAAGGCGGGAGCCACAACAGAGCGAGGCACAGGTGGGCAGCCAGTGGTTGATTCTGCCCATTGGCAGGCTGGCACCCGCAGAAACCCCGGCTGACGTGAGCGGAGTTGTTGTGGCGGTTTCCGTTGCCAACTGGAAACCTTTCTGATTCTCCATATTCCGCTGCAACAGTAGCCTCTTGCCCAAGGTATAGGATGTTCATCAAGATGTCTGTGGAGTGCCAGAAAAGGTGCTGGCAGGCAATGCGGTGCCCACAGGAAACACACTGGGTACCCCTGTGCTAGTGAACTAACTGAGCCTTCTTATAAAACTTAAAAGCTGTATCAGACTTCTTTCAGATATAAGGAGTAGAGATAAAAACAGTGGGGCACGTCTGCTAAACCACACAGCTGTGGCCTGAGTCAAAGTTGAACCCATGCACCGCTGCTATGAATGGTAACCAGAGGCAGGGCCTTGTCAACAGCGGCCCCTTCAACACTCTTCCCCTACCCTGAGGCTCACCTGGCACTCACCTTGCTCTCTTTGAGGTTTTCCACCCAAACATTTTTCACCTGGCCTTTTAAAGGGTCGATCTTTTAACCTGGTTTTTATAGTCTGTATCTACCCTAAGAAACATTCTATTTAAGATGTTCAAAATTTTATGCTGTTCTCATGCACTTGCTGGGTTAACAACCTGTGTGGCAATTAGGCTTTTATTATGTTTCACTTTATAGGCTGCCTGGCGGAGGTTCTCGGGAGAGGTAGCAAAGAAGATGTCTAAATAAAGAGGAACAAACAGATGTCTGGGGGGAAAAGACATTCAGATGTTGTGTCACGCTCATTTCTTATAAAACCAACCATAGCTTTTCACAATCCACACAGTCAAAAGCCAGTTTGATGTCGTGGTTAAGAGCACGGGCTCTACTCTGGGAGAACCAGGTTTGATTCCCAACTCCTCCACCTGCAGCTACTGGAGTGACCTTGGGTCAGTCAAAAGTTCTTTCAGAGCTGTTCTCTCAAGAGCAGTTCTCGAGAGAGCTCTCTCAGCCTCATTTACCTCACAGGGGGTCTGTTGTGGGGAGGGGAAGGGAAATGGATTGTAAGCTGCTCTGGGACTCCTTCGGGTAGTGAAGGGCGGGGTATAAATCCAATCTCTTCTTCTCCTTTGCTGTAACCTATGAAACACAAGCCAATTTTCTTCTGAAATTCTCTTGTATGCTCCAGTAACCAATGTAAATTTGCAATACGATCTCTAGTGCTTCTTTTTCTGAATCTAGCGTGAGCATCTCACATTTGTTGCTCCACACACAGTAAATGTTTTTGTTATAAGATTTTAAGCATCACTTTACTTGAGTGAGAAATCAATGTGATAGTCTGATAGTTGCTGCAGTCTTTGATGTCTCCTTTTTTCCAGAATTGGAATGTACACTGAGTGTTTACAGTCGGTGTTTTATTTTCCGTCTTTTATTTTCCAGTTGTTTTATTTTCCATCTTTGCTGGTATGTTCTTTTTTCAGTATTTTTTTGTAATTTTCATATGTGCTTGTGTGTGTGTATGTGCGTGCACATGGGCACGTGTAAGTTCCTGGGAGTCATGGTGACCTCTGGTGACTGACCCTTACTGGGGGCCTGGAGAATATCCAGAGAGGTGGCTAAATAAAGCCTGCCCCTGCTTCCCGACTGCTGCTATTCCAAGGAGGTACTTGCCAAAGTCGACCCTGCTTAGCTTCCGAGATCTGATGAGATCTCGGAATATGCCAGAGCTTTGCTGGCATATTCTTGTTAAGATTTTTATGGACTCCATTTTTGTGGCTTGAAATAGTTTATACATATCCAATCTAATTTTGGTGATTTGTTACTCCCAATTGCTTCCACTTCACTTTCTAAAGTTGTAGGCTCTTCTTCAAAAGTTTCTTCTTTGAAGGAATGTCGTCCTTTAATCTCTTCTGAATAGTTCTTGAGTGATACGCTCCCATCTTTTTGTTATTTTTGTCCCGTTCGGTTAATGTATTTTTGTGTTCTTTCAGCATGCCTAACTGTGCTTTAAAATTCCCTTTGATTTCTTGGATCTTGTAGAACAGATCTCTTGTTCTTCCTTTTTTGCTGTTCTCTTCTATTTCTTTACATCAGTTATTATGATAGCTTTCTTTGTCTATACATGCCAGTCACTAGAATGCTGCATTTAGACTCCTGTCACCTTTTGCTCCTTATCTCTTTTTAGTAATTTTAAGAGTTCCATCAGTCATCCATTGAGGCTTTTCATTTCATTTGGCTACAGGAATAATCTTTTCACATTCTTCCTTGATAATATCTCTAGTCTCAACCCGTAGTTCTTCTGGTTCATGTTCACTTGAACTTAGTAATGCAAATCTGTTCTTTACTTAGTGTGAAGAAATGCATTTTTTCTTTGGAGGTCTGAAATGAGCAAAACCTTCACTCTGAGGTTTAAGGGGTTTTTTTCTCACAGAGGAGAGAACAGGCAGGAAGAGGGTGAGTCAGATCAATTGCTTTCCAGACTTACCTCAGCCCACCTTCATACAAATGCTAACAGGTCTAGACAATGGGATGGTCAAGCTCTCCCCCACTTTCAAGCAGGGAACAGAGATGTGGTGGTGTTAAATACTAGACAGACTTCAGGAAGGAAATTCTGTAGACTTCAGGAAAAGTTTCTCTGAACTGGCCTGACCTGGTCAGTGGGTGGGGGGAAAAGAGGTGATAAAACTCAGTGGAGCAAGGAGTAAGGGCTCGTTTGTGCTGGGCCCATCAGAGCAGCCAGAACTCTTAGCTGAGGAATGGAGGAGGTGGCTATTGACCATATGCAGGCCTGGAGAGCTACAGAAAGCTTCAAGGTAACGGCTGCTCTGTAGAGATCTGTAACTTCCTAAGCTAAGGAGTCTGTCATACATTTTAACATCTGATAGGGCAGAGAGAGGGACAGAGGATTTGCGTTTTACCTATTTCTTTTGAATCCATTGCTCAATCTGGTGCTGTGCTTGTGAACATTTCTTTTTTAGTAAATACTGTGTAATTTTGGATGCTGGTAGTGGATCTCTGTACTACACAGACTTCCACCATCTTGGACATACTATTTTAAAAGGAGTGCCAGGGGAAGGCAGGCAGTTGGCAAGTGGCTATTCCTCCAGGGATGCCCAAGGCAGTAAACTGTCCCCATGTTGACCAGGTGCTGGGCAGCAGGAGACACAGAGGCAAGGCCTCAGAACTTGGAAGGGAAGCTGGGATTCCTGACTCTCCCAGCAGGCAATTCCTACAAAGGTCAGGTGGTGGTGATGGGCTACCTGAAAGAGAGAGGCAGGTATTGGAGGGCAGGGTGGAATGGGGCCTACCGGCCTGAGCAGGCATGTTCTGCCACACATGGGTTTAAAATTCCACAGGAACATTTGTATTTCCGCACTGTGAATATTTTGGCGTTTTTCCTCAGTTTTATTCTAATTTAGCCAGTTTCGTGTAGTGGTTAGGAGCGTGGACTGGGACTGGGTTTGAATCCCCACTCCTCCACATGCAACTATTGGTGTGACCTTAGGTCAGTCACAAGTTCTTTCAGAGCTGTTCTCTCAAGGGCAGTTCTCGAGAGAGCTCTCTCAATCCCACCTACCTCACAGTGTGTCTCTTGTGGGGAGGGGAAGGGAAAGGGGTTTATAAGCTGCTCTGAGACACCTTTGGGTACTGAAGGGTGGGGTATAAATCCAGCCTCTTGCTCTTCTTCTTCTCCATCTTCTGCTTTCAATTATGTAATTTATGAGGTTTCTGTACTGGCCATCCAGTGACGTCGACGTATAAAATCGTCTGTTTGGTTTCCTGAAACATGTCCACAATGAACAACTTGTCTTCAAAGAATTCTACGAGTTGCTCTCTTGCTTCATTTCATGCTCCTGGCCCAAATCTTCCGACAATATTTGATTCTACTTTGTTCCCCACTTTTGTGTTTCCAGCCACCTATGACTATCAGCACGTCTTGTTTAGGTGTGTAACCCATTTCTTCCTGGACACTCGCATAAAAGTTTTCAAGTTCTTCCCTTTCAGCATCTGTAGTTGGAGCGTAAACTTGAATGTTGGTTATGTTGACAGGCTTTCCATGAAGTCTGATTGAGACGATTTAGTCTGACTTTGCATTACAGCCCGATTGCCTTAGCTGCAGCTTGCCTCTCTACTAGGGCAACTCTGTTTCTTCTGCGTTTGTCATTCCCCAAGTAAAACACTTCGTCATTTTCATTCTGGAATGAATAAGGGCTAACAAACCGAAATGAATAAGGGCTAACAAACCGAAACTTCATTTGACAAAATGGAGGTGGTATTGGTGGAGGTCCCTTGGACTGCAAGGAGATCAAATCAGTCAATCCTAAAAGAAATCAACTCTGACTGTTCTTTGGAAGGCCAGAGACTGAAGCTGAAGCTCAAATACTTTGGCCACCAAATGAGAAGGGAGCCCTCACTGAAGAAGAAGACCCTGATGCTGGGAAAGATTGAAGGTCAAAGAAGGAGGGGACGGCAAAGGATGAGATGGTTAGACAGTGTCATCAATGCAACGAACATGAAATTGAGCAAACTTCAGCGGACAGCGGAAGACAGGAGGGCCTGGCGTGATCTGGTCCATGGGGTCGCGAAGAGTCGGACTCGACTGTGCGACTGAACAACAACACTGGTGGAGGTAAGGTTTGACCCAGGAACTGGGATATCTTCTGTTCTGGACGGGGTTACGCTGCCCCTAAAGAAGCAGATTCATAGGCTGGGGGTGCCACTGGACCCCCGAGCCTCCTGGGGGATAAACAGACTGATTCGGGGATGCCACAATCACGAGTGCGCAAGAGGAAAGTAGATTCAAGTGACAAAAGCTGATTGCAGGAAAGGTGCAAGGAAGAAACTAATCAGTCGCATGGAGAAGGAGGACTTTCTCCTGAGTAAAGAGACAGCAGGATCTCGCTCTGGGAGCAGGCACGACTGGGATTTTATGGGAAACGCAACACAGAGACCTCCACGGTGTTCATCCTGCTTCCCACTGATCTGTGGCCGTGATAAAAGTTCCTACTTGCAGAAGCGCCCTGAGACCGGCAGTTCCATCCCTCGCACCTTCCTCACCTCTTCCCCTTCCTGAGTCTCAGACTCACCTTCTGCATTCTCCCCCCCCCACTTTCCACACCATCTCCCGCTTTTCACCACTGACTGCGGTCACCTGTTCTTCCTTCCACGTGAGAATCTGGTTTTTTTGGGGGGGCGGTGATGGGGTGTCTCTTCCTGACATCTCTTAGGGGAGAGCTACCCATTGTCTGTAGATCCGGGGTTGCTAAAAAAGAACCCTTTTAATGGACTGCAGCCACCAGGGTTTTGCTTTCAACGGTGGGGGGACTGGGCGTGGGGAGAGGCTTTTAAATACTTCTATGCTATTCTCCACCGGGGGGGGGGAGGGTGACACATCTTCGAGCCAGGGGTCCCTTCACCTTCTGGCAGCTATGGGGCTTGTTTATATCAGATGTCCTTTGTCTGCACCCCCAGATCCTTATTTATTTATTTAAATTTATACCCCGCTCTCCCCCGTGAACAGGCTCAGCGTGGTTCACATTGGTTGGTCCACAGTGACCCTTAAAAATCTACATAAAATCATTTAAACAGTTCAATTACAGATAAAATCATACAGTCATAAAACTATAAAGTGCTGCACAATGCCAGTAATTCGTTAAGATGGCGTACTAAAGTGCACACATGCGTACATACAACACGCAGTTTTCCAGCTCATTCATCTTCCCAAGTCACGCAACGGCACGGGTCAGATGTTAAACATTAAAGGACAAGGTCGGTACTACAATTGTTGGTGGTAGTAGTGAGGCGGCCCCTTAGCTGAAGGCCTGGTGGAAGAGCTCCGTCTTGCAGGGCCTGCGGAACTGTAAAAGGTCCTGCAGGGCCCTGAGATCCTCCGGAAGCTCGTTCTACCAGTATGGAGCCGCCACGGAGAAGGCCCTGCCCCTGGTGGTAGCAAGCCTGGCATCCTTGGGGCCCGGGAGGGTCAATCGGTTTTGAGACCCCGACCGTAGTGCTCTCTGGGTTATATATGGGAAAAGGTGACCCCTTCCTGACCCCTAAAGCCCCAGGCAGACATGGCTCTAGATGAGAAATTGGCATGGGTGCGGGGGATATCCTCAGCAGACTGGACCAGAAGAGTCCGGCAAAGCCTGTATTTGGATGCCACCCACCTGTTCCAAAGAAGCCAGACTAATCTACCCTCCCCGGTCGCCATATTCAGACCTGAGAGTCGGAGCAGAGGAGACCGCTGATGAACCGCTGATGAGCAGTCGGGTTAGAACAGATAAAAGGAAATACTTCTTCACCCAAAGAGTGATTAACATATGGAATTCACTGCCACAGGAGGTCGTGGCAGCTACAAGCATGGACAGTTTCAAGAGGGAATTAGATAAACATGTGGAGCAGAGGTCCATCAGTGGCTATTAGCCACAGGGTATAGATGGGGACTCTCAGTCTGGGGCAGGTGATGCACTCTATTCTTGGTGCTGGAGGGGGCAGCAGTGGGAGGGGCTTCTGGTGCCCTGGCCCCATTGCTGGACCTCCTGATGGCACCTGGTATATTTTGGCCGCTGTGTGACAGAGTGTTGGACTAGATGGGCCACTGGCCTGATTCAACATTTGGCTTCTCTTATGTTCTTAACTCCAGAGGTGTCTCTGAATGAACTTCTCTGTTTGATCGTATGGGTTGCTTTTAATTAACACGCTACAGTTAATTATGAGAATGGAAAAAAGGATTTGGGGCCGTAGCTGGGGAGGAGAAGGCTTTTCTTGGAGAGAGCGTGCCCAACCAAAGCCCATGGAAATGGGAACTGCTGTGGACCAGGGATACACCACCCCTTGTTTCTCTTGGGAACCATGCCACCCTTAAGCCCCTGCTGCTGCTGCCGCCTCTAGGCCTGCCATGAAAATGCCAAGTATGGATGCAGGAGGCTGTAGCTGGATCAGACCAGTGGTCCATGTAGCCCAGCATCCTCACATAAGAACATAAGAGAGAAGCCAATGTTGGATCAGGCCAATGGCCCCTACAGTCCATAGGTGGAAATGACAAGGGAGTCATTACCGGCTAGATATCAGGAGAAACTTCCTAACTGTAAGAGTGGTCGAGCAGTGGAACAGTCTGCCTCGGGAGGTGGTGGATGCTCCTTCCCTGGATGTTTTCAAGCGGAGGCGGGATGACCATCTTTCGGGTATTTTGTAGGTATGTAGGGCTCTCTTTCGGCTGTGATTCTGAGAATCACGCCACATGAGGAAAGTGTAGCTATGGACAGCTTTTATGTCCTCCCTGTCTTCGAGGAGCTTGGGGACACATTAGAAGGGCTGGTGGGTCGAGGGTATCATCCTGTGCCTACTTCCACGGATTAGGAAACAACAAGAGGTTTTCCAGATCAATTGCACCGACCGCCTGGCAGGCGTAAGAGTCCCAAGAAGCCCCGGGGGGGGGCAGGAGGGCTTCTGAGTGAGCCACCCTCCATTTCATAGAATCATGGAATGTTAGAGTTGGAAGGGATCTCGCAGGTCATCTAGCCCAACCCCCCCGCAACTTGCAGGAGCAGGGCCAAACGATAGCCCCGCAACATACCCGAAAGAGGGTCATCCAGCCTCCGCTTGAAATTGCCCAGTGGAGCATCCACCATCTCCCGAGGCAGACTGTTCCACTGCTCAACCACTCTTACAGTTAGGAAGTTTCTCCTGGTATTTAGCTGGTATCGACCCCCTCGTAATTCCCACCCATTAGCTCTAGTCTTGCAACCCGGAGCAAGAGAGAATAGATCTGCTCCATCTTTTACATGACAGCCCTTCAGATATTTGAAGACTGCCATCATGTCCCCTCTAAACCTTCTCTTTCCCAGGCCAGACATACCTGGGGCACGGCTTTTATACATTTCTAGGGCACGGCTTTTATTCCAGGATTGTGGTCTTCTCCTTCGGGGGGGGGGCAGGCCACCCCAGCCCTCCATTCAGCCCACAACTGCTCACACCTCCCCAGGCTTGGCTGTAAAGCCACGGTTACTACAAACATCTGGACTTGGTCGATTTGTTCTGGCCTCTCCCCATAACGAGGGGGCAAGGAAATTAAGAAGAGTGCAGGATCAGGCCACCCGTCCACAAGTTGTGGTTAACAGAGTTCCCTCTAAGCTGAGTTAGTGTGAGCTAGCTCACAGTTTTTTAACCTCCGGCTCACGCATTTTTGTCTTAGCTCAGGAAGGAGGGCTCCAGAGCAAACTAATTTATGCAGCGGCCAAAGCGCTCGCTCACAACTTTAATGCCAATAGCTCAAAAAGTAGGATTTTTGCTCACAAGACTCAACAGCTTAGAGGGAGCATTGGTGGTCACATGGATGCCGGTGAACAAAACGGGCCTGAATCCAGAGGAGAAAGGAGGAAGGTCAGCAGCCCTGGAGGAGTCGGACACCTTTAAGACCGGCAGAGTGTCTGTGCGTTTGTTAAGATCTTTGCTAGATCCGGGCCTGCTTTTGAAAAGCCGGTGGCCACAGCTGCCAAAACTGCCTGGGCGCGATTTCACTGTCAACTTGCGCAGCGACTCTGACCCCAACAGAGCCGACCCGGCCCTGCTGATCAGCCACCTCCGGGTCTGACTACTGCCATACGCTCTAGATGGGGCTGCCCTTGGAAACGACACAAAGGCAAAAATTCTACTTTGTGAGCTCCTGGCATTAAAGTTGCAAACAAGCAATTTGGCTGCGGCATAAATCAGTTTGCTCTGGAGCCCTCCTTCCTGAGCTAAGACAAAAATGTGTGAGCTGGAGGCTAAAAAGCAGTGAGCTAGCTCACACTAACTCAGCTTAGAGGGAACACTGCTTGCAACTGCCTTAAGGAGGTTACTCGCCAGAGAGCCTGTGAAGGCATCCTCATCACTCGGCTCTTACTAACGTTTAAGCCCCTTCCTCTTTGAATCTGCAGCGGCATCACTCAGCCACGGGGAAATGGGGAACACAAGTATATATTCATAAACGGGCAATGGAGCCACGGCGGGAGGTTCGGAGGGGCCTGCTGCCATGCTAGTGGGGCAAACTCTGGTTTTTAAAGCAGCCCTCGGTTTTCACTGCTGAAATTTTTATTGGATTTATTGTATCGTCTTCTGCCATAATGAAAAGCATCCTATTAGAATCAAACCAGCCAAACTCCCTCGGATGCATCAAGGTACTGTGCATGACGGGAAATCTGCTCCCTGACCAGAGGAAGGGGCCGCTCTTCCTTGCCTGTGGGAATGCGCCCTGCAGGACCAGGGTGTGACGGGGCCACCCACAAACACCCCTTTGGGGAGATGCAGGCGTGAACCCTCCCATTTGCTGAAGGCAGAAAAAGGGAGGCAAGGAATACATTGGACCCTTGGTGTGTGTGGGGGCTCCTTTTCCTTTCCCCCACCGCCCCAGATGCACAGGGGAGCAGGGCCCCTGGGCCACGCACTGGCCACCCCTGGGCTCCACTTCCCGAGGGGGCAACGTGAACAGGAGAGCCCGGCGCCTTCAGAGCACTGAGTCCAGCACCCCGCCTCACAGGCAGGTCGGAAGAAAAGGAATGAAATCCGGGCTGGGGAACGCTCCGACAGATTTAAATAGCAACAGCAACTGCCCCCTCCCTTCCAAACTCCCTCCCAGTTTTTCACTGGGAGAGAAGGCTGCAAATTCTCAATTGCCGCCCCCCCCACACGGTGCTGCGACCTGTTTCCCTTGCGCGTCGATCCTAGAGGTGTTTTAGAACACAACCCCCCCCCCAATACTTGATGCATTCAGGTCACCGTTCCAAAGACATCATTACCCCCCCCCCCCAAACCTTCTCTCCTCACTTCCAGGGGCAGAGAGAGCCCCCCGCTGGCCCTCACCCCCAGACACAGAGGCGCCCTTTGGTGGAAACAGAGAAGACCCCCTTGGCACAGAGTGGGCACCACTTCAGGGGGGAACCTCAGCACCGAGCGGCAGCCGCCCCTCAAAGGCAACGGCACAGCCCCCCCACCCTTAGGGATGGTGGGGAGCCGGGGAGCCGAAACGGCATTTCTCAAGCAGCAAAAACTGCGCCCCACGTCCAAGGCGAGGGGGACGCGCCAGAGAGCCCGCTGCCGTGGAAGAATGCCCACTGGGAAAGAGCAAGAGGGCACGGTCCGTGCGCCCTGGCCACCCCTGGACCCCAGCGAGCCGCATCTCCGCGTCTCACCACACACCCTTTCCCGTGCCCCGAAAATGCCGGGGAAATGCCCGTTGTCGGAGGAGGAATGCCGTTCGCGTGTCCCTTCCGCGGCCACAGCCCACCGTGGCTGGCCAGGACTCCAGGCTGGCCAGTCCCCCCCCGCCCCTTGGGCAAAGCTGGCCGTCCCCTCTCCCTCCCCCGTCCCCCCCGCCCCCGGATCCGGCCATTACCTTTGGCCCCTCGCAGGACGAAGCCGAAGCCTTCATGCTCCCTCTTCTGCAGGACGGCCGCCTTCTCCTCGATGATGTAGTCACTGGGCAGGAAAGAGCACAAGAAAATGAAGCTGGGGGGATTTGTCAGCACCATGGCGTGGGGGGGGGGCTCCTCCGGCGAGCCAGCCGCTCATGTCAGCAGGGAGCGGGGCGCTGGGCTGGCTCCCCGGGCACCGGCGGGCGGGCGGAGGCTCCTTCCTTGCTTCCCCCTCCCGGCTCGGCGGAGGGGTCGGGTCCCCCCCCCCCGCTGCCCACCACTGCTCCCCACTCCTCTCAGTCACCTGCATGCGTATGCAGAGCGCTTGCTGGTCCCACACGGGGCTTCCCTTCCCGTGGCGGAACCGCCTTCTTCCTCTTCCTCTTCCTCTTCCTCTCTTCTTCGGGGGGGGGAGGCAGCAGGCAAAAGGCGCCGCCCGCCCGCCCAGGGAGAGGGCAGAAGAGAGCTGGCTGCCTCACCTGCGCCAGCTGGGCCCCCTCCTCTACGCCGGGCTCAAAACGCAGCCCCCCCCTCCCCGTTGCCAAGGAACCGTCTGTCACTTAACACAACCAGGAGAGAGAGCCTGTGTGTGTCTGCGTGTGTGAGTGTGAATGGGGGGGGGCGCCTTCATTGTCTGGTTTCCAGCGGGCTGCCAGATGCTGCCTCTTCTCAATGGGAAGAGCGATTGGGAGGGGAGGAGGAGCGGCGGGAACAAAGCGGAGCCGGCCCCCCAGCCCCACACGCTTTTTAGAAAGAGGACCGGCGGGGGGGGGGGGGGAGAGCAAGCCGTTTGTCTCTGGGGGTCCTCGCAAGCTGCCAGCAAAGGGAAGGAGGATGCGGCTGAGCTTCTGGAGGGGGCAGAGGCTGGGCTCACCCGGAGCCATTCACGAAGCCGCTCTCCTCGCCCACCCCGCCACTAACCCCCCACCCGCCCTGCCGTGTGCATGGGCAAAGAATTCTCCATACACTGCAAGAAGAGGGTGGGGGGGCGGCCCCGGCAGGGCTAGTGCTCACGGTGACGGGATCGCACACACAAGCACGCTGGCACGGGGCGATGCTCTCACACACTGCAGCAGAGACACACCCCCAAGCGCACATTAACTTGCACACATGAAGCGCATATGCGCGCGCACGCACACACAGCCACACGCGTGTCCCATTAGGAGACTGTGTGGCCAGGCCGCTGCTGCCCTCTTCAGGGCAACACAAGCATCACCGCGCTTCACTGGACCTGCTCCCTTTACTGGGAGCCAAGGGGTTTGGGCACACACCAAGGCTTTCTTTTTGGGGGTGGGTGGGTGGGTGGGTGATGAGCACTAGGTGGAAATGGGGAGGGGGGCAGAAAATGTCCTGCTCAGACTTTCTGAAATGGAAATTGTTCCAATGCTTATATTATGGTGTGAATTCCCTCCCCACCCCGTTCTAAAGCCATTCATGCCATTGCCAACACAATACTCGCAAGATTCAAAGTTGTTTCAGGTGGTTATCCCTAGGAACTGTGTGACAGAGCACATTTATTTACTTATCTAAAACATTTTTTAAGTTGCCTTTTCACCCAATCTAGGTCCCCATGTATATTTTACTCATTTGCAAACCACTACGTAGTGGGGGGGGGGGTCCCCACAGGTACATACAATAATCCAAATTTTTAAAAAAATCAGATTAGGAATTTCCCTGACTGGCTGTGCAGCCTAAACAAACTAAATATCCTGTAATAAATAAATAAACATATCTATAATCTGCAGAGCATTTGGAAAGGATAAAAGCCCAGTACTCTGGGCACTGGAATTTTCTGGGACAGGCTCCTGTTTGATGTGATGTGTTTATTTGCTGCTTTTTAGCAATGAATGGGCTTTCGGAGACATTTAAAGACCTGAGACAGAGGTTCTTACAAACTTGGGAGATAATGTCTTCTAATGAGAAACCTCCCTGAGTTAATTCTGAATGGCAATGACAAATTAGTTTTAATCCAGATATTTTATTCATTGATATTCAGGGCCAGGTGTTACTGGCTAAATATCAGGAGAAACTTCCTAACTGTAAGGGTGGCTGAGCAGTGGAACAGCCTGCCTCGGGAGGTGGTGGATGCTCCCTCGCTGGACGTTTTCAAGCAGAGGCTGGACAACCATCTTTCAGGTATGTTGTAGGGCTATCTTTCGGCTGTGCTCCTGCAGAGTGCAGGGGGTTGGACTAGATGACCTGCAAGGTCCCTTCCAACTCTGACATTCTATGATTCTATGAATTATGGGCTAGGGAACAAGCCTGCAAAGAATGACTGGCTGGGTAGATGTGGGTCAGTAACAGATCGGAGTTTCAGCTGCACTTCTGATAGTTTAATTCTGTGCACAGTGGAACAGGTGCGCTGATAACATTTTCTACATCAAAACACACTTGGTCTTTTATGGTTTACCACAGGAACGCTCTGCAGAATTTAGTATGCTGTTTATTTAGCAAAGGATATGGAATTTGTTTATACTGTACTGATTTCAAAGAGCGGACTTGATTTTTATTCATATCTTCGCTCCTCGACCTTTCCGGTTTGGTTTAACAACCACCTTCCCAACAGGGCTGAGAAGAATTTTAGCTTTACTTTTGAGTTGGCATGCCCGGCTAGTCAGGTGCATTCCTAAATGGATTCTTTTGCATACGACAGAGTAGCTGAAGAGCAGGAAGGAAGCTGAGGGAACTGGCTCAGGGTGCGAGGGGACTGGGGTGGACGGGCCCTTTCCCATGCCGCCAGTGTTGCTGCCTTGGAAAGCCAGAGGCGACCCAGAGCTAGTGGGGACAGGGCCAGCAGCCCTGTCAGTTTTGCTCAGCTTAGATCTGGGCCTGGCGACAGCTACAAGGAGCCCAGGCGTGGGAGGAGGCTTCCAGCCCAGCTACCACCTGTCCCCTGAGGCCACCCCGGAGGCAGTGCTGTCGCCACAGCGGCTACCGGGCTCAGCTTGTCTGGGTTTCCTTTAAGGTCTTAACCTCCTCCCAAGCACGGGATGCCGGGACTCAAGTTCCTGCCTCGCTGAATCTTTCAGGCTGCAATTTACAGCTCCAAATACATCACTGGCCCTTTTGGGAAACTCATTCTCTTTTGGGTGACTTTGCAGCGGATAGAAATAATTTTGCTTTGCTCTACTGCGGGGATCCCCAATCCCTTTGAGCCTCTGGGCATCTTTGGAGTTCTGATACATTGGGGGGGGGAACATCCACAAAATGGCTGCTGCGGGAGGCGGAGCCAACCACAAAATGACTGCTGCAGGGGGCGGAGCCACAGACACAGAGAAAGCCCAAGTGTAGGGGAAGAAAAGGGGGTGACGTAAGAAATACAGTGGGGGAGAGGAGTGAGAGAGAATAAAACCCACGCTGTGGTGGCAGCGGCCACTGAAACAACGTTATTTTAATCTGCCCAGCTGATTGGATCTCCAGGGGCCAATCAGAATCCCTGCTGGGCAAGGACCATACCTGTCCACACCCATTTTCTAAAAACACTTGCTGGGTGCCAGGAAAGGTGCTGGCAGGCACCGTATTGGGTAACCCTTCTCTACTGTATGATAAGCTCGATATGATCGTTTTATTCGTTACCCCAGTACCAAGCAAAGGAACTTCTTCCTCCTCGTCCCCCCCCCGCACACACCTGTTCCTAGAGGTTACTGTCAGAACAGGTGTCACGGCCAGCGGCTGGCCAATAAGGTTCTCTTATGGCTGCCACCACTCTGGTGTGGGTCTCCTCGGAAGGGCCTGGAGCACCCACCCGGACCGAATGAGGCCCGAGGACCCAGGTAGCGTAACAAACTATTTTTTATTAAAGAGATTCAACAACTACTTTCACTTAACAACATGTAGGAAAAATGAGCACAGTAAAGAAGCAGGTGAACCAGCAAAATAAGGAACCCTGGAGCGTCTGACTCCACTGCCCCTCGCCTCCTCCAGGTCTTTGGCCTCTAGCTGACACCTAGGGTTGCCAGGTCTGGGTTGGAAAATACCTGGAGACTTTGGTGGGTGGAGCCCGGAGAGGGTGGGGTTTGGGGAGGGGAGGGGCCTCAGCAGGGTACAATGCCACAGAGTCCGCCCTCCAAAGCAGCCATTTTCTCCAGGGGAGCTGATCTCTGTCAGCTGGAGATCGGCTGTAAAAGCGGGAGATCTCCAGGCCCCACCTGGAGGCTGGCAACCCTACTCCCACCAGCCCTGCTCCCCGGGAGGAGTGAAACCCCTCCCACTTTGGGGAAGGCCTTTTATCTCTTCTTCCCAGGCACCGCCCTCTCCTATCCTACTGGTGTAACTTTTCCCTCCAAATCCCCTATCAACCAATCACAGGGTCCAGAGGGTAACCTAGGAAACGTAGGCCCCCTGATGGCTACTCAAGCACAGGCTTCCACGGAGCCTGTAGGCCACAGCACTTCAGGCCCATGGTCGTCATCACAACCAGTTATAAAGCTACATCAGCAAACGGAAATGCTGATGCATGTTGCTGCCCCACGGAGCTCACGCATTTCGGCAGGAGGGAGAGAACGGGCAGCTGCAAAGGGAGACAGGCCAGGGGCAGGGCCACCGGCTCCCGCCTGCGACTCGCTTGGCTCAGGGATGGGTTGTGGCTCAGCAGCAGAGCGGGTGCTTTACGTGGCGCAGGAGATCCCTGGTTCGGTTCCCAGCAACTCCAGTTAATCTATGTCTTCATTTGTGCCCTACTTTTCTCCTCTGTGGGGACCCCAGCCCCGAGAGGCCGGTCAGGCGGAGACTGGACAGCCAGGGAGCTTCTGGGGCAGAGCACGGCCTCAAACCTGTGCCTCCCAGGTCCTTCTCTGGCACCCTAAGTGCTCCACAAGCTGGCCAGGGAGTACGTGATGAGAAAGGCCTTGGCCTGAGACCCTGCAAGACAATGCCGAGCTTGACAGACCCAGGAGCTGACTCAAGAGGAGGCAACAACATCACGCGTTCTCACGACGTGTCAACGGAAATGTCCTAAAGGTCTCTTCCAAGAAGCTGCCTCGGGTTATGGCTGGCGCTGCTCCCCTCTTCCCCTCATCCCCCCCCATCCCCAGTTGCTGCTGGATGAATCTTCAAAAGCACTGAGGCTGCAGGGGCAAGCACGGTCTCTCCACCACCAGCAGAACTGCTCACTAAAAACCAGTGGCTGAGCAGCACCGTGCAGGGCGAGGCTAGAGGGTGCATTTCCCTCTGGCGTCTCAGCTAGCCTTGCCCCACACAGAGAAAAGGACGCTGGACCAACTGAGGCACAGTGAACTCCTTGGAGGCATGTGCCCTGATTCTGCCTCTTCAGCAAGGGGAACCCACAGGTCAGGCCCAAAGGATGCTTCCTCCAGCACTGGTCTGTGTGGTCAGAACAGCGCCCTTCCCCAGGTCGTTCTGCACATTCCCTGTGCTCTTGCGCATGGGATCCCCCTGTTCCTGTAGAGAAAGGGAACCCAAGAAGAGTTGCTGTCGTCAGAATACTCAGGCGTTGCACTCAGAAAGGCAGGGTGTGCCAACGGTTCGGCACTGCAGAGACAGAGAAATGTGGAGACTTGCCAGCCGGGACGGGGTCACGAGGTTGGGGGCATTATCCAGGGCTGCCCCTCCCGGAAGCACCCTTCCCCCTCCGTCCTGAGTAGTCAACACAAACACCCGGGCAACAGTCTGGCCAGAGAGGAAAGGATCTGCCCCTGGACAGATGGGGAACATCTGCGGGATCCTAAGCCAAGCCTCTGAGACGGAGGAACCAGAGTTCTACTTTGCAGATAACATCCATATCAGGCTGCATGAAAAAGCCAACTGCAGGTTGTGATGTGAGGGGGTTCTCGTAAATCCTCAACCGCTGCATTCCCACTTTGGGTCATCGTGCACAGACTTGCTTGCAGGCTGCCACGTCTGAAGAAGATTCTGCACCTCCTGTGCACCGTGGAAGTGGTTTTGGTGAAGGAACGATGCCTGCTGGCAGGCAGCTGCTGGTTGACCAACGTCCACAGAGATGGCCCCGCTCTTGCAGAATGCCATGAGCTCCCTAAAAGGGGGCACAGCTGATGTGGGCCAAGCGCCTGGCAGCAGAGAGGAACGGAATCCTCTGACAGGATCACAACCCTGCTGCTGACCTCAGCCAGTCACAGGGGACTGGGAAAAGCGATGGACCTCCAGCATCAACGGCCTTCCAGGCACGTGCCAGTGGCCATCTCCAGCTGCTACCACAGGGGCCATCTTCTCTCCAGCCTGGGCTGTAAATGGCTGTCCTACCCTGCTGTGCAATAAGAGCATCAGAAGAGCCCTGCTGGATCAGACCACTAAGGTTCATCTAGTCCAGCACATCCTGTCTCACACAGTGGCCAGCCAGTTCCTCTGGAGGGCCAACAAGGCAGAGAGACAGAGGCCTTCCTGATAAGAACATCAGAAGAGCCCTGCTGGATCAGACCAGTGAAGGTCCATCTAGTGTAGCATCCAGTCTCATACCGTGTCCAACCAGTGCCTCTGGAGGTCCAAAAACAGAGCATACAGGCTGTAGTATTCATAAGAACATCAGAATAGCCCTGCTGGATCAGACCAGCGGTCCATCTCGTCCAGCACCCTGTCCCACACCGTGTCCAACCACTGCCTCTGGAGATCCAAAAACAGAGCATACAGGCTGAAGTATACATAAGAACATCAGAAGAGCCCTGGTGGATCAGACCAGTGAAGGTCCATCTCGTCCAGCATCCTGTCCCACACCGTGTCCAACCAGTGCCTCTGAAGGTCCAAAAACAGGGCATACAGGCTGAAGTATTCATAAGAACATCAGGAGAGTCCTGCTGGATCAGACCAGTGAGGGTCCATCCAGTCCAGCGTCCTCTTTGACACAGTTCCTCTGGAGAGCTAACAACAGGGCACTGGCTGACTGCCTCTGCAGATTCCTTTTAGTCACCATGGCTGGTCGTCATTGACCTCTCCTCCATGAATCTGTCTAATCACCTTTTAAAGATGTCCATGCCTGTGGCCGTCATTGCATCCTCTGGCAGTGAATTCCACATTTTAAACACCTGTAATCTATCATGTGCTCCAAGGGGAAAGTGCTCCCTTTCCTCAGTCTTCCTTCACTCTTTATTTCACTGAGAACTTGACAGACTCCCAGTGTGGGACAGCACAAAGGCTGAAGATGAAAACAAGGTTGCCCTGACCGGTAACTGTTGTTCATCGAGTGACTTATGTGCAGGCACACATCTGTACCTCCTGCCCCGCTGTGAGCTCTCTGTGTTTTTGTTCTTCTCTTTAGGGCTTGTGGCATTTCAGGAGAATGGAGGGAAGAGTTGCTTCCCCCTCAGAGCACTTGGAAGTTTCAGCAGGAGAACAGCATTGTTCTAGAACCAGAAACAACTTCTCCACAATAGCAGGCCTGCATGTGTGCAGGGCCAATGCGTGCCTGCACACAAGGCCAGAAATGAATGTGAGGTTTTCCCCTCCGGGCCATCTAGGCAGAAAACGGAAATTTTGGCCCCAATAGTTTGCTAAGACTTCGCTTAGGTACATCTGTTGGATTACAAAATTGGGACCGTAGGCTGTGTTTTCATCAGTTCTTCCTGTCGAGGGCCATGGCTTTAGGAAAGGAAAGAAGAACGCTGCAAATCAATGACTGGCTGTGTAGATGGTGTCATCAGGAAAGGTTTGGATTTTTGGACCATGGCTTACAACACTTTTGAGATGAAGCTCTTCTGTCGGGAGATGGTTTGCATAAAACATGGGTTCCGATGTCTCTACACTAATGGGCAGAGTGTGGGAAACAAGTAACTTGAAGTCCTAATACAGGAAGGGGACTATGACCTAATAGGCATTACTGAAACTTGGTGGGATGACAGTCACAATTAGAATATTAGGATTGAGGGGTACAACTGATTTAAAAGGGACCACAAATAAGGAAGGGCGGAGAAGTTGCATTATATGTAAAGGAGGCATATACTTGTGAGGAAATACTTGTGAATCTGAGCATGGAAGTCCAGTTGAGAGTCTCTGGGTAAAAATAAACAGAGTAAGAAATAATAATGATATTAAGGTGAGGGTCTGCTATAGATCACCAAGCCAGGCAAAGGATTTGGATGAGACCCTCTTAGAACAGATTATAAAGTTCTCAAAGAGATGAGACGGTGGTCATGGGAGATCACAATTACCCGGATATCCGTTGGAAGTCCCAACTTTGCTAAGAATGAAAGGTCCAATAAATTCCTGACTTGTCTTGCTGACAACTTCATTTTCCAGAAAGTGGAGAGGGAAACAAGGGGATCTGCTGTCTTGGACTTGATTCTCACCAACAGGGAAGAACTGGTTGATGAGGTGAAAATAGCGGGCACCCTGGGTAGGAGTGACCATCTAATTTTGGAATTTATAGTCTTGGGGATGGGAAAAGCTGTATGGAGTCAGACATAGAAGCTGGACTTCAGGAAAGCAAATTTTGACAAATTTAAAGTTATATTGGGTAGAATCCCATGGTCAGAAATACTTAAGGAGAAAAGAATTCAAGAGGAGTGGGAGTTTCTTAAAAGTAAAATATTGAAGGAACAATCACAAACGAGAAAGAAAAATGGGAGGAGCCTAAAGAATCCAAGGTGGCTCCATACACAGCTTTCTAAAGGCTTGAGAAATAAAAAAGACTCGTTCAGAAAGTGGAAGGAGGGCCTGATAACCAAGGATGAATATAAACAAATAAGCAGTGCTTGTAGGGAGAGAGAGCCAGAAAAGCCAAAGCTCAGTATGAGCGTAGGCTAGTGAGATGCTATTAAAAACAACAAAAAAGGGTTTTATTATGTTCAAAGTAAGAAAAAGAGCAAGGACATGGTAGGCCGACTGCGGGGACAGGAAAGTGAAATGATAACAGATGACGAAGAGAGGGCAGAACTGCTCAATTCCTACTTTTCCTCAGTCTTCTCTTGTGAGGGAAATGGTGCTTGACATGGCGAAAGCAGAACACATGATGAGGGAAGGGAGTTGCAGCCTAGGATCGGCATACGGGTAGTACATAAACATCTAGGTTCTTTAAATGAAATGAAGTCCTCAGGGCCAGATGAACTGCATCCAAGGGGACTAAAAGAACTCACAGATGTAATTTCTGAGCCTCTGCCCATTATTTTTGAGAATACTTGGAGAACGGGTGTGGTGCCAGAAGAAGAGAAGAGACTGGATTTATACCCTGTCCTTCACTACCCAAGGAAGTCTCAGAGTGGCTTACAAGCTCCTCTCCCTTCCCCTCCCCACAACAGACACAGGGTGGGGTAGGTGGGGCTGAGAGAGCTCTGACAGAAACTGCTCTTTTTCAAGAACAGCTGTGCCAGAGCTTGTGACTGACCCAAGGTGCCAGAGCTTGTGACTGACCCAAGGTCACATCAGCAGGTGCAAATGGAGGAGTGGGGGAACCAAACCCGGTTCGCTCAGATTAGAGTCCGCACACTTAACCACTACACCAAACTGGCTCTCCAGAAGACTGGAGGTGGGCAAGAAGGGGAAAAAGGAGGATCCAGGTAACTGCCGACCTGTCAGCTTGACGTGTATACCTGGGAAAGTTTTAGAACAAATCATCAGTCAGTCAGTCTTTGAGCAATTAGAAAGGATGACTGTGATTACTAAGAGCCAGCACGGGTTTCTCAAGAACAAGTCATGTCAGCCTAACCTTATCTCTTTTTTTGAGAAAGTTACTATCTTGCTGGATCAGGGGAATGCTGTAGACACAGTTTATCTTGATTTCAGTAAGGTTTTTGTTAAAGTTCCACATAATATTCTTGTTGACAAATTGGTAAAATGTGGTTTGGATCCTATGACTGTTAGGTGCATCTGTAACTGGTTGACAGTTTGTACCCAAAGAGTGCTTGTGGATGGTTCCTCATGATCTTGGAGAGGAGTGACAAGTGGAATGCCCCTCAAGGATCTGCCCTGGGACATGTTTTGTTCAACATCTTTATCACTGCTTTGGATGAAGGAATAGAGGGAAGTCTTATTAAATGTGCAGATGATACTAAATGGGGAGGGGTAGCAAATACGGTAGAAGACAGAGTCAGGGTTCAGGATGATCTTGACAGGCTGGAAAACTGGGCTAAAATAAATAATTTCAATGGGAATAAATGTAAAGTTTTGCATTTAGGTAGGAAAAATCAAATGCATAATTATAGGTTGGGGGAGACTTGTCTGGGCAGTAGCACATGCAAAAAGGATCTAGGTGTCTTAGTCAGCAATGTAATGTGGTAGCTAAAAAAGCAAATGTGATTTTGGGGCTGTATCAACAGAACTATAGCATCCAGATCGTGTGAAGTGATGTTATCGCTTTACTCTGCTCTGGGAGAACCTCACTTAGAGTACTGTGTCCAGTTTTGGGCACCACAGTTTAAGAAGGATATAGACAAGGTGGAAAATGTCCAGAGGAGGGCAACGAAGATGCTGAGGGGTCTGGAGACCAAGTCCTATGGGGAAAGGTTGAAGGAGCTGGACATGTTTAGCTTGGAGAGGAGACAACTGAGAGGTGATATGGTCACCATCTTCAAGTACTTGAAGGGCTGCTATACAGAGTATGGTGCAGAGTTGTTTTCTGTTGCCCCAGAAGGTTGGACCAGAACCCAATGGGTTGAAATTAAGTCACAAGAAATTTCGGCTAAACATTAGGAAGAAGTTCCTGACAGAGCGGTTCCTCAGTGGAACAGGCTTCCTCAGGGAGTGGTGGGCTCTCCTTCTTTGGAGGTTTTCAAGCAGAAGAAGAAGGAGGAGGAGGAGGAAGAGGAGGAGGAGGAGGAGGAGGAGGGATTGGATTTATACCCCGCCCTTCACTACCCAAAGGAGTCTCAGAGCGGCTTACAAACTCCTTTCCCTTCCCCTCCCCACAACAGACACCCTGTGAAGTAGGTGGGGCTGAGAGAGCTCTTGACAGAAACTGCTCTTTTTCAAGAACAGCTCTTATCAGAACTACGGCTTGGCCAAGGTCATCCAGCCAGGTGCAAGTGGAGGAGTGGGGGAACCAAACCCGGTTCTCCCAGATTAGAGTCCGCACAATTAACCACTACGCCAAACTGGCTCTCACAGATGACAACGGCCCGTGCCAAGTATCTGCCAGCCACACCTCCGTCACTGTGGGCATACAGAGCCAGCAACCAGGAGCCACTTTGGAACACGCGCCAGTTCTGGGGCCTCAGGACCCAAGCTGCCCGGGGCTTTCAAGGGCCCCTCAGCCCCACTTGCACCTGGACACAGAAACTAGTTTGCAGGCAGCCCTGGCATAGGGCGACCTCCACGTCAGGCCTCCGTCTGAACTCGTGATATTGCCTTCTGCTGACTCAGGTCCTGGGCCCACCAAAATCAGGACTCTCCACCCAGGCTGACAGCGGCCCTCGAGGGTCTTTCCCCTCACCTTCGACCTGGTCCTTTTAAAAATTGGAGATGCTGCAGACTGAGCCTGGGATCTCCCGCAGGCCAAGCAGATGCTCCACTGCTGAGCCACCGCCGAGGTCCACGCCGTTTGAGCCCCCGCTGCCCTGCCCGTGGATCAACCGAACTTCCCAGCAGTCTCTGGAGTCAGCCGGGCACCAGGAACCCAAGCAGGATGCTGGCCGGGCTAGTGGGACCGTGCCAGAGGGGGAGCCTCGTTGGTGGGGGGTACACACCAAAGCAGAAGCCGAGGGGCGCTGTAAAGACGAACGGCACGGACCCCGGCACAAGTTTGTCTCCTCAGGGGGGCCAGGCCTGCCCTTTCCCACTCGCCCCCGGCCTCTCGAGCAGGAGCTGCCATTTCTGCCTCCCGCCTCTGTTCCCGGACAATGAACGGCCAGGGAGCACGGGGGACGCAGCCGCTTCTCCTCCAGCCGCCTAATTGCAAAAATGCAGGGTGGATGCTTGGAGGCCACGGCGGCGAGAGCCCAGGCGCAGGAAATCACCTGCTGCTGACTGCGTGCTCAATCCTTTTCGGAAAGCTGCTAGTCGGGACGACATAACTGTTTCCATGGAAACTGCACTGTGGCTCTTCAAGGAGCAGCCGGCGGAGAGGAGAGGACTGCCAAAAGTGCCCCCCTCCCCGTCACTCTGCTCCGGGAAGAGGCAGGGGCGGCCCAGCGGAGGGCAGTGGCTACTCCTGCCCCTCCGGAGGCCCCATGGGGTACTTCTGGCTCCCCAGGCGATGGGAAAGCCTTTCACCCTTTGGCTTGCTGGGGGGGGAGGTCCTTGCTCCATTGCCCACAGTCCCAGGGCGCTGCTCTGGCTTTTATCAGTGGTGGGAGGAGCACATGTGGACAGAGGAACGGCACCTGGCTTACGGCCACTGGATCCACGTTGCTAGACCATCCACCATGCACCCTCCAAAGCTGGCAGCCCATACCCCCTCAGGACGGAAGGCGGGACAGGGCAGCTGAGCCCGCTTTGCTTCTGGGAAGGCAAAGCCCGTGAAACTTGAGCGTGTCCAGAAGAGGGCGACCAGGATGGTGAAAGGGTTGGAATCCAAGTCTTAGGAGGAACGGCTGAGAGAGTTGGGTATGTTTAGGCTGGGAAAGAGAAGGCTCAGAGGGGACATGATGGCAGTCTTCAAGTATTTGAAGGGCTGTCATGTAGAAGGTGGAGCAGATCTATTCTCTCTTGCTCTGGATTGCAAGACTAGATTTAATGGGTGGGAATTACAAGGGAGTGGTTACCAACTAGATATCAGGAGAAACTTCCTAACTGTGAGAGCGGTTGAGCAGTGGAACGGTCTGCTTTAAGGAAGTGCTGTGCCAACTTATGCTGTTCATGTTGTTTACCTGGATTTCAGTCAAGCTTTTGACAGGGTTCCCCATGATGTTCTGATGGGTAAACTAGAGGACTCTGGACTGTAGGGATAGAGAGGTGGACAGGGAACTGGCTGGAGAACCGCACTCAAGAGAGTCGTTGCCAGCTCTGGACCCAACACTTTTCAACATTGTTATAAATGATCTGGATGAGGGTGGGGAGGGGCTACTCATTAAATTTGCCCATGACACCAAATTGGGGGGAGCAGCAAACGTACTAAATAGCTCTTTCCCAAATGGCAACCGCTTCTAAACAAAGCTTGCAGGACCCTGTGCGGGACTCCCCGCTTGTTGAGGTAGTAAACTGTAGCTGAATTGTACGACTGGAAAAAGCACACGTTTGCCCCTGAGGATACCTGAAAAGGGGGTAAGGACCAATTTCTCTGTGCGGCGTTCAAGAACGTTAATACGAAGCACAGTGTTCAAATGGGACCACGGGCCTTGTGCCGATAATTATAATAATAATAATAATTAATAATAATAATTCTGAATGGGATTGAGCAGGTGGAGAAAGAAGTCCTTTTCTCCCTTTCTCACAATACAAGAACTCGTGGGCACTCCATGAAATTGCTGAGCAGTCGGGTTAGAACAGCTAAAAGGAAATACTTCTTCACCCAAAGAGTGATTAACACCTGGAACTCACTGCCACAGGAGGTGGTGGTGGCTACAAGCATGGACAGTTTCCAGAGAGGTGGTGTCGGATGCATTGATAAGAATTCACAGGAGTCTTGTTTGCCCTTGTAAAGATTCTCTATCTTTCTCGGGGTTGCCTGCACGGACGGTGGTTTACGCCCAAACCTGAAGTGTAGTGTCCAACAACCCCTCTGGAATTGGGAAGGCTACCAGACCCGGGGGGGCATCTGAATGCAGCTGGCTTAAGATCTTAGGATGGTCGTCTGCTG
Organism: Gekko gecko; assembly: GCA_029375565.1. Lineage (NCBI taxonomy): Eukaryota > Metazoa > Chordata > Lepidosauria > Squamata > Gekkonidae > Gekko > Gekko gecko. The sequence goes on from JAPDNY010000005.1 coordinate 2,856,346, forward strand.
CCACAACGTCAGTATCTAGTGCCTTAGCTATTCTAAGCATTTGCTCCGCATACAGTCGAATGTCCTCACTCCGGGAGATGGGACCAGTCTGGTGTCGTGGTGAAGTGCGCGGACTCTCATCTGGGAGAACCGGGTTTGACCCCCCCAGTCCTCCACTTGCACCTGGCTGGATGACCTTGGGGCAAGCCGTAGTTCTGGCACAGCTGCTCTTGAAAAAAGGAGCAGTTTCTGTCAGAGCTCTCTCAGCCCTGCCTACCTCACAGGGTGTCTGTTGTGGGGAGGGGAAGGGAGTTTGTAAGCTGCTCTGAGACGCTGAATGAAGGGCGGGGTGTAAATCCAATCTCCTCCTCCTCCTCCTCCTCTTCTTCTTTCCATGGTTTCACCTGGGGAAGGTTCAGACCCACTCCTGGAACTGCAGTGCGATGCTACTGAGACTTCTTCTACGGGCGCCTGTTAAGGAGGTTGGAACGGACCCAAGGAATGATGTTCCATTTAGTCACCTGCGCTCAGATCCTGGTCTAGAAAAACCTGCGAGTGATGAGCCTCCAGATATCTATTCAGGTATGATGGCGACATTTAGTATGAAGGTCACGGGGGCCGTGCTGGTCTCCATGGTAACAGGGGTGCGGGATCCGAGGGTCCCAGCTGAGTTGCGGGGATTCTCTGTTGCTCCTCTTCCTCAGGGTCCAAAAGGGAACCAGCAAGCGAGAGCAGGCGAGGGGAAGCAGTAGGTGGCAAAGCCAGGGCCATTGCAGGTTCCCCGTTCCTCTTCCCCAGGTGTGCGTGCCTGCTTAGCCCAGGGGTGGCCAAACTGCAGCTTGAGAGCCGCATACGGCCCTTTCACACAGTCTAATATAATGTTAATAAAAAGCAATCAAAACGTGTGTGTGATATTTGTTTCTTGTCTCGCAGCTCTCAAACATCGGACGTTTATCCTCTGTGGCTGTTAACGGTGAGCAAGTCTGGCCACCCCTGGCTCAGACTCAGAGGCAGGACATTCCCTGTGCTTCACTTTTTAATTTTTCTCGTTGGTTGCTCCGAGTGGGGATGCATCTTAGTGGACTGTTCTCACATGCCTGATGTTGCCCGCTGAGATTCTGTCTCTGGAACGATGGAGGAGGTTCTTTTCAGAGGGTCCGAAGCCGATCTCGGCAGAATGGAACAGACGGATGGAGGTCTGGAACCGTTCCGAGGTGCTGACGCCAAGGGCAGTGGAACAGAAGCCGAAGGTCCCGATGGTGGAACCGTCTTGGCTGGAACCGAGGCAGAGAGCGATTTCTACCAAAGTGCCACCTTCGATACGGAGGTTCCATCAGAGCGGACACTAGGTGTGGAGCATTGGCAAAACTGGCATGTAGCCACAGTAGGCGACTCACCAAGGCATGAGGCATGGCTGATGGCCATCGCTGTCTGACACCTGGGTGTTGCATTGAGCCCACTTTCTGAAAGGCACCTTGGCATTGTTGACCCAAAACCAAACGGAAATCGAAACAATAAGGCAGAAGGCCTACAAAATGGTGGAAAGGCCATTTATGTATTTATTTTGTCTCAGAGGCAGAAGGGGTCACCTGGGTCATCTAGCCCAACCCCCTGCCAATGCAGGAACGACAGCTACAGCATCCGTGACAAGCAAGTATCCGATACATAAACACCTCCAACGAGGAGGCATCCACCGCTGACCAAGGAGGAAGGCTACCGTGTCGTGTGACTGTCAGCACGAGGGGAGGTCCCATCGTTTCCCGTGACGCTATTTGGGAGCAGCTGGCCCCCCTGGTTGGAGTCCAAACAAGCCCTGGAAAGGCTGCTGCGCAACAATATGTTGTCGAAGGCTTTCACGGCCGGAGTTCATTAGTTGCTGTAGATTTCCCGGGTTGTGTGGCTGTGGTCTTGGCATTGTAGGACCTGACATTTCGCCAGCAGCTGTGACTGGCATCCTCAGAGGTATAACACAGAAAGATGGAGGACTCTCTGTGTCAAGGTGAGAAGAAGAAAAATGCTGGGCAGGTAATTTATTTCTACTCAGGAAGGTGGGGTAGGGCTGAGTCATTATCTTGTAGGAGTTCTCCAGGCTATGAACAGGCTAATGGAGGAGCTTTCCTGAGGAGGTTCTTTTGTCTATGCATTGTTTCCTGAGGAGGTTTCCTGTTTCCTGAGGAAGTTCTTTTGTGTGTGGAAGGGCTATTGAAACTCTAATCTTATCTGTAGTGCTATTGCCAGCTGTCGAGTGTTTTGTGTTTTTCTGGACACGAAACCACGCCCTATTTGTTTCTAAACTCTCTTCTTTCCTGTTGAAATTGTGTTTATGTTTATGAATTTCAATGGCTTCCCTGTGTAATCTGACATGGTCTGACATGGTAGATATAAATCACCTGCCTACCATTTTTCTGCTCACCTGTACACAGAGAGTACTCCATCTTTCTATGTTATACCTCTGAGGATGCCAGTCACAGCTACTGGCGAAACGTCAGGTCCTACAATGCCAAGACCACGGCCATACAGCCCAGAAAATCTACAGCAACTAACTACCCAGTTCTGTTTGTGCACCTGCACCCCTGAATTTTGCTGGTCCTGACCCTGCTCGAATTCATCTCCTCCAGAGGTGTGAAGGCCCAGAGAAAAAGAAGAAGAAGAAAAGCCAGGAGAATTTGGCAAAACAGATTCTTTTCCCCCCAGAGGATCCCCCCTCCCCCGCTTTTTCCACTGGAAGAGCTGGAAATTCTGGGGAGCAATTAAAAAAGAAAAAGATTCTTATGGAATATCTCCTCTTTTTGGATGAGCGAAATGCTTATTACCAAGACGAGGTTGAACTCACTGAAAACGTGCAGCCCAAAGAGTCGCGTGGCAAGACAGCCTACAGCATGAGCTAATGATAATTCCTGTGTACACCGCAGACATCTACAGCCTATTTTCAAAGATACCGTTAACATGACTAATTTGTGCATAATAATACGCTATAATGCGTATGATGGCATTACACACAATTGAGGAGCTCATTGTTTTTCACATTATACAGCTTAACACGATATTCAAATACCCTGCTAGCACTGTGACGTCTAAGAGACTTTTTCTGCCCATTTTTTTTTAAAGTTAAGAACATAAGAACCTAAGAGAAGCCCATGTTGGGTCAGGCCAACGGCCCATCCAGTCCAACACTCTGTGTCACACAGTGGCCAAAAATACCAGGGGCCAATCAGGAGGTCCAGCAGTGGGGCCAGGACACGAGAAGCCCTCCCACTGCTGCCCCCCTCCCAAACACCAAGAAGACAGAGCATCCCTTGCCCCAGACTGAGAGTCCCTCTCTATACCTTGTGGCTAAGAGCCACTGATGGACCTCTGCTCCGTATGCTTATCTAATTCCCTCTTGAAATTGTCCATGCTTGCAGCTGCCACCACCTCCTGTGGCAGTGAATTCCATATGTTAATCACTCTTTGGGTGAAGAAGTACTTCCTTTTATCTGTTCTAACCCGACTGCTCAGCAATTTCATTTTGAGTGCCCACGAGTTCTTGTCTTGTGAGAAAGGGAGGAAAGTCCTCCTTTCTCGACCTGCTCCATCCCATGCATAATCTTATAAACCTCGATCATGTCACCCCTCAGCCGTCGTTTCTCCAAGCTAAAGAGCTCCAAGTGTTTTAACCTTTCTTCATAGGGAAGGTGTTCCAACCCTTTGATCATTCTAGTTGCCCCCTTCTGCACTTTTCCCAAAGCTGTAATATCCTTTTTGAGGTGTGGCGACCAGAAGTTGTGCTTTCCATTTTCAACTCCCCCACCCCTCACCCACCACCCAGGTCCACAAACAGAGGGACGAAACCGCTAAAGCCCTGCAGGTTGCTTGGAACAAACCCGGACGGTGTTTTCTTTGCCCCAAAGAGCCACGAGATGTCCCTGGTTGGGGAGGCCGCAGCACAGCTCAGCTTTATTCCCCTGAGACCGAACACAGGAAGTTGCCTTCTGCTGGAGGAGACCCTGGCCCATCAAGCTCAGGACTGTCTGCTCAGACTGGCAGCGGCTCCCAGGGTCTCAGGCAGAGGTCAAATCACCTACTGCTTGGTCCTTTCTCAAACTGGACCCGCTGGGGACTGAACCAGAGACCTTCGGCATGCCAAGCAGAGGCTCTGCCACTGAGCCACGGCCCCTCTCCGGAACAGCAAAAAACACAAACACAGGAAGCTGACTTTGACCGAGCCAGACCTTTGGCAGCGGCCCTCCAGGGTCTCAGGCAGAGGAAGTCTTTCCCATCACCTGCTTCCTACCTGGCTTGACTGGAGATGGCAGTAACTGGACCTGGGACCTTCCCCACGCCAAGCAGTCCCCTCCCCAAATTTGTCTCGGCGGAGGCACCTGCCCGCGGTCCAGGGCTTGCCATGCAGTACTCTCACCCACTCCAGACAGGCCCTCCTGAGAAGCAGCACTGCACGGCAACCTCCTGCACAACGGCAGATCCCATAGTTCTGGCACAGCTGTTCTTGAGAAAGAGCCATTTCTCTCAGAGCTCTCTCAGCCCCGCCTACCTCACAGGGTGTCTGTGGTGGGGAGGGGAAGGGAAAGGAGTTTGTAAGCCGCTCTGAGACTCTGAGTAAAGGGTGGGGTATAAATCCAATCTCTTCTTCTTCTTCTCTTCAAAGGGGCGGGCAAAACAGGACAGTTTGTACCCAAAAAGACCCCCCTGGGAAGCAATGGGTGGGCAGCTGGCTCCTCTGGACGGCCCTGTCCTGCAGAGAGGTCCCGAGGGTGGGATTTCAACTTCGGAGCAGCAGCCGTGGCTCAGACACAGCCACTGTCAGCAGGGGAGAGACAGGCTGCTATTGCTGTCTCCTGCCGAAAACCACCACTCCGAGGCTGTGCTGTTGTAAGGAACTCCCCCGCCCCTTGGGATGCTGCTCACAGGAACACCCACGAAACTGCCTGAGGCTGAGTCAGCCCCTCGGTCCACCAAGGTCAGACCTGCCTGCTCAGACTGGCCGTGGCTCTCCAGGCGCAGGCAAAGGGCTCACTTCGCCATCCCCGAGGACTCCTTTTTAAACTGCTGGTGACCATCTCTGCCCGCCAGCTCGCTTTGTGCAAGAGAAAAGGTGGGAGGTGCTCAGGAGCAGGGACTTCTCTGCACAGGCACCTTTGCCTGGCAGCTTTTTCTGTCCTGACCCCGGCCTGGTGGAACAGGAGGTGGCGGCTACTAGCATGGAGGGCTTCAAGAGGGAATTGAATAAGCAAATGGAGCAGAAATTCATCAGTGGCTCTTAGCCACAAGATAGAGATAGGGACTCTCAGTCTGGGGCAAGGGATGCTCTGTATTCTTGGTGCTTGGGTGGGGGCAGCAGTGGGAGGGCTTCTCGTGTCCTGGCCCCACTGCTGGACCTCCTGAGGGCACCTGGTATTTTTGGCCACTGTGTGACACAGAGTGTTGGACTGGATGGGCCATTGGCCTGACCCAACACTGGCTTCTCTTATGTTCTTATGAATTGGATAAACCTATGGAGCAGGGGTCCATCAGTGGCTATTAGCCACAAGGGATAGATAGGAACTCTCAGTTTGGGGCAAGGGATGCTCTGTATTCTTGGTGCTTGGAGGGGGTCAACAGTTGGAGGGCTTCTAGTGTCCTGGCCCCACTGCTGGACCTCCTGATGGCTCCTGGTATTTTTGGCCACTGTGTGACAGAGTGTTGGACTAGACGGGCCATTGGCATGATCCAACACTGGCTTCTGTTATGTTCTTATAAGAGGGAATTGGATAAACATATGGAGCAGAGGTCCATCGGTGGCTGTTAGCCACAGGGTATAGATAGGGACTCTCTCAGTCTGGGGCAAGGGATGCTCTGTCTTCTTGGTGTTCCGGGGGGGTCAATAGTAGGGGGCTTCTAGTGTCCTGGCCCCACTGCTGGACCTCCTGATGGCACCTGGTATTTTTGGCCACTGTGTGACAGAGTGTTGGACTGGATGGGCTGTTGGCCTGATCCAACATTGACTTTTCTTATGTTAGGGACAAGTGATGCTCTGTATTCTTGGTACTTAGGGGGGAAACAGTGGGCAGGCTTCTAGTGTCCTGGCCTCACTGGTGGACCTCGTGGTGGCCCCTGGTATTTTTGGCCACTGTGTGACACAGGAGTATTGGGCTGGAGGGGCCACTGGCCTGATCCCACATTGGCTTCTCTGATGTTCTTATGTTCTCGTATGTTCTTATGCTCCGATGTGAGATCAGGGCCCTGCGGGACCTACTGCCCTTCTGCAGGGCCTGTAAAACAGAGCTGTTCCACCAGGCCTTTGGCTGAGGTGGTGGGCATCCAATGAAAAAGCTGACCTCCCCTGTTAAAGTTCACCAGCTCAATATGGCGCAGAGTAAGTAGATCTTAGAGACTGGGCGGTACCACTTCTGGAAATTGTGTGTATAAACAAACAGTGCAATCTGTTTTTTTTAAATTGTTGTTTATAAATTGATGCCCTTAACTGTTTTTAAACTGCTAATGTTCTTCTATTTATGATGCCAAGTTGCTTTGTGATCCGCCCTGGGCTGGGTCCCGCTAACCTGTCCTGCTCTCACCGCGGGGAAGGCTGCTTGACCCCTGAGCCCCCCCCGCCCTGCCCACCTACTCGGCCGTTCCGTTCGGCTGGCAGGGGGCTTTCTGGCCCTGGTTTCTCTGCTGCCCCTGCCTGGTTGCTGATGCTTTAAAACTGCTCCTCTGGCCTTTGCTCTTGGAAGACTGGGTCAGCTTTTCTATGGAAAATGGAGGCTATAAACACCCGGCCCCCACATGCCAGCACTGGAATAATGCCCCGCCCCCCTTCAGAAAGCACCTGGGACCAAACACTGCCGGACTCTGTCCGCACAACCGGCCTCTCTGCTTCTGGCCTCTGAAATGGGTGCCCACCTGAAGCCCCCCCTCTCTGACGCCATACGCTGGAAGGGGGGTGTGCGTGCCTGGAAAGGGCGGTGGGGGTGGCACCGCCCCCTTGCAGCAGAAAGGTCCCCGTGCTGCTCCCTCCCGCCCTGCCTCCCTCCCTGTGGGGATGCTGCCGGAAATGCTGCTCAGGCGCTGCCCTTTAAACTGCGCTTCTTCTCAAGAGCACTCCGGCCAGGTCATTAAGCTGTTGGTCTTTCCACTCCAGCAAAATGAAAGCAGTCGTGGAAAACACTCCTGACCGACCATCGGTTCCATCAGGCAGGCCCAGTTAATGGGAGCCCCCTTCCATTTGTTTCCACGGAGCGCAGAGACAAACGCTCCATAGAATCATAGAGTTGGAAGCGACCTCCGAGGTCATCTAGTGCACCCCCCTGCACAATGCAGGAAATTCACAAATACCTCCCCCTCCCCGAGACACCTGCTCCACGCCCAGAAGAGGGTGAAAAACACCCTCCAGGGTCCCTGGGCCAAACTGGCCTGCAGAAGAATTGCTTCCTGACCCCAACGTGGCCATCAGCATTTCCCTGGGCGTGTAAGAAAGGGCCACGAGAACTAAGCACTGAGGCATCCCTTCCTGCCCTCCCTCTCTTGGTCTAAGTTCACAGAATCAGAATGGCTGTCAGAGGGCCATCTAGCCTCTGTCGGAAAACCTCCAAAGACGGAGAGCCCACCACCTCCCGAGGAAGCCTGTTCCACTGAGGAACTCTTCTGTCAGGAAGTTCTTCCGAATGTTTAGCTAAAAACTTTTCTGACTTAATTTCAACCTGTTGGTTCTGGTCCGACCTTCTGGGGCAACAGAAAATAACTCCATCCATACCATCTTCTGTATGACAGCCCTTCAAGTACTTGAAAACGGTGAACATATCCCCTCCCAGTCGTCTCCTCTCCAGGCTAAACATGCCCAGCTCCTTCAGCCTTTCCTCACTTGGTCTCCAGACCCCTCACCCATTTCGTTGCCCTCCTCTGGAGACATCCCACCTTGGTGCCCAAAACTGAACACAACACTCTAGGTGAGGTACTACCAGAGCAGAGTAAAGCGATACCATCACTTCGCGTTATCTGGACACTATACTTCTGTTGATACAGCCCCAAAATCACATTTGCCTTTTTAGGTGCCGCATCACACTGCTGACTCATGTTCAGTGTATGGTCTACTAAGGCCCTATGTATGGTCATACCCAGTGTATGGTCTACTAAGGACCTACTAAGATTGAAGGTCAAAGAAGAAGGGGATGGCAAAGGATGAGATGGCTAGACATTGTTATCGATGCAATAAACATGAAGTTAAGCAAACTCCGGAGCATGACGGAAGACAGGAGGGCCCGGCGTAATGTGGTCCGTGGGGTCACGAAGAGTCAGACTCAACTGTGCGACTGAACAACAACAAAGGCCCCTGGATCCTTTTCACACATACTACCCAACTGCAGCCAGTATCATCATGCCCCTGTATAAATCATTGGTGCGACCTCATTTGGAATACTGTATACAGTTCTGGTCACCACATCTCAAAAAGGATATTATAGCATTGGAAAAAGTGCAGAGAAGGGCAACTAGAATGATAAAAGGATTGGAACACCTTCCCTATGAAGAAAGGTTAAAACGCTTGGGGCTCTTTAGCTTGGAGAAACGACGGCTGAGGGGTGACATGATTGAGGTTTATAAGATTATGAATGGGATTGAGCAGGTTGAGAAAGAAGTACTTTTCTCCCTTTCTCACAAGACAAGAACTCGTGGGCACTCCATGAAATTGCTGAGCAGTCGGTTTAGAACAGATAAAAGGAAATACTTCTTCACCCAAAGAGTGATTAACATATGGAATTCACTGCCACAGGAGGTGGTGGCAGCTACAAGCATGGACAGTTTCAAGAGGGAATGAGATAAACATATGGAGCAGAAGTCCATCAGTGGCTATTAGCCACAGGGTATAGATGGGAACTCTCAGTCTGGGGCAGGTGATGCACTCTATTCTTGGTGCTGGAGGGGGCAGCCGTGAGAGTGCTGCTAGTGTCCTGGCCCCACTGCTGGACCTCCTGATGGCCCCTACGGCCCTGCCCCCTGGGCCGCTTTCAGGAGGGGCCTGCCGCCAGCCGACCTCCGCAGAGAGCCAGGGAGCTCCCCTCAGAACTGCACGCGGTCAGGAACTGTAGGACACCGAGGTCACTCCGCGGGCAACTCTTTCCAGCACGGGCCAGTTCGGAGGCCACCCTCCTCACAAAAACTCTGCTTTGCCCTCACTCGCTCCCCCCCAGGCCAGCCCCGCCCCACCCCTCTTGTCCAGCAGTGTGCCTGAAGCAGACGACTTTCTTCCCCAACCGGAGGCCACTCCTTCCTGCCCTGTGACCTTGATGCTCCCCCTCCCCAGGCGTCCTGTGGTGCTGGTGCTCCAGCCAGTGCAGTGGGGTGGCCCTTCCACCGCCTGAGCCCTTCTCCCTCCGGGCTGGTCACATACCCTCCCCCAGGTGATCCACCGCTCGCAACACGGCATGACACAAACACCAACGCTCCTCTGCACACCATCTTAGTGCCTGTGGCCTTCTAAACCCCGGCCTCCTCCCACCAAGACAAGACCACGCCTCTGCTTCCAGACAGCCAGCAAGGAGCTCAAGACCTGCGACTCCGACATTCTTCCACACGGCGGCATCACAACAGGCCCCGGGGTAGTGGCAAGAGAGCAGGGCACTGACCTGTGAGAGGTGAAGTTGTCGTAGGAGCCCACAGTGTAGTGTCGGAAGAGGCGCTTCGTCCTGTCTTCTCGGGTTTCTGTAAGGAAAGAGCAGAGGGGACTCAGAGGCCTGGGGGGAGAGGGCGGACCCACCACCCGTCTGCGCACAGGGTCCGGCGAGGAACCCACCCAGAGAGGCCCTTCCTGATCCCACAGCTGCTCAGAGGTGGTAACATGGGGGGGCCTGAGTGGAATGCGGTAGAGGAGTCCTGCCGAAAGGGTTGTCCCCAGTGTTCCCTCTAAGCTGAGTTGGTGTGAGCTAGATCACAGTTTTTTAGCCTCCGGCTCACGCATTTTTTGTCTTAGCGCAGGAAAGAAGGAGGGCTCCAGAGCAAGCTAATTTATGCAGCAGCCAAATCGCTCGCTCACAACTTTAATGCCAGGAGCTCACAAAGTAGGATTTTTGCTCACAAGACAGCACAGCTTAGAGGGAGCGTTGTGACGGCTTCGCCAGGCACCCGAACCCCAGCTGCTTTGCTGCTGCAGCTCAGCAGTTTGTTACTGCGCTGCCAGGAACACACCACACGCGGTGCCATGATGACATGAGAACGGGGCGCATGCCCACGCAACTCTGAGGGAAAAGGAGCTGGGTTGTATCCAGTGTTCCCTCTAAGCCGAGTGAGTGTGAGCTAGCTCACAGTTTTTTAGCCTCCGGCTCACACTTTTTTGTCTCCGCTCAGGAAGGATGTGGCTCCAGAGCAAACTGATTTATGCAGCAGCCAAATCGCTGGCTCACCGTTTTAATGCCAGGAGCTCACAAAGCAGAATTTTTGCTCACAAGAGGACGCCACAGCTTAGAGGGAGCACTGGTTGTATCCCTGCTCGACTCACACGTCCTCCCCTGAACGTGTTTGTGCAAGAAGGCCCCTTCCACAAGCCCCGGCATTTTACCCCACTGGGGCTGAGGTAGTCACGGGGGAAGACCCATTCGAGCGGCGGGGTCCTATAGAGCTCCCCCCTCCCCCCCCGGCCTGGAGCCCAGCAAGTACTGATTCCCCGGGGAAGGTGGTGCTGCTGGGCTGGACCAGACCCGTCTGTTTCCACGGGGAGTGGAGGGGAGGCTCCCTCTGCCCCAGAAGGGAGTAGGAGCAGATCCCAGTCCCCAGGAAGCGGGCCTGGGGGCTCTGCACCCATGGAGGGCCTCAGCTGCCAGTGGGAAATGGAGACCGACCGTGGGGGGAACACACAACGGACTCTGGGTGTCGGGACCTTCTGCACTCTCCCAGGGCCTCCCGTTCCCATGGTCCTGGAACCGAGAGAGCTCACACCCCTCTTCATCTTCCACTGCAGGAGCAATGCGCCCTCTAAGCTGTGGTGTCCGGTGAGCAAAAATTCTACTTTGTGAGCTACTGGCATTAAAGTTGTGACCGAGCAATTTGGCTGCTGCATAAATTAGTTTGCTCTGGAGCCCTCCTTCCTGAGCGAAGGCAAAAAATGTGTGAGCTGGAGGCTAAAAAACTGTGAGCTAGCTCACACCGACTCAGCTGAGAGGGAACACTGCTCAGCATCCTGAGCCCCTTCTTCACAACACCCCTCCCACCCTCTGACTGGGACAAGGAGGACTTAGAAGAGGTCTCCATTCCAGCTTGCATTTGACAAAGGGAGAGCTCTGAGTCTCCCACAGCGATCGGGGGGGGGTGCGTATTCCAAAGTGACAGCCGTCTCCTGGAGGCTCTGTCTCCCCAGTTTCTCGAAAGAAGGGTGGTCCGAAAGGCAGGGGGTGACACCGGCCGGGCCAGAGCCTGCAAGTGCCGTGTCTCCTCGTCGCCAGCAGGTGGGGCGCTTTCCCCACTCTGGAGGGAAGGATGCCTTGGGAGGGTCCCGCCTGTTCTCCTCCGGGAAGCGCAGCTGTTCCAAGTGGCGGCAGCCGGGAGGGCGAGCGTGGCTGCCCTTCAGCGGGCTCTGCAAAGCTACCCGCAGCTGTGGACTGCTGGGGTCCGGCCTGGCCCAGGAGCCCTTCTGCCGGGTTTGGGAGGCTCCAAGAAACACCCTTGGGCAGCCCCAGCAGCACCTCTCTTTGCAACGAGCTGCGGTTTGGAGGAAACTAACTCTGCTCCTGCCTGTTTCCCTGCTGTGCCCCCCCCACAGCCCCCACAGCAGAAGAGGAGACATAGACCCACAGCCCTTTCCTCTGCACACGGATGGAGGGAGGACGCGGAACGCTTTCTGGGCAGAAGGAACACCCTCCACCCGGCCCCTCAGAAGTATCTCAGGGGGAAGAGATCCTTTTGACACCCCCCTGCAGAAAATAAATGGCAGTACACGGATCCACAGCCGTGGAAGCCCGCCGGTCCAAAAGACACCCACTGTTTCCTCCGTGCACGCTGACCCCGTTTGAAAATAGACACAGACAAGCAGAACCGTCACTGGGGGTGGGGAATTGCCCGGGGACACACACACATGCCAGCCCCTCAGGGCTCCCCGACACCCACACAGATCCTGGCCATACAACACCCCCCTCCCCGGGAGTGCAATTCACAGGCAGGTGTGGGAGTCCAGCCCCCAACCACCACCAAAGGTTTTTTTGCGTGCAGTCCGAAGGACTACAGGACCAGGTGCATCGCAAAACCCGCTGGTGAGCATTCTGGACCCCCGGGGGTGACAAGTGGGGACGTGGGAGGGAGGCGAGGCAGTCCCCACACGAAGAGTGAGTGGAGCAGGCCGCATGGCATCCAAAGCACTACGGCAGTGGCTGTTCTCTGAGTGAATTCCGGCAAACGTGCCCCCTCTGAAGTGTCGTGCAGGGTGGGAGTGCCCCCCGGGAAGTGTCCACCTGGCAGATCCTGGTGACGGCCCGTCCCGAGGAAGCAAGGAGTGCAGGACAGACAGGGGCGTGAAGAGAAAGCAAAAGGCCGCCGGGCACAAGCGTGTGGCCTCTACAGCCTCTGGCATGGCTGCTTTGGATTCTGCCTGGCTGCTGTGCCCGTGAAGCCAAGACACTGGGTTACCTCGTCCCGAGAAGGACCTCCCAGCAGGGAGAGCGGTGGCAGCAGCAGCAGCAGCAGTAGCAGCCAAGGTCTCCGTGGGACTCTGTCTGCCACCATGCTTGGCTGATCTTCGGCCATGCCTGGCCGCTGCAGCTCTGGGGAAAGCCGACTCTAGAGAGCCAAGGGATTAACAACACATTCACTAGCCAAAGGGGGCTTCGCCTCTGGGATGGGAGAGACTGCCGCTTGTGATTGTTGCTCAGTCTCCCAAATCAAAGGCCTCTCCCAAACCAAAAGATGCAGAAATGCGGTGTGTATGTGTGTGTGTGGGGGTAAACAACGGCCTAAGAAGAAGAAGAGGAGGAGATTGGATTTAGGCCCCGCCCTTCACTACCCCAAAGGAGTCTCAAAGCAGCCTACAATCTCCTTCCCCTCCCCTCAACAGACACCCTGTGAGGTAGGCAGGGCAGAGAGAGCACTGAGAGAACTGCCCTTGTGAGAGAACAGCTCTGAAAGAACTTGTGGCAGACCCAAAGTCACACCAATAGCCGCAGGCGGAGGAGTAGCTCCTCACCACGGCACCAAACTGGGAGAGGAGCCCATGACTCTATCCCAATGTAACTTAAATCAGTGAAGTCTAGGGCGACACAGAGGACCTGAGGTTAAATTTTCACCACAAAAGTTTATTTCATGCCACTTTCCCGCTGGATCGAGGTCCACAAGGCGGCGAATGTGAAAACAGCAACATATTTAAACCATCTAAAAATATAGTTAAAATTATAGAATCATTCCATTCAAGTTGGGATTTATTTTTTGGCCACTGTGTGACCCAGAGTGCTGGACTGGATGGGCCACTGGCCTGATCCACCATTGGCTTCTCTGATGTTCTTATGTTTGGGGCAAGGGATGCTCTGTCTTCTTGGTGCTGGGGGGGCAGCAGTGGGAGGGGGCTTCTAGTGTCCTGGCCCCACTGGGGGACCTCCTGATGGCCCCTGGTATTTTTGGCCACTCTGTGACACAGAGAGTGTTGGACTGGAGGGGCCATTGGCCTGATCCAGCATTGGCTTCTCTTATGTTCTTATGTCTGGGGCCAGGGATGGTCTGTCTTCTTGGTGCTTGGGGGGAGGTGTCAACAGTGGGAGGGCTTCTACTGTCCTGGCCCGACTGCTGGACCTCCTGAGGGCACTTGGTATTTTTTGGCCACAGTGTGACCCAGAGTGTTGGGCTGGAGGGGCCACTGGCCTGATCCACCATCGGCTTCTCTGATGTTCTCATGAGCTACCACAAAGCTTCTGAAGCGCCCAAACAACCACCTCTGCCCTGGTGTTCTGCAGGAGCGCGGCAAGACCGTCCTGGCACTAATCAGCCCCTACAGGGTAGAAGCTGCCCCCCAAGATCACGGAGGATCCACTGGGCCAGCAGGATCTTGGAGTCGTAGTGGACAACTCAATGAGAATGTCTAGACAGTGTGTAGCTGCAATAGAGAAGGCCAACGCTATGCTGGGGATTATTAGGAAGGGAATTGAAAACAAATCAGCCAGTATCATCATGCCCCTGTATAAATCATTGGTGCGACCTCATTTGGAATACTGTGTACAGTTCTGGTCGCCACACCTCAAAAAGGATATGATAGCATTGGAAAAAGTGCAGAGAAGGGCAACTAGAATGATAAAAGTGTTGGAACACCTTCCCTATGAAGAAAGGTTAAAATGCTTGGGGCTCTTTAGCTTGGAGAAACGATGGCTGAGGGGTGACATGATCGAGGTTTATAAGACTATGAATGGGATTGAGCAGGTTGAGAAAGAAGTCCTTTTCTCCCTTTCTCACAAGACAAGAACTCGGGGGCACTCCATGAAATTGCTGAGCAGTCGGGTTAGAACAGATAAAAGGAAGTCCTTCTTCACCCAAAGAGTGATTAACGTATGGAATTCACTGCCACAGGAGGTCGTGGCAGCTGCAAGCATGGACAGTTTCAAGAGGGAATTAGATAAACATATGAAGCAGAGGTCCATCAGTGGCTATTAGCCACAGGGCATAGATGGGAACTCTCCGTCTGGGGCAGGTGATGCACTCTATTCTTGGTGCTGGAGGGGGCAGCAGTGGGAGGGCTCCTGGTGTCCTGGCCCCACTGCTGGACCTCCTGATGGCACCTGGTATATTTTGGCCACAGTGTGACAGAGTATTGGACTAGATGGGCCATTGGCCTGATTCAACACTGGCTTCTCTTATGTTCTTATGAGTGCACCCTCGACCCACTGCAGGTACGCATCCCACACCACTATGCATTTTTGAGCCTGTTTTCCACCAAAGTCGCCACTCAATAAGACTTTCAGCTGCACTCCAGGACTGTAGGGAACAAAGCCAGAGTCCAGGAGCCTCTTAATGACTAACAGCATCTGGGGCAGGGCAGGAGCCTTCCTGAAGAAGCAAGGAGCGACGCACCAGAGCACCTCCTCTGCCACAACTCCTGTTGGTCTTTCAGGTGCTCCTGGGCTCTGGAGAAGCGAGCAGCGACTCACGAGAGCGCCTCCCCTGCCACAAATGTGGTTGGCCTTTAAGGTGTTCCTGGACTCTTGTCTCCTGCTGCGGACAGGCTAACCTGGCTCCCCATCCTGATCTAACTCCGGGACTGGTTCGGGGCTTGGGTTGATCTCAACAGCCACCAAACTATTTCAGAAAGGCCCCATTGTCCGTCGTGCAACTGGGAAGGGCGACAGCCCACAGGGCTTCAGGAATCACTCTTCTAAATACCCACAAAAAGCACCCTTTCCCACAGTGTGTTCCCATTTCTGGTCCAAAATAACAACAACAAAAAAAGGCGTGAACTTTGGCTGTGTTGTGTGCGCTGGCCAGCCTGCTGTGACCCGGGCACACACGATATTCAGGATGCAGCCTGTATCGACAGCATCTGCAACGTCCTCAGCCGGCAAAGTCAGCTTGTCCAGAGCATCTCCACAGCAGTGTGCATGGACCGGAGGATGCCCTTTCCTACCGAGGCAAGCGAGAGTTGCCAGCTGGGCAGATGGTCTGAAAACATCTACAGCAAGGCCAGAGACCAGAGCCCCGTGCTGCCAACCAAGCAGCCACCAGTGTGGGTACAGTCAGAGCTGTGCAAGAGTGGAATGGGCTGCCTGGGGAGGCGGCGAGCTTCCTCTCCCTGGCAGTCTTTGAGCAGCGGCTGGACCAACACTTCTTGTCAGGGATGCTCTAGGCCAGGGATGGCCAGACTCACTTAACGCAAGAGCCACACAGAATAAACGCCAGATGTTTGAGAGCCACAAGACATGAACAAATATCGCACACACGTTTTTATTGAAAAATATGCAAATTTGCTTTTTCTTGATATTAAATGAGACTGCCAAAAATAAAAACAAAAGGGGTTAAAAATAGGTATTGATAATGATTAGATGGGGAGGGAGGGGAGAAAGAGAGAGAAAGAAAGGTGGAAAGAAAGTGTAAAGAAAGCAAATAGATGGGAGGGAGGGGAGAGGTGGAAAGAAAACAACTTTAAATGCATCTTCCAAGACAAGACCCCCATGCCAGCTGGACTGGCTTGGAGAAGGGGTTTAGAGAGACAAATGCCTTCTCCAAGCCGGCCAGTGGGGAGGGAGTGTCTTTAAGAACACATTTAAAGTAGCTTTCTTTCTCTGCTCCCCCCAGCTCAAGCCTACCCAGGGAAGAGAACACTAGCTGGGGAAGGGAAGACCAATCAGAGAGGCACGCCTCCCCTTCGCTTCCCCATCCACCCTGCCAGGAGCCACACAATATGTGTGAAAGAGCCGCAATCTGGCCACCCCCTGCTCCAGGCCGATCCTGCATTGAGCCAGGGGGTTGGGACTAGATGGCCTGTGTGGCGCCCCTTCCAACGCTGTGTGATTCCGTTCTACTCCAGTGGCCAGTGAATAGCTTAGGGGCAGTGCTGACTGTGAACTGAAAGGCACTGAGATACAGTCCATGCAAGGACACTCCATCGCTGACCTACGAGGGACCGTCCTCAAACAGAGCAGCTCCAAGGTGAGACTGTTGAGCCTGAGTTCATTCACAAATGCAGGGCAATGGGACTCCCACGGGACGATGAGGATGTGAGACTCTTTATCCCACTACGGATGCTAATTTTCTGCCCATAAGCATTGCTCTTCTGTTCTGAGATGATTCCAATATGCATTGTACCTCGGCATCAATGCTCCCTCTAATCTGTGGAGTCCTGTGAGCAAAAATTCTGCTTTGTGAGCTCCTGGCATTAAAGTTGTGAGTGAGCAATTGGGCTACTGCATAAATCAATTTGCTCTGGAGCCACATCCTTCCTGAGCTGAGACAAAAATCTGTGAGCTGGAGGCTAAAAAATGGTGAGCTAGCTCACGCTGACTCAGCTTAGAGGGAACACAGCATCTTGAGCCCCTTCTTCACAACACCCCTCCCACCCTCTGACTGGGATGAGGAGGACTCAGAAGAGATCTCCATTCCAGCTTGCATTTGACAAAGGGAGAGCTCTGACTCTCAAAAAGCCCATACAGAGAAAATCCGGTTGGTCTCTACAGTGTTCCCGGCTCTCTTACTACGGACCAACGTGGCTCCCCTCTGAAATTATCATCATGAAATTTTGTTGCCCCCCCACCCCAAATTGAAGCCAAGGCTGCCCTTTTCAATCTGCCTGGGCAAATGTCTGCAACGACCAAGCACCTAGACGCTCTGACCCATCGGACGCCACGTGAAGAAACACTGCCCCTACTCCAGCAGGTGAAGCATCACAAGGCAGAAATACCGGGGACAAAGGACCAGTGTCCCAAAACAGAAGCGCTTGTGAGAGACTCTTGGCTTGCTGAAAAGCCTGTGCAAGAAACGGGGTTTGCACCCAGAAGAACCAGTGATGCGGGGCAGCCTCCTCCTCACACTCAGCCCCGACTCCCACCAAGTGTAAATCCCCATCCACACTGGTCTCTTGTCAACCCCCTTGGCACTCCCCCTTGGCAACAAGTGGCTTGCTTCGCTGCTTAAAAAGGGATTCAGCAAATCCATTCAGGATGGGTCTACCAGCACCTCTGATGTGCAGGAAAATCCCTCCCTGACCCCACTGGTTCTGTCTTCTGTTTCCCTTCCCACCCTCTCCCACTGTTTGCTTTGTTCTGCTGGCCTGACCCCCTCCCCTCTGTTTAAGACTCTACTTTTTGCAGTTTTTTAAAAAGCCTGGGATCTTCCTGCAAATTTGAGCTTTCCCCTGAGCTTGCAGGGAACTTAGCTGGCTGGCCATGGGGATGTTCTGATCTGCGTGGGTCCAAGCATGCCGATTAGAGAGAAAACCTCTCAGTGGAGCCCCACATTCAGATACGGCAGACCCCCGTGTAGCAGTTACAGGGGTCACCTTGGGGGAGGGATGTTGCCTGGGCCTGTAAGAGATCCAGAGACCTTTGGCTGAACACTATTGGAAACTGGATACCGGACTGAAGGGCGGGGTCACAATCAATGCGCCCTCTAAGCTGTGGTGGGGCTCGTGAAGCTTGTGAGCAAAAATTCTACTTTGTGAGCTACCAGCATTAAAGTTGTGAACAATCGATTTGGCCACTGCATGAATTAAGTTTGCTCTGGAGCCCTCCTTCCTGAGCTAAGGCAAAAATGTGTGAGCCAGAGGCCAAAAAACTGTGAGCTGGCTCACACTAACTCAGCTTAGAGGGAACACTGCTTGCGAGGCGGGTGGGGCTGAGAGAGAACTGGGACTGGCCCAAGGTCACCCAGCAGGCTTCATGCAGAGGAGAAGAGGGGAAGCAAACCCGGTTCTCCAGATCAGAGTCTGCCGCTCTTAACCATCACACCCTGCTGGCTCTCACTGGAACCAAAAACTCCACTAAGTAGGAGAAGAAGCAGAGTTCAGGGGTTTGAAGAGAGATTGGGGGGAGGGGAGGGGACCAATGCTCCCTCTAAACCGTGGAGTCTTGGCCTGATCCATCATTGGCTTCTGGCCCCACTGCTGGACCTCCTGGCCCCTCTGCTGGACCTCCTGATGGCCCCTGGTATTTTTGGCCACTGTGTGACAGAGTGATTGATTGGATGGGCCATTGGTCTGATCCAACATTGGCTTCTCTTATGTTCTTATGTCTGGGGCAAGGGATGCTCTGTCTTCTTGGTGCTTGGGGGGGGGGGTCAACAGTGGGAAGGAATTCTAGTGTCCTGGCCCGACTGCTGGACCTCCTGATGGCACCTGGTATTTTTGGCCACTGTGTGACACAGAGTGTTGGACTGGAGGGGCCATTGGTCTGATTCAACATTGGCTTCTCTTATGTTCTTATGTCTGGGGCAAGGGATGCTCTGTCTTCTTGGTGCTTGGGGGGGGGTCAACAGTGGGAAGGAATTCTAGTGTCCTGGCCCCACTGCTGGACCTCCTGATGGCCCCTGGTATTTTTGGCCACTGTGTGACACAGAGTGTTGGACTGGAGGGGCCATTGGCCTGATCCAACATTGGCTTCTCTTATGTTCGTATGTCTGGGGCAAGGGATGTTCTGTATTCTTGGTGCTTGGGGGGTCAGCAGTGGGAGGGCTTCTAGTGTCCTGGCCCCACTGCTGGACTTCCTGGTGGCCCCTGGTATTTTTGGCCACTGTATGGCAGAGTGTTGGACTGGAGGGGCCACTGGCCTGATCCGACATGGGCTTCTCTTATGTTCTTGAGGATGTGCCACCCTGGCGAGGTGAACCTCTCTCCGGAGAGGGGGCTGTGGCTCAGTGGCGGAGCCTCTGCTGGGCAGGCAGAAGGTCCCTGGTGGCACCTCTCAGGAAGGGCCCGGCAATAGGTGATGTGAGACCTCTGCCTGAGACAACCTGGAGAGCGGCTGCCAGTCTGAGGAGACAGGAGGCCTGACCTTGGTGGACAGACAGGTTGACTCAGGGCCGCTTCGTGTAGGGGAGGTTCAGGCAAGGGCAAAGGATCCCGGTCCTCCTGGGCCAACTCCCTCCCCCTCCTCCTGCCTGGCCGGGCCCTTCCTCCTCCTCCTCCTCCTCCCACGGAAAGGTTCCTATCAATCTCACTCCAGATAAGAAAACAGAAACCCATGATTTCAGGGGGGAGAAAGTTGGATTTATGGGCTGTCCGCGGGCAGAAGGCTCGTTCTCCTCCTGACTTCTAAATATAGCCCCCGCTGAGCTGCTGCTTAATGGAGCTGCCAAGGAGGCCCGGGGGACGGGGGCTGATGGATGGAGAGGACGGAGGAGGAGAGCAGGGGGGACCGGGAGGCCACTTGGCAGGAGGAAGACAGAGAGAGAGAGAAGGGGACGGAGGAGGAGGAGGAGGAGGAGGAGGAGGGCCTATATTTAGAGAAGACGCAGGCAGGTCACATCGGGGGACAGGCAGATGGAGCCCGACACGGAGCCCGGCCAGAACGCGCATTGCGTTCAAAATCAAGGCTATTCAAGCCAACGATTCAGATAAAGATTTCCATCATCAGGAAAACAAGAGACGGAACTCAGCTGCTGAGCAGAGACAAGCATCCCGTTCCGTTTCCAGAAAGAAGAGTGCATAAAGCGGGTTGCCATAGCAATTGAATAGGATCTGTTTCCCACTAGATAAAGCCCGAGTGCCATTGTGTGGGAAGGTCACCCCCAACTTCCGGTTCTGCACCCCCCTGTACACCTTTGGCTCTGCAAAGTTATCTTTTCAGAGAGACGAGATGCAGGAATTTCCACCTGGTGCCTGGCTCACTGGCAAGGAAACGGATCGAGACCACTTGCCTGAAGAAAAGCACAAAGGCAGGCGGGCTGGATGGGGCGGCGGGGGGGGGCCCTCTGTGGTCCGAACCTGCAAAAGGATCTTCTTCTGGTGGTAGCCGGGATCCTCCTCTGTCCGGCATTTTTTTTAAAGCCCTCCGATGGTGTGGCAGGGAGAAATGGCCCTATGAAGGGCTGACGGAAGGGAAACGTACAAAGGACCTTTGAAAAAGCACCCTTGAAATGTCTAAACTGAGGCCATACTTAGGTTACGTTATGAGAAGATGAGGGTCACTGGGAAAGACAATCATGCTAGGAGAAGGGAACGGGGATGGCCCAGCAGGAGATGGATGGAAGAAGAAGAAGAAGAGGAGGAGGAGGAGGAGGAGGAGGAGGAGGATTGGATTGGATTTATACCCTGTCCTTCACTACCCAAGGGAGTCTCAGAGCAGCTTCCAATCTCCCTTCCCTTCCCCTCCCCACAACAGGCACCCTGTGAGGGAGGTGGGGCTGAGAAGAAGAAGAAGAGGAGGAGAAGAGATTGGATTTATATCCCGCCCTTCACTGCCCAAAGGCGTCTCAAGGCGGCTTACAAGCTCCTCTCCCTTCCCCTTCCCACAACAGGCACCCTGTGAGGTAGGTGGGGCTGAGAGAGCTCTGACACAAACTGTCCTTGAGAGAACAGCTGTGCCAGAGCTTGTGACTGACCCAAGGTCACCTCAACAGGTGCAAGTGGAGGAGCGGGGAATCAAACCCGGGTCTCCCAGATTAGAGTCCGCGCACTTAACCACTACAGCAAACTGGCTCTCAAACTGAGAGAGCTCTGACAGAAATTGCCCTTTTTCAAGAACAGCTCTGACAGAACTATGGCTTACCCAGGGTCACCCAGCAGCTGCAAGCAGAGGAGCGGGGAACCAAACCCAGTTCTCCCAGGTTAGAGTCCGCGCACTTTACTCCCTACACCAAACGGACTCCATCCAGGAAGCCAGAAAGGCCCTCCGTCTGCAAGACCTGAGCCAGGCTGTTGACGGGAGGATGCTTTGGAGGTTGTTCGTTTGTCAGGGTCACCATTAAGTCAGAAGCCCCCTCCACACACACACACGCACTCATGTCTTCCTGCCCAAAAGATGTTCCAATGTAGCCTGGCCTGTGTTCTTTCAGGAAACACCACCGTAGACCAGGTTTGGGAAAGCACGTGCCAAGGACTGGGGCACAGCCGTCGAGTGGTTGATCAGAGGACGACGTGCGGATGTTTCCAAAAGAACCCTCCAGTTTGCCACCAGCGGAGCAAAAGCATCCATGTGGAAGCCGCCTCCAGGTGATGGAAAGTCAGCGCTGCCCTCCTCCTTCAACTTCCTGAGCGCAGTTCAGTAGCCTGGCAAGAGCCTAGGATTGTCTTTATTCCCCCAGAGGCCACGGTGAGGAAGCCGTTTGCGCACTCTTGGCAGGTCACAGGCAGGTGCACAGAAAGGCATCCCGCTCCTTGGCACCGGAAGGGTCACCCGCTTCCCTCTTGAGGCACAGGGCTCCCACGGGACGCCTGTCAGCTCAGCGGCACCATGGATACGTTCACCCAGTTCTGCACTCTCACCTTTTTTCTCCCCAAAATGGTTTTATTCGTTTTAAATTTCATTTGGAATACTGTGTACAGTTCTGGTCACCACATCTCAAAAAGGATATTATAGCATTGGAAAAAGTGCAGAGAAGGGCAACTAGAATGATAAAAGGGTTGGAACACCTTCCCTGTGAAGAAAGGTTAAAATGCTTGGGGCTCTTTAGCTTGGAGAAACGACGGCTGAGGGGTGACATGATTGAGGTTTATAAGATTATGAATGGGATTGAGCAGGTTGAGAAAGAAGTCCTTTTCTCCCTTTCTCACAATACAAGAACTCGTGGGCACTCCATGAAATTGCTGAGCAGTCGGGTTAGAACAGATAAAAGGAAATACTTCTTCACCCAAAGAGTGATTAACATATGGAATTCACTGCCACAGGAGGTGGTGGCAGATGCAAGCATGGACAGCTTCAAGAGGGAATTAGATAAACATATGGAGCAGAAATCCACCAGTGGCTATTAGCCACAGGGCATAGATGGGAACTCTCAGTCTGGGGCAAGTGATGCACTCTATTCTTGGTGCTGGAGGGGGCAGCAGTGGGAGGGCTTCTGGTGCCCTGGCCCCACTGCTGGACCTCCTGATGGCCCCTGGTATATTTTGGCCGCTATGTGACAGAGTGTTGGACTAGATGGGCCATTGGCCTGATTCAACATTGGCTTCTCTTATGTTCTTATGTAAATTAACAAGATTAATAATAGGACAGGCGTGTACATATAGCCTGCATATATTATTTTATACATACAAATAAATACAGCTCTATATAGTCTAGTCTAAGGATGCTGTTTTCCAACGTCTTACAAGTCAAACCGTATGACATGAGAGCTTAGAGTCTAATCTAAAAAGTCTAAAGAGTGATACTTTCCATTACATGCTGTCTGTACAGTATGTCTAGAATACCTTTTGAGGTTGCTAAGTGAGGTGAAGAGTATTTATTACGTCAGGTATTGTTCCTTTAGTGGTTAGATGTGCTAATATGGGAGACCAGGGCTTCTAGTGACCTGGCCCCACTGGTGGACCTCCTGATGGCACCTGGTATTTTTGGCCACTGTGTGACACAGAGTGTTGGACTGGAGGGGCCACTGGCCTGATTCAACATTGGCTTCTCTGATGTTCTTCTATCTGGGGCAAGGGATGCTCTGTCTTCTTGGTGCTGGAGGGGGGGGGGCAGCAGTGGGAGGGCTTCTAGTGTCCTGGCCCCACTGGTGGACCTCCTGATGGCCCCTGGTATTTTTGGCCACTGTGGGACACAGAGTGTTGGACTGGAGGGGCCACTGGCCTGATCCAACATTGGCTTCTCTGATGTTCTTGTATCTGGGGCAAGGGATGCTCTGTCTTCTTGGTGCTGGAGGGGGGGCAGCAGTGGGAGGGCTTCTAGTGTCCTGGCCCCACTGGTGGACCTCCTGATGGCACCTGGTATTTTTGGCCACTGTGTGACGCAGAGTGTTGGACTGGAGGGGCCACTGGCCTGATCCAACATTGGCTTCTCTGATGTTCTTGTGTCTGGGGAAGGGATGCTCTGTATTCTTGGTGCTTGGGGGGGGCAACAGTGGGAGGGCATCTAGTGTCCTGGCCCTACTGCTGGACCTCCTGAGGGCCCCTGGTATTTTTGGCCGCTGTGTGACAAAGAGAGTTGGACTGGATGGGCCATTGGCCTGATCCAACAAGGGCTTCTCTTATGTTCTTACCATACACTTGTAATATCGTCGTGTTCACCTTTAGATTTGTTTTGTTTCAGAGTGTCTGAGGTTTTTCCCACTATGTATATGTTCCAAAGTTTTTTATACCAGCGGATGGCGTTTAGATTGTTTGTGGATTTCCATGTAGATGCTATTGTGGTTTTGGCTGCAAATAGTAATAAGCTGTTTCTTTTCCTTTGTGTAGTGGACAGGGCGGTTTCCTCTCTGAGGCTGAGAAGGAGTGCTTCCCACTCTCACCTTTAAGATGCAGGTTCAGGGATGTGAAGTTCTGAACTGACACCTGGAGAACATTCTCTTCTCAAAGTCCCATATCCTGTCTCTGTTCCTTTATGCATTTTCACGTGAAAAATTCGAACAGGTCTCCCTGAGGAAGGGAGCTTTGACTCACAAGCTAAACATGAGCCTGCAGTGCGATGTGACTGCAAAGCTGTCCATGCGAAGAAAGCTAATGCAATCTTAGGGTGCATTAACAGAAGCATTATGTCCAGATCACGGGAGGTGGTCGTTCTGCTCTGTCCTGCTATGGTCAGGCCTCACCTGGAGTACCACATCCAGTTTTGGGCACTACATTTTAGGAAGGATGTTGACAAGGCCAAGCGTGTCCAGAAGAGGGCAACCAGGACAGTGAGAGGGTTGGAATCCAACAAGTCTTACAAGGAAAGGCTGAAAGAGTTGGGTCTGTTTAGCCTGGGAAAGAGAAGGCTCAGAGGGGCCACAATTGCAGTCTTCAAATATTTGAAGGGCTGTCATGTAGAAGACGGAGTAGATCTATTCTCTCTTGCTCTGGATTGCAAAACTAGATCTTACGAGGGAGTTGTTACCAGCTAGGTATCAGGAGAAACTTCCTAACTGTAAGAGTGATTGAGCAGTGGAACAGCAGTGCCTCGGGAGGTGGTGGATGCTCCTTCGTTGGAAGTTTTCAAGCGGATGCTGGACAACCATCTTTCGGGTCTGTTGCAGGGCTATCTTTCAGCTATGCTCCTGCATAGTGCAGGGGGTTGGACTAGATGACCTACAAGGTCCCTTCCAACTCTAACATTCTATGATTCTAAAATAAAGCACAGATAGGCCAAAAGACTGACCAGGAGTGCCCATGCGCATGTCTTTCCAGCAGTAATTCAAGGTGATGTGGAGTAGCCCTTCCCTCGGTATCGTGCACCCTCAAACGAAAAAGAACGTGGAAGAAATACGGAACGCCTTCCCATTACGGTGAAAAGGTGCGTGGGTGGGTGGGGGAGTTATTTTGATTTACGATATTTTATTCTATCCTTAGAAACCCAGAACATCACAATCTGAGCATCTGGGACAGGACAGAATCTCAGCCCAGATATATAAATAGCCAAGTTTTTTTGTCCTGGGAAGGACACGGAGCCTCCGTCAGTCATCTGGGAAACAAAAACAGAACCCGGAGCTCCGGAGCTCTAATGACCTTCCACACATAATGAACTGGAGAAAGCACTTTTGCACAGGAGAAGTGCTTAATGCAAACAATTAGGAAGAAGAATACTTAAAACCTCTCCTTAAAACCAAAGGCTTTTTGAAAACAAGCCCTGCTAAGCAAGCTCTTTAAAATCCTTTGATTTAATGCAAATCTTCAGGAAGAGAACATTAAGGATTTCACGCTCAAGCACCATAGAGTGGGGGCCTCCCTAACTCTAAGCCTTTGCTCTGCCCCTGGGGCATACTCGGTGGGGGGGGTCTGTTCTTCCTTTTTCTCTGCCTGCACAACAGCCGATCACCCCATTGGTGCAGCTGCTGAGATTCAGGCCGCCAGAATGCGGTCAGGATCCAGCCCTAGTTTCCGATCCAGCCCTAGTTTCGCTGCCACAATACCCGTGTCAATGCCAGGCAAGGAGTGAGAAGCTGGCAAACTCATGAGGAGCTGGGAGGGATGTGCCCGTGCCCACCCCCTGACTTGGAATTTGCTACGGCAAAGCAGAGAACTGGTGTCAGGAGGCACTGAGGCTCAGCCACAGGAATCACTCATCCTTTCTCATCTCCCACCTGAGCTGGGCTGATGGGCCTGTGGCTCAGTGGAAGAGCATCTGCCTGGCATGCAGAAGGTCCCAGGTTCAATCCCTGGCATCTCCAGTTAAAAAGGACCAGGCAGGAGGTGATGGGAAAGACCTCAGCCTGAGACCTTGCAGAGCTGTAAAGAGGGGCCCTGGCTCAGTGGAAGAGCCTCTGCTTGGCATGCAGGAGGCCCCAGGTTCAGTCCCCGGAACCATCTCCAATTAAAAGGACCAGGCAGGAGGTGATGGGAAAGACCTCCACCTGAGACCCTGCAGAGCTGTAAAGAGGGGCCCTGGCTCAGTGGTAGAGCACCTGCTTGGCACGCAGAAGGTCTTCTTCTTCTACCTCACAGGGTGTCTGTTGTGGGGAGGGGAAGGGAAAGGAGTTTGTAAGTCCCTCTGAGACTCCTTTGAGTAGTGAAGGGCGGGGGATAAATCCAATCTCTTCTTCTTCTTCTACCTCACAGGGTGTCTGTTGTGGGGAGGGGAAGGGAAAGGAGTTTGTAAGTCTCTCTGAGACTCCTTCGGGTAGTGAAGGGCGGGGGATAAATCCAATCTCTTCTTGTTCTTCTAAATAATACACTTCCTTTTGTTTAGAACAGAATTAGTTTTCTGCCTTTAGCTTTTATTTTTTCCTACCTCTCAGATACCAAAAACTACAGATGCATGTGCTATGGGTATATTCAGGCGGGTAGCCGTGTTGGTTTGAAGCAACAGAGCAAAGTGGGAGTCCAGTGTGGCACCCTTAAGGCCAACAGCTGTTGTGTGCACGCAGTCAAACTTTGTTCCTGTGCTACGGTAAGTCCAGAGTGCAGCAGTTTGCAACTCGCTTTCGAGTACTGGGCATACTTGCTATTTTTATTTTTTTAAGAAAATGAAAATATTTATATATAAATTCCACTGAAATGCTAAACAGTACAATTTTATATGATAACTAACGTATAAATAATGCATTTTAAGATGCTCATCAGCAGAAGAGGTTTAGGTTTGATAGGAAAGAACTGCATCTATTCCCATTTCCTTCCAAATTTCCATTCCCCCTCCCCCCCTTCCTGGATTAAAATCAAAATTTTCTCTGGAGCTTGAAAATTTCTGGAAATTTTACATCTCTAGATGCCAACCACAGCTTTGCCCTGACTTCCTGGTTCTAGAACATAAGAACATAAGAGAAGCCAGTGTTGGATCAGGCCAGTGGCCCCTCCAGTCCAAAACTCTGTGTCCCACAGTGGCCAAAAATACCAGGTGCCATCAGGAGGTCCAGCAGTGGGGCCAGGACACTAGAATTCCCTCCCACTGTTGCCCCCCAAGCACCAGGAAGACAGAGCATCACTTGCCCCAGACATAAGAATGTAAGAGAAGCCAAGGTTGGATCAGGCCAATGGCCCCTCCAGTCCAACACTCTGTGTCCCACAGTGGCCAAAAATACCAGGGGCCATCAGGAGGTCCAGCAGTGGGGCCAGGACACTAGAAGCCCTCCCACTGCTGCCCCCCCAGCACCAAGAATAGAGTTCTGCATTTCTATGCGGTGACCCAAGCAGAGCTTCAAACCCCTCTCAGAACTGACAGGATCACCTTGTCCGGCCCCCAGGACGGTGGTCACTGGGAGGTCCAAGGAGCCCTGCCTGTGAAACATCCCAGTTCGCTAGACCAAGAGGAAGAGGCTAGAAGGGTTTCCTGGCCAGTACGCTGTCCCAAGCATTCCTTTTGCTCCTTAACAAAACACCCACAAAGGGTCTACCCCTCTGAAGAGGCCTGGAGCTCCTGGGAAGGAGACCATGCAAAGCCCCCCCCCCCGCCCCACACGTGACAGAGGGGAAAAGGGGGCAAACGACCCCCCCACACGCCGCTCCCGAGGGCACAGAGGGTTTCGCCTCACCCAGATCTTTACAAACGGGCCCAGACACACCAGGATGGCAAAAGCTAACATTTAAATATGAAAATGTTAATGAGAATCAAGAGCTGCTTCAGAGCAATTAGCGAGATGACTGAAATCTACAATTGCACACGAAGACTTCGGCAATTAACATCCTTGATTGGGAGGGAAAGGGGGAGGCAGAAAACGAACCCTCCGGCAAGGAAGAAACAAATGGGGGGGGGGAGGAGACGTCTGTTCCCCCAGCCTCTCTCCCTCATAGGATCCTTGGTGGCTTTTTCCAGCCCCTTGCCCTTTATTGCTGCCCTACATTGCCCCCACCCTGACACTGAATGCTGCAACCTGCCCAGCTCTCCAGGCCTCTGCTCCAGCAAGCCACGGAGGGCTACCGTGGCCACCACCTCCTCACTGCCTCCATCTGTCATGGCCCACTGCAATGTCACCCCCCCCCACGGCCTTGTCTCATGCAGTTCTCCCTCGCCTCCATCCCATCTGCCTCCTCCTCCTCCACCTCCTCGTGTGGTCCTGTCCCACAGACAAGCTCCTAGTCCTCACGGGACGAGCTCTGCCTGTTCCCACCACCCTGTCTCCCACTCTGCTCTGCCATGCTCTTCTCTACACCGGCCACGGCCCCTTGCTAAATCGCCAGCCTCCCATCGAAAGCCCCCCTTCCTTCTCCAGCAAATCCCTCCCTGAAGCAGGGGTTCCCAGCCTTTTGGAACCTGCGAGCACCTTCGGAATCCTGACACGGGGTGAGGGGGGTGGGCGCAACCATCTATCCATCCATCCATCCATCCATCCATCCATCCATCCATCCATCCAATTTATACCCCAACCTATCCCACAGGTGGGCTCAAGACGGCTTACAACACACAGTCCATAAAATCAATGGTGTGACTTCATTTGGAGTACTGTGCACAGTTCTGGTCACCACACCTTGAAAAGGATATTACAGCTTTGGAAAAAGTGCAGAGAAGGGCAACTAGAATGATAAAAGGGTTGGAACACGTCCCCTATGAGGAAAGGCTAAAGTGCTCGGGGGGTCCTTAGCTTGGAGAAACGACGGCTGAGGGGTGACATGATCAGGGTTTATAAGATTATGCATGGGACTGAGCAGGTCGAGAAAGAGGTACTTTTCTCCCTTTCTCACAAGGCAAGAACTCGTGGGCACTCCATAAAATTGCTGAGCGGTCGGGTTAGAGCAGATCATAGAATCATAGAATGTTGGAAGGGACCATGCAGGTCATCTAGTCCAACCCCCTGCACTCTGCAAAAGGAAGTCCTTCTTCACCCAAAGAGTGATTAGCACGTGGAATTCACCGCCACAGGAGGGGGTGGCAGCTGCAAGCATGGACAGCTTCAAGAGGCAATTAGATAAACAGATGGAGCAGAGGTATAGATAGGAACTCTCAGTCTGGGGCAAGTGAGGCTCTCTATTCTTGGTGCTGAGGGGGCCACAGTGGGAGGGCTTCTAGTGTCCTGGCCCCATTGGTGGACCTCCTGATGGCCCCTGGTCTTTTTGGCCACTATGTGACAGAGTGATGGACTGGATGGGCCGTTGGCCTGATCCAAGATTGGCTTCTCTTATGTTCCTATGTCTGGGGCAAGGGATGCTCTGTCTTCTTGGTGCTGGGGGCGGGGGGCAGCAGTGGGAGGGCTTCCAGTGTCCTACACCCCCCACTGCTGGACCTCCTGAGGGCACCTGGTGTTTTTGGCCACTGTGTGACACAAAGTGTTGGACTGGATTGCCCACTGGCCTGATCCAAAAATGGCTTCTCTTATGCTCTTAAACGATGAAAGAATAAAAACAGTTGATGGCGCCGTAGGCAATATCATCAAATCCTGTCCCTCCTACCAGGTGAGCAGAGATGCTCCAGTGCCCAATGATATCACCTGACAGCAGGCACTTCCTTAGTAGGCAAAATGGCTGCAGCAGGGGGCGGGGCTAGCCACAAAAATGTCAGGGAGGGAGACTGACGCATCTCTCTTGACAGCGATTCTACAACAGTTCCCTTTTAACAGGACGCCTTTTAAAATAAACATGCCGTTAAAAATACTTTCTTGCACAGACACACAGTTTGCCTTCTGTCACTCACGGAAGATCCTGGTGCTGGGGGCGGCCAGCTGCTCCCAAAGCAACATGTTAAAATATCTGCTCGGCCAATCAGAAGCCCTCCTGGGCAGAAGTCCCACCTGGAACCGCCCAGGCACCAGGCGACGCTTCAGCAGGCATCATGGTGCCCACGATGGGCACCACACTGGGCACCCCTGCCCTGAAGCACCTCACCCGCCCCTCCAGCACCGCTCCAGCCTTTGCCTGCCCTGCCTGTCCATGCGGGACGCCTGGACCAACAGACGCCTCGCGCCCTCTCCGCACGACCCGCTTCACATCCAGCTTCTGTTCAGCACCGCCAACGTCAATGCCACTGAACGGTTGCCGCTCCTTTGCCAACCAACGGCGATGGCGGGCACACCAGAGGCCCCAAAGGACCAGGAGGGGCAACGCAATAATGCCACAGGCAGCATGGACACAGGAGCAGCTTTGGCAGAAGGGGCCGAAGGGGCCGAAGGGCTGGGCTCTTCCTGTCCAAGCAGGTGAGGCAGCCTTGCCCCCCCCCCGAGGCCACCCTTGAGTCTGCCATTCCCCTGACGGCCCCCTGCCCTCCCCTCCCCCCTGTCCAAGCACAGAGACGGACAAGGAAGGAGGAGAAGAGGAGGAGGAGGAGGAGGAGAGATTGGGTTGATATCGCCCACCCTTCCCTTGGAGTCCCAGGGCGGCTCACAAACTCCTTTCCCCTCCCCTCCCCACAACAGACGCCCTGTGAGGGAGGTGGGCCTGAGAGAGCTCTCTCAAAAGCTGCCCTTGAGAGAACAGCTCTGAGGGAACTTGTGACTGGCTCAAGGTCGTCCAGCAGCTGCACGTGGAGGAGTGGGGAATCAAACCCGGTTCTCCCAAATTACAGTCCACGCTCTTAACCACTACAGCAAACTGGCTCTTGGAGAAGAAGAGATTGGATTTCTACCCTGCCCTTCACTCAAGAGTCTCAGAGCGGCTTACAACCTCCATTCCCTTCCCCTCCCCACCACAGACACCCTGTGAGGCAGGTGGGGCTGAGAGGGCTCTTTCGAGGACTGTCCTTGAGAAACCAGCCCCGAGAGAACTTGTGACTGACCCAAGGTCACACCAGCAGCTGCATGCGGAAGAGTGGGGAATCGAACCCGGTTCTCCCAGATTAGAGTCTGCGCTCCTAACCACTACACCAGATTGGCTCTCGGGAAGCCCCTCCTTCGCTCTCCAACCACACAGCTTCAGGGGGATGCTTGTGGGGTGTGTGAACTTGCTGAGACTGAGATGGAAAGACATCTCGGGGAGAGGGGGGCACAACAGATAGTCGCTGAATGAAAGTCTCTGCCCCCAAGTGCTGCAAGCAGCTAAAAAACCAAACTCCGTGCTAGGAAAGGGACTGAGGACAGGAGGGCCGATACTGAAATGCCCCCGTCTAGAGCTACGGTGCGGCCTCCTTTGGAATACCGGGAGCAGCTCTGGTCGCCGTATCCACAAAGGACAAGACGATGAGGGGGTTGGAGCACTTTCCTCGGAGGACGGGCTGAACCGGTTTGAGACTTTTCAGTTCAGAAGGCCGGGGAGGAGGGAGCACAATAGAGGTTGACAAAATTATGAGCCGGGTAGAGAGAGCCGATGGAGCGCTTCTTCTCCCCCTCCCGAAATACTAGAGCTCGGGGGGGGGGGCGCCCAGGGGAGTGGAAGGGCAGCCGTTTGTGGTCACGGCCACAGGAATCAATGGCTTTAACAGATTCTAGACAGATTCGTGGGGGACGGACGGGTCCATCAGTGGCTACCAGCCATGGTGACGCAGTGGAACCTCCACTTTCCGAGGAACTGGTCGGCCACCGTGCGAGACGGGATGCTGGACGAGACGGGCCCTCAGTGGTCCGATCCAGCAGGGCTCTCCTTAGGCTCTGAAATTCTTCTACCAGCTGGAAGCCTGGGGCTGCCACGGGCCAGAGCGCAGCCTAGGCTGAAGCCCCCACGGAACATGCCCAGGGGCAGGAACGCCACACACCAGCAGCCGCCACATCCACTCCACGGGGCTTCACCTTCCGCAGCAGAGCTGCTGGGAAGCGGCTCTCACTTTGAGCACTTATTCTGGAGAGCGGCAGTGAAGGAAGGTGGCGATTACTGGACCCCCTCGCCCTGCAGCCAAGTGCTCGGAAAATACAGAGCGAGCTGGCAGCGGCGAGGAGAGAGGCGCTTGCCACACATCCCAGATGGCGGAGTGCATGCCGGTGCCAACTGAAAGGGGGAGAAGGAGCCTCCCAGGCAGTCAGCAGCTGCAGGCATATGGAGCGACGGGAGGGGGCTGGACCTGGAACGCCCCTCCAACAACGGCTCGTGGCAAGACAGAGAGGAGAAGGAGACCATACCAGGGGGTGAGGGTGGGAAGGGAAGCTCCTGCCCGGATCTGCTCAGCCCCCCAAGGAAAGGTCCTCCACCAGCTAAGATCCTTCTCATAAGAACATAAGAGAAGCCCATGCTGAATCAGGCCAATGACCCATCTAGTCCAACACTCTGTGTCACACAGCGGCCAAAAATACCACATGCTATCAGGAGGTCCAGCAGTGGGGCCAGGACACCAGAAGCCCTCCCACTGCTGCCCCCTCCAGCACCAAGAATAGAGTGCATCACTTGCCCCAGACTGAGAGTTCCCATCTACACCCTGTGGCTAATAGCCACTGATGGACTTCTGTTCCAGATGTTTATCCAATTCCCTCTTGAAACTGTCCATGCTTGTAGCTGCCACCACCTCCTGTGGCCGTGAATTCCATGTGTTAATCACTCTTTGGGTGAAGAAGTACTTCCTTTTATCTGTTCTAACCCGACTGCTCAGCAATTTCATGGAGTGCCCACGAGTTCTTGTATTGTGAGAAAGGGAGAAAAGTACTTCTTTCTCAACCTGCTCAATCCCATTCATAGTCTTATAAACCTCGATCATGTCACCCCTCAGCTGTCATTTCTCCAAGCTGAAGAGCCCCAAGCGGTTTAACCTTTCTTCATAGGGAAGGTGTTCCAACCCTTTTATCAGTCTAGTTGCCCTTCTCTGCACTTTTTCCAAGGCTATAATATCCTTTTTGAGATGTGGCGGCCAGAACTGTGCACAGTATTCCAAATAAGGTCGCACCAATGATTTATACAGGGGCATGAGGATACTGGCTGATTTGTTTTCAATTCCCTTCCTAATAATCTCCAGCATAGCGTTGGCCTTCTTTATTGCAGCTACACACTGTCTAGACATTTTCATTGAGTTGTCCACTACGACTCCAAGATCTCTCTCTCTCTTCTCCTGAGCTCTGCTCTCTGCGACCCCCCCCAAAAAAAGCATGAGGCAGGTGGCAACCGGAGACGGGGCTTTCTCGGTAGTGGCTCCTTGTCTATGATATGCCCTCCTGCCGGGGAGGGGGCTCACCTGCCCCCTGCCCTGCTCACTTCCAGGCGCCAGGCCAAGCCACTGCTGTCCCTCCAGGCTTCCAATGCCCTTCAGCTTGCTTTGACTGCCTGCCTCTAGCGTAAGAAAAGAATGAAAGACTTACTTTAAGCCGCTGTTAGATGCAGGGGGAGGGGTTGTCACCGTGCCGGTCTGAAGCAACAGGGGAAAGTCGGAGTCCTGTGGGGGCACCTTTAAGACCAACAAAGTTTAATTCTGGGTATAAGTTTTCGTGAGCAAGCACACGTTCTCTGATGAACTTGTTGGCCTTAAAGGTGCTCCCACAGGACTCAAGCTTTCTTCTTCAAGCGGATCTGTGTCTAAGGCTGTCTTTAGGTGCTTTCTGGGTTTCTCCTAGTTCACTAATGGTTGACAACTTTTACCGTGTTGACCCATTTGTTTTTGCTTCTTAGGCTGCCTCAAGCAGTACTGCAAGAGTCTAAACCACCATCGGGTTCCTCACAGGACAAGGACTCCTGTGGGCACTCCATGAAGTGGCTGAGCAGTCGGGTCAGAACGGGTAAGAGGGAGTCCTTCTTCACCCAAAGAGTGATTGACACGTGGGATTCACGGCCATAGGAGGGGGTGGCGGCTACAAGCATGGACAGTTTCAAGAGGGAATTGGATCAACAGATGGAGCAGAAGTCCAACAGTGGCTATTAGCCACAAAGTACAGATAGAAACTCTCAGGCTGGGGCAAGGGATGCTCTGTATTCCTGGTGTTCGGGGGAAGGCAACAGTGGGAGGGCTTCTGGTGTCCTGGCCCCACTGCTGGACCTCCTGATGGCACCTGGTGTTTTTGGCCACTGTGTGACACAGAGCGTTGGACTGGAGGGGCCACTGGCCTGATCCAACACTGGCTTCTCTTATGTTCTTTTGTCTGGGGCCAGGGATGCTCTGTCTTCTTGGTGCTTGGGGAGGGGGCAACAGTGGGAGGGCTTCTGGTGTCCTGGCCCCACTGCTGGACCTCCTGATGGCACCTGGTATTTTTGGCCACTGTGTGCCACAGAGTGCTGGACTGGATGGGCCACTGGCCTGACCCAACCTTGGCTTCTCTGATGTTCGTACGTATGCTCATTTCCCTTCATCCCTCAGTTTTTTTACACCTTTCTCCCAGGTGGGAGTGATCCCAGTTTCCCTCACAACCACCCTGTGGAGTAGATTTGACAGAACAAGAATCCCTGGCCTCAGGTCACCCAGGGATTAGGGAAACCAGTCCTTTTGGTTTCCTGTGGCGCCGTGGTCAGTGTTGGACTAGGATCGGGAGGACCCCTGGTTCAGATCCCGGCTGTGCCCTGGAAGTTGGCTGGGTGACCTTGGGCAAGGCTCACACCCTCCGCCTAACCTCCCTCACAGGGCTGTTGTGAGGATAAAAGGGAGGCGAGAACAATGTATGTTACTTTGGGTCCCCGGGAGGAAGAAAGCAGGATAGAAATGTTGTAAACGAACAGACAAATGTGCCAGGGCTTCTTTGGGCCACCTGGGAGCACAAAGGGAAGCAAGAGAAGGACTCCTGCTCAGACTCAGCTTCACAGCAAGACTCGGTTCTCCCAGATTAGAGTCCCCGCACTTAACCACTACTCCCAACTGGCTCTCTCAAACTCCCAGACTGACAATAAGAGGCCCACCGAAAGCATCAGACAGGGGTCAAGGCAACCTCAGGGACCCCTGGGGGCTGGAGGCACGACCCACAAATGCTGCCCCTATGCTGTGTGGCAAGCTGGTGAACATGTGTGGGAGGTGTGGGGACATAAGAACATAAGAGAAGCCAATGTTGAATCAGGCCAACGGCCCATCTAGTCCAACACTCTGTCACACAGCGGCCAAAATATACCAGTTGCCTTCAGGAGGTCCAGCAGTGGGGCCAGGACACCAGAAGCCCTCCCACTGCTGCCCCCTCCAGCACCAAGAATAGAGTGCATCACCTGCCCCAGACTGAGAGTTCCCATCTATACCCTGTGGCTAATAGCCACTGATGGACTTCTGCTCCAGATGTTTATCTAATTCCCTCTTGAAACTGTCCATGCTTGCAGCTGCCACCACCTCCTGTGGCAGTGAGTTCCATATGTTAATCACTCTTTGGGTGAAGAAGGACTTCCTTTTATCTGTTCTAACCCGACTGCTCAGCAATTTCATGGAGTGCCCACGAGTTCTCGTATTGTGAGAGAGGGAGAAAAGTACTTCTTTCTCAACCTGCTCAATCCCATTCATAATCTTATAAACCTCGATCATGTCACCCCTCAGCCGTCGTTTCTCCAAGCTAAAGAGGAGCCCCAAGCATTTTAACCTTTCTTCATAGGGAAGATGTTCCACCCCTTTTATCATTCTAGTTGCCCTTCTCTGCACTTTTTCCAATGCTATAATATCCTTTTTGAGATGTGGTGACCAGAACTGTACACAGTGTTCCAAATGAGGTCTCACCAATGATTTATACAGGGGCATGATGATACTGGCTGATTTGTTTTCAATTCCCTTCCTAATAACCCCCAGCATAGCGTTGGCCTTCTTTATTGCAGCTACACACTGTCTAGACATTTTCATTGAGTTATCCACTACGACTCCAAGATCTCTCTCTTGGTCCGTCTCTGCCAGTTCATCACCCACATGTGATGAGTGCCTGCCCCTTTTCTTTCTGCCTTCCGCTGCTGCACAGCTCAGAACAAGGCCTATGGGGAGGCGGCTTCTCCAAGCCTCTGCCAAGGTTGCCTGCAGCTCAGGTGAGGCCCAAGCCTCGGCCAGGCACCGTCAGGCCCGGCTGTTTCTGCTGGCCACTCCTCCTGGCTTTGCCCCACATCCGCTGAGTGTTTCTTCCTGCCCCCTGCCTCCCCAGCCCTTCCCTGCCTGGTCCAAAAGACCAGGGAAAGTACCTGAAGAAGTGGCCCCACTGCTGGACCTCCTGAGGGCACCTGGTATATTTTGGCCGCTGTGTGACCCAGAGTGTTGGACTAGACGGGCCTGATTCAACATTGGCTTCTCTGATGTTCTTATGTTAAGGGAGCACAGAGACTCACGAAAGCTCCTCCCCCCGGCCACAAATCTTGTTAAGTCAGGGGTGTTAAACAAGCAGCCCGGGGGCCGAATCAGGCCCCCAGAGGGCTTCTATCAGGCCCACGGTGGGACTGGCCACCCCCTGCTTCCAGTTCTGCTGCTGCTGCTGCATCATAGCCTGCTTTGCCAGACTCTCTTAATCGCTCAGCCGTTTCACGTTTTAACCCGGGTCCCAGACTCAGAACTCTGAGCATGAGAGTTCTGTGGGGAACGTCATTAGATCAAAAGTAGGTTTGCAGCTCACAGAGCTAATGTTTTAAGTGTGTTTTCAGTTTAAGTAAAAAAACGAAACAAAAACCCTTTGTGTTTGTGTCCTTTATAAAGTTTCTATCTCCGCTACCTGGCACGACATTTTATGACACACATGGTCCGGCCCAACGAGGTCTCGTTTACGTCCGATCCGGCCCGTGTAAGAAATGAGCTCGACACCCCTGGGTTAAGTCTTTAAGGTGATCTGGGACTCTTGCTCTTTTCTCCATCCTGCATGCTGCAGGCGGACAGCGACGGCCGCCCGTCTGGACCCTGGTCCAAAAAGAGAGCCCGGGGAGGGGGCCTCCAGCCACCTTGCTCACGTCTCCCTTGGATCTGCGGGCGGACATCTCGGCACACTCCTGCCTCCTTGCTCTGATTATTCGGCTGTGGTTGCAGAGAGCCTCCACCATCTGCTCCCTCGCTTTGCCCTAGAGGGGAGTGTGCCAGGGGTCCGCAGCTAAGCCAGCAACACACGTGCACAAATAGGCCAAAGAAGCCAGGCAGCTGCGCGGCCCGGGAATAAGATGGCCTCCTTGTGAGGAAGGCTTTGCTCACGTCCCCTTCCAGCATGCCAAAGTCCCCCGGGGCTGGAAAGTGACCGAGCGGGGCTCTCTCACGGGGCTTCCGCTCCCAGGGCAGCTGCCGGCAATGCCCAGGACAGCTAACCAAAGTGGGTGCGCCCAGTGCAAAGAAAGCCCCTCCTACTAAGCGGAGGGGCTGGGGAGAGCCCGCAACTCATCAAGGGAACAGAACTGAATGAGAACCGTGTACAGAGAAAAGAAGCATCTGCCTGTCTGTCAGAAAAATGCATTTGATGTTTCTCACTGAATCCATTGTTGTATGTTTTCCTACCCCGCTATGCGCTTGCGTAGGTATGCAGGCAGAAAAC
The DNA here is from genome assembly GCA_029375565.1 of Gekko gecko. Taxonomy (NCBI): domain Eukaryota; kingdom Metazoa; phylum Chordata; class Lepidosauria; order Squamata; family Gekkonidae; genus Gekko; species Gekko gecko. The sequence continues at coordinate 2,893,468 of JAPDNY010000005.1, forward strand.
GTGGGAGCTTCTTCCCTGCCGCTTTTCCTTATCACGGTGGCCTTGAATGTAGGCTTTGGACTATTCTTGTTTCGCTGAGAATTTTCCAGTCCTGGGAAGGCAAGGGGAGGGGGGAGTAGTCTCCCGCTCATCAAGTATTTCTCCCGCCGGGAGTTCCCGCGCGAGTGCTCAAGTTTTATTCGCTAGGCGCTTCATTGCATCACACTATAAGTTAGCTTGCTTTGCTTTGCCCCCTATTCCTGACAATGACCTCCTACTGTGGGTTTATAGCAAGATAATCCAATAAACCTTTCTTTGTGCAAGAATGACTGGATCTACTTGATTTTAACCTGACACTGTCCACCTTCTGCCTGGAGCAGGCAATCCCAAACACATCCACACCTGCTCCAAAACCCCTCTGCTGGGGCCGCTTTCTTTCTAGCTGCACCCGGAGAGCTTTTCACACCCACACAGACACCCCGTGCAAAGCCACCTCTCCCGGTATGAAGCTGTGCCCCACCCCGCTCCATTCCTCTTAGGGGCTTCTGCTTTCTGCACCCGCATCTCTGGGGATGATGTCTCCCTCAGTCCAAGGCAGTGGCCTTTTCAGCGGTGGCCCTGCTCTGACGGCACGACCTTCCCGAGGATACAAGGGGTCCCTGACCCTGGCCATGCTCAGCAGAGCAAGCTGACACCAGGGGACATCAGACGGAGCAGATCTATTCTCTCTTGCTCCAGATTGTGAGACTAGATCTAATGGGTGGAAATTGCAAGGGAGTCGTTACCAGCTAAGTATCAGGAGAAACTTCCTAACTGTCAGAGTAGTCGACCAGTGGAACAGTCTGCCTTGGGAGGTGGTGGATGTTTCTTCCCTGGACGTTTACAAGCAGAGGCTGGATGACCATCTCTTTTGGGTATGTTGTAGGGCTCTCTTTCGGCTTCGCTCCTGCAGAGTGCAGGGGGTTGGACTAGATGACCTGCAAGGTCCCTTCCAACTCTAACATTCTATGATAAAGTGTGAGCTGGAGGCTAAAAAACTATGAGCTAGCTCACACTAACTCAGCTTAGAGGGAACACTGCTCCTGAGTCTCGCCCTCCCGCAGGACAACCTATGGAGCCTGGGAGAAAACAATTTCTGCCACCTCCCTCCTCGTAGGAGCCCGGCCCTGATTCTTCCTTGTTTTGTCAGTACTTCTTCATGTCAGGGTCCCATTATGAAGTTTAGTGCACCAACAGCCACTCAGAACCTGGGGGAAAAGAGGATTCCAGCATCTATAACGCCGGTGTTCTTCCTCCGCACAGCAGGTGGGGGCATCCTGCCCCAGCATGAGCCTAGGCAGGCGGCCGGAATCCAAACACAGTGGCCAAAAATACCAGGGGCCCTCAGGAGGTCCAGCAGTGGGGCCAGGACACTAGAAGCCCTCCCACTGTTGCTCCCCCCCCCAAGCACCAAGAATATAGAGCATCCCTTGCCCCAGACACAAGAACATAAGAGAAGCCAATGTTGGATCAGGCCAGTGGCCCCTCCAGTCCAGCACTCTGTGTCACACAGGGGCCAAAAACACCAGGTGCCATCAGGAGGTCCAGCAGTGGGGCCAGGACACTAGAAGCCCTCCCACTGTTGCCTGCCCCCCAGCACCAGGAATACAGAGCATCACTTGCCCCAGCCTGAGAAACAGCCAAAAGGGGCACCTTCTGTATGCCAGTGATGCCACTGAGGAGGCCAGGCCTCTAGGAAGAGGAACAACCCCCCCACCAAAGACAGCGGGTATCACAAGACCAATTTGGAGCAAATATACTTCTTATGCTGCCGGTCTGTTCGCTCTCACACAATTCCGTACCCGAGAGCCCCATCTTTTTGCCAAAAACCAGCTTCTGGCCCTCGGTGAAATCTCAGGCCGTAAGTTTTGACTTTAAGCTTTTGTACCTCACAACCTTTTTTTCTTCTTCAGACTTTTAAAAAACTGGTCCTGTTTCACAGTTCAGGTGGTACCATGAGCCACACAGCAGGCCAGGTTAGAAAACCCCTCACAGGCACATCCACACCCAGTCAACTTAAGCACACGTTTGCACATGCACGCACTTTACAAAGCCTTCCGATTTAATTTCAGCAGGATCAAGGGGGGCAGAGGGAAGCCCAGGGCCGCACCCACCCCACACAGAGCCCCATTTCCAGAAGAAGCAGCCAGGCTACGGAAGGACGAACGAGAGCCCGCCTCTCTCCAGGTGCACTGTTCAGTGCTCCAGGCACAGGAAAGATTTGAGGACAGGAACAGACGGGAAGGTCACGCTGGCTGCGTGCTTTGGAGAAGAGCGACCGTTTCCTTGAGAGCTTCCGGGCCCTCTGTGAGAGCCAGCTTTTGTGACAGAAGATGACGATCTGAGGCTGCTCTTAGACGTGGGCTTTTCAGAAAGAATCCTAGCAGAAGTCGGAGCGGCTGCTGGCCCAGAAAATTGCACGTACCACCTCCTCGGGCAGAAGCAGCCTGCCTTCAAGTACCATATGCCACCGCTATGACACCACCCTGCTCCAAAACTGCAACCTCCCGATCATGGGAAGATTACGTGCTGACCCAGATGGACGGTCCCCTTGTGCCTGGAGGGCAACTCTTATGCTCAAGGAACGCCTGCAAAGCAGGGCAGGCCCCCAAAGCCCACCATGGCGGCCCTAACTTCCCAGGATGCTGTGTGTGACCCTCCCACGCCCTGCTCGGTGTTCTGCTCAGGGACACTCACCTTGCCGTGGGTCATACTGACGCATCTGCACTTCCTCGACACATTCTGCAGGGAACCAGCCAGTCCGCCCTTTCACAGTCCCTTCCCAAAAGCCTCCTTCTCCGATACTGAGCACTGTGGGAGTAAAGGGGAGAGGGGGGGAGAGAGAGAGAGAGAGAGAGAAGGGTGAGTTCCCATGAGGGAAAGCATTAGCACTCAGCAATAGAATTACAATTAAGCAAACATAGAATCATAGAATGTTAGAGTTGGAAGGGACCTTGCAGGTCATCTAGTCCAACCCCCTGCACTCTGCAGGAGCAGAGCCGAAAGACAGCCCTACAGCATCCCCGAAAGATGGTCGTCCAGCCTCCGCTTAAAAATATCCAACAAAGGAGCATCCACCACCTCCCAAGGCAGTCTGTCCCGCTGCTCAACCACTCTTACAGTTGGGAAGTTTCTCCTGATATCTAGCCAGTAACGACTCCCTTGTCATTTCCACCCATTAGATCTAGTCTTGCAATCTGGAGCAAGAGAGAATAGATCTGCTCCGTTTTCTACACGACAGCCCTTCAAATATTGGAAGACTGCCATCGTGTCCCCTCTGAGCCTTCTCTTTCCCAGGCTAAACCTACCCAACTCTTTCAGCTTTTCCTCGTAAGACCTGGATTCCAACCCTCTCACCATCCTGGTCGCCCTCTTCCAGACACGCTCGATAAAGTAAGTTATGGAAGGGCACTGCAATGCCAATGAGCAACTCCTATGCCACACCAACAAGGTCGTGCCCTCCGCCACCACCAAATGCTGCCCCCAGAGCCACTGCCGCACATCCTCTGTCGCCAGCCCTGGCCTCCTGCCTGCCTCTCGAGAGCCTTGTCTCTTGGTCTTCTGTGCAAGAGAGAACCTCCCAAGCTGCCAACCTCCCCCTTCTCCCTCTTTTTATCAATGATCTGGATGAAGGAATAGAGAGAAAGCTTATGAAATTTGCAGATGATACGAAATTGGGAGGGGTAGCAAATACGGTAGAAGACAGAGTCAGGATACAGGAAAACTGGGCTAAAACAAATACAATGAATTTCAACGGGGATAAATGTAAAGTTCTGCATATAGGTAGGGAAAATCAAATGCAGAATTATAGGATGGGGGAGACTTGTCTGGGCTGTAGTGTTTGTGAAAAGGATCTAGGAGTCTTAGCAGACCACCTCCTCCTCCTCCTCCTCCTCCTCCTCTTCTTCTTCTTCCACACGGCCCCAGTTTGGCCAGCTGCTTTATTCAAGCCGAAAGAATGGTGCCTCCACGGTAGAGTCTTAGAAGAAGAAGACCCCACCCTTCACTTGGCGTTTCAGAGCGGCTGACAAACTCCTTTTTCCCTTCCCCTCCCCACAACAGACACCCTGTGAGGTAGGAGGGGCTGAGAGAGCTCTGACACAAACTGCTCTTTCAGGAACAGCTGTGCCAGAGCTTGTGACTGACCCAAGGTCACATCAGCAGGTGCAAGTGGAGGAGTGGGGAATCAAACCCGGTTCTCCCAGGTTAGAGTCTGTGTGCTCTTAACCACTACACCAAACTGGCTCTCTGATCCATGGTGCACTCAGGGCTCCCGTGCAAGGCGATTTCTCCATTCCCTTCCATGGAGAAAGCCAGTTCTGCACCTCCTCTTTGCCTCTGTATTTACACATCAATGTTCTCCTGCCTGCAGAATGTCACCAGACTTCATTTAGGGATTCACAATTTAGCCACAGAGAAAGAAAGAAAGAAAGAAAGAAAGAAAGAAAGAAAGAAAGAAAGAAAGAAAGAAAGAAAGAAAGAAAGAAAGAAAGAAAGAAAGAAAGAAAGAAAGAAAGAAAGAAAGAAAGAAAGAAAGAAAGAAAGAAAGAAAGAAAGAAAGAAAGAAAGAAAGAAAGAAAGAAAGGGGGAGGCGGCAAAGTTAGGAGCTGCAGGTACCTGTGTTGCAACAGCAGAACAAGTCACAACAGAACCTCACTTGGGTCATATCCTACCTTTAGAGGAATGTACAGAACAGTTGAACGGAACATCCCGAACAGGGGAAGGCAGGAGGTGGGGGGGGGGGAGGCAGAGCTAATGCCGCATTCCCTGCTTTACTCCTGCATCAATCAATAGGGCGGACTGGTTACACCAGAGGCGAAACGCGCACCATCTCTGAAAAAACGGCTCGAATGCAAATGAAAAGCTGAATAAAAATCGGATGTTTTAAAGAAGAGGCTGCTGGCTGGGACAGTGAAGGCAAGCACCAGGCCTTCCGACTACTCCCTCCCACACACCCACACACCTGGCCTCTGCCAGGTCAGCATCAGCATCAGGGGAAGGCTGGACTCACAAAGATCGCTGGTGCACCTTCCGGGCATCCAGAATGTGAAGCTGAGGCAGAGGAGGCCAAGCGAGGCTTCCAGCCCTGCAGCCCCTTTCGCTCTCCCGGAACGCCACTGGTCCTCCTTCCCTGCCTTCCTTCTTCACCCCCAGCCAGCCCTAACAGAGGCCTTCTGGGCACCCGCACCAGACGCAGCTGCCCGGAGCACACAGCAATTGCTTCCGCTACAGGGGAGGTGGTGGGCGCTCATCTCTCCCCGGCTGCTGGACAATCAATTAACACCTGCCATTGTCAGTGCTGGGCTGCAGGGCTTACAAACTCCTTTCCCTTCCCCTCCCCACAACAGACACCTGGTGAGGCAGGTGGGGCTGAGAGAGCTCTGAGAGAAACGGCTCTTTCAAGAAGAGCTCTGACAGAACTACGGCTTGCCCAAGGTCATCCAGCCAGGTGCAAGTGGAGGAGGAGTGGGGAATCAAACCTGGTTCTCCCAGATTAGAGTCCACGCACTTAACCACGACACCAAACTGGAGGCCAAGAGAGCAGTAAAAGTAAAGGTAAAGGTTCCCTTGCTCGAAAGCCAGTCGAATCCGACTCTAGGGTTGCAGTGCTCATCTCCATTTCAAAGCTGAAGAGCCAGCGCGGTCCGAAGACGTTTCCATGGTCATGTGGCCGGCATGACTAAACACCAAGGCGCATGGAACGCTGTTATCTTCCCACCGAAGTGGTACCTATTTATCTACTTGCAATTTCTTGCTTTTGAACTGCTAGGTTGGCAGGAGCTGGAACTAGAGACGGGAGCTCACTCCGTCATGTGGCACCCGGGTCTTGAACTGCTGAACTACTGACCTTCCACAGCCTGCAGTTCAGCGTCTTAACCACTTGAGCCACCGCTCATTGAGCAGATGTGACCCAAATAAGAGACGCGCGCCGCTAGCTGCGGGGAAGGAGAGCGAGGTGCGCAGATGGCTGGGGGACGAGGTGGCCTGAGCCTCGGGCCTGAGCCTCAGGCCGTGCCCTCCTTGACCTCAGCAAGCATCCTGGCTGCAGCACCGACATTCTCTCGAGGACCGGAGGCAGCTTCAGAAGCCGCGGCAGGCTCAAGGGACGGGAGTTTTCCTTGGAAAGACCGGAAATGCACCAAGGCAGCCCATTCCTGGCCAGAGGGCAGCTCCAGCCTGGCAGTGGCAGGAGCCCATGGGCAGCAGTGCCAAAGAGGCGCGAGAGCCTTGCGGGAGGGCTTCCCTTCTGAGTCAGGGCCTGGCCTGGCAAGGGAGCGGCGAGCAGCGTCTACCTCCCTCCCCCCAGACCGTCCAGGGACCAGGAACGGCTCCAGCAAGAGCCCAGGCCAGAGCGCTCCAGCAAGACCAGCCGGAACGGCCAAGGGCTCGGCCACTCTGCTGGTGGCAGCTGGTCTCCAAAGGGCTCCCCTCCCCCTCCCACTCCCCCCAGCCCCCAACCGACAAGTTGTTCCGTACAGCAGCACTGCTTGTTAGCCATTTAACGTGTAATCAAAAGAGCACATTTGCAAAGGCCCAATTAATCTAATAAGCGGGCCGCCTGCTGCGCCTCGGATCGGCCTGCGTGGAGCTGGCTGATCCCAGGAAAGGCCGGGGCCAGCAAGGGGGAGGGGCGGAGGGGCCATGGAGCCGCCCGTCCCAGCAGGAGCCCCTCCACCAGGGACCCCCGGCAAGCACAAGGGAAGCTCCACCTGCCCGCCAGGAAGACCGGAAGACACCAAGGATTATCTTGGAGCAACCCGACACAGCTGGTTAGAGGGACGCCACAGAATCACAGAGCTGGAATGGGCCACACAGAGGCCATCCAGTCCAACCCCCCCCTGCTCAATGCAGGATCGGCCCAGAGCATCCCTGACAGGTGTTTGTCCAGCCACTGTTCCAAGACTGCTGGGGAGGGGGAGCTCAACACACCTCCCGAGGCAGCGGATGCCACTGTTGCACGACTCTGACTGTCAGAAAGTTTTCCCTATGATCCAGCCTACACCTTCCAGCCCCTTAATTTAATTCACTGCTCTAGAAACCAAAGCTGGCCCTGTACCTTTTCTGGAGGAAGAGACTGAGTGATTTCCTTTGCGTATTTCAGTTAGATTCTGGGGAAGTCAGGAATCGGGTTAAGAGAACATCAGAGAAGCCCGTGTTGGATCAGGCCAATGGCCCCTCCAGTCCCACACTCTGTGTCACACAGTGGCCAAAAGTACCAGAGGCCCTCAGGAGGTCCAGCAGTGGGGCCAGGACACCAGAAGCCCCCTCCCACTGTTGACCCCCCCAAAGCACCAAGAATAGAGTGCATCACTTGCCCCAGCCTGAGAGTTCCTGTCTATCCCTTGTGGCTCATAGCCCCTGATGGACCTCAGCTCCAGATGCTTATCTAATCCCCTCTTATAAGAACATAAGAGAAGCCAATGTTGGGCAAGGAATGCTCTGTATTTTTGGTGTTTGGGGGGGTCAACAGTGGGAGGGCTTCTGGTGTCCTGGCCCCACTGCTGGACCTCCTAATGGCACCTGGTATTTTTGGCCACTGTGTGACACAGAGTGTTGGACTGGATGGGCTGTTGGCCTGATCCAGCATTGGCTTCTCTTATGTTCTTATGTCTGGGGCAAGTGAGGCTCTGTATTCTTGGTGCTGGGGGGGCCCACAGTGGGAGGGCTTCTGGTGTCCTGGCCCCACTGGGGGACCTCCTAATGGCACTTGGTATTTTTGGCCACTGTGTGATACAGGGGTGTTGGACTGGAGGGTCCACTGGCCTGATCCAACATGGGCTTCTCTTATGTTCTTATGTCTCTCCAGGCAGACCTGAATGCCCCCAAGTTCCCTGTCCCCGGCAATGGGAAAGGGTGGGCCGATTCGGAGCACGGCCCCCACCCCCCATCTCCAGCCGCTCATTTCACACTGGGTATGCATTTTAATTAAACACCGATGTCTACAAGAGGTGCCAATCAAAGCAAGCCCAGCTAGAGTGAGATTAATTTATTCCCTCCCCCCAACGGTAATGAGCACTTTTCGGCTTTAACAACTCATTAGTCTCCTGGAACTAACAAGCCGATTCTCTACGCAGGGTCAAATATGCAGCTCCCAGCATGCCGGGGATGGGACGGGACGGCACCTGAGGGCCACAGGGGGCAGGCAAGGCGGGTCCTCTGCTGGAGACCGGCAGAGCCAGGCCAGAGAGGGGGCAAGCGACGCGTCCGAGCACCCGGAGGGGCACGAGAGACCTCCCGTCCCTGAGACACCCGGGACAACGCCGAGCCCAGAAGTGGCCAGCAGTTCTCATGAGCCACGAGATCCAAGTGGGCAGCTGCTGTGTTAGTCTGTCTGGAGCGAGGGTCCAGGAGCCCCTGGAAAAAACTAACAAAATATCTGGGGGGGGGGAGTTTTCGTGAGTCACACGGCTCACTACTTCAGAGGCTTCTTTCTCTGACGTGAGCCGTGACTCACAGAAACCGTTCAGGAGCTCCTGGGCTCTGGCTCTTTCCATTCGCCATCCTTTTTGCCATATCTGGGGGAGCACTCAGCAGGGGCTTTCCAGTTCTGAGACTCTCCCCCCAACACACACAAGCACAAACCCCAGGCCGCACGAGAGGTGCATTCCCCAAGGCACCCAGAGCCGGGAAGGGCCTTGTGGGCTTAGAATCACAGAATCATTGAGCTGGAAAGGACCTCCCGGGTCATCTAGTCCAACCACCTGCACGATGCAGGAAATTCACACATCCCTCCCTCCCAGTGACCGCCATTCCACGCCCAAACCCCTCCAGGATATCCAGCCAAATTAGGCTGGAGAAAAACTGCTTCCTGACCCCAAAGTGGCAATCAGCATTTCCCCGGGCGTGTAAGAAGGGGCCACGGAAACTAAGCCCTGAGGCAACCCTTCCTGCCCTCCCTCTCATGGTCTGCCCAGGTTCAAACAATCAGCATGGCTGTCAGAGGGCCACCTAGCCTCTGCTTGAAAACCTCCCAAGAAGGAGAGCCCACCACCTCCTCCCGAGGAAGCCTGTTCCACTGAGTATCCGCTCTGACTGTCAGGAAGTTCTTCCTCATGTTTAGCCAAAAAGGCTTCTGGTTTAACTTCAGTCTGCTGGTTCTGGTCCGACCTTCTGGGGCAACAGAAAATAACTCTGCACCATCCTGTAGATGACAGTACTTGAAGATGGTGATCCTACCACCTCTCAGTCGTCTCCTCTCCAGGCTAAACGTGCCCAGCTCCTTCATCCTTTCCTCACAGGACTTGGCTCCAGACCCCTCACCATCTTCACGGCCCCCCTCCAGACACACGTTCCAGCTGGTCTCTCTCCTCCTTAAACTGTGGGGCCCCAAACGGAACACGACACTCCAGGTGAGGTCTAACCAGGGCAGAGTGGAGCCATCCCAGCACTTCACCTGACCTGGACGCTGCGTTTCTGTTGCCTCCTCCCTCCCAAAGTCCACGGAGCTCTTCTCATTCAGCAGGAAGGAGATGGCAACGGAACAAGAGGAGGCTGCCGGATCTTAGCAGGGAACGTCTCTCCTCTTTTTCGCCCAAGTCACCCGGTGAGTTTTTTTAAAAGGGCATCCTATAACCCAGCCACAATGACAACAAAAATATGCTGGCCAAGCCAGAACAGCTCCTCCCCTCTCTGCTGAAGGGGCCGAAGAGGCTGGCCGGTCTGCAGCTGCCCTAGAAAGACACACAGCACACTGTGGGGTGGGGGTGCCCGTGTGCAGATGGCTACCAGCCCCAAGACCCACGGGAGAGGGAGCCCGGGAGTGGCCAGGCTTGGAGGGCACCCTCGGTCATGAGACTCCACCGGTGCTCCTTCTGGCTCTGGAGGTCCTGACGGGCGCAGCCGCCTCCAGGCAGCCCCGCCCACCAGCCTCTCCTGCTGCTCCTCACTTCCAAACCACACAACAACCGTTGGGTCAAAGCAAAAGACAGCAGCACCAATGGATTTCCCAATACTTTCATTCAACAAAAATTTAAAGAGGAGGAGGAGGCGGAGGAGGAGATGGGATTTATACCCCGCCCTCCCTTTGGAGTCACAGAGCGGCTTGCAGACTCCTTTCCCTTCCCTTCCCCACAACAGACACCCTGTGAGGGAGGTGGGGCTGAGAGAGCTCTCTCGAGGACTGCCCTGGAGAGAACAGCTCTGAGAGAACTGCCCCGAGAGAACAGCCCAAGGTCACCCAGCTGGCGGCATGTGAAGGAGGAGTGGCGAATCAAACCCGGTTCTCCAGAGAGCCAATTAGGTGTAGTGGTTAAGAGCACAGTCTCTAATCTGGGAGAACCAGGTTTGATTCCCCACTCCTCCTCCACATGCAACTGCTGGTGTGACCTTGGGCCAGTCACAAGCTCTCTCAGAGCTGTTCTCTCAAGGGCAGTTCTCAAGAGAGCTCTCTCAGACCCACCTACCTCACAGGGTGTCTGTTGTGGGGAGGGGAAGGGATTGTAAGCCAGTCTGAGACTCCATCAGGTAATAAAAGGTGGGTACATATCCAATCTTCTCTTCTTCTTCAGAATAGAGTCCACCGCACTTAACCATGATACCAAATCAGGGGGGAAAGACGGACAAATGCTAAACTGGACTGCAGCAGCAGAGTGTTAATACTCTCAGCTGCATTCTTCCAATATACGTTCTCAACAGCTTTGGAGCACGGCGATTTGGATGAGGAGAACGGCACAGAGAGACTGGGGGACGAAGCCTTCTGCCTAGCTCTGCTGCTGCTCTGCTCTGATTCGGTGCCGAGCCCACAGTTTTAAGGGAAAATGACAAGGCTCCGGGTGGCATCTTGGTCCAGAAGAGGTCCGCTCACGTCCCAAGCAGGGGGCTGCTGCATTCCGGGGTGAGCTGCTCCATGAGCCGCCTGTGATGCTTTGTCACCCCGAAACCTGCCCCTCCCTCGGCTCAGGGAGCAGGCCTGTCTGCTTCCGGGAGGAGAGGGGGCAGAGGAGCGCATGCCGGGCAGCTCGTGGCGTTCCACAAACCGACCCTACCCAGAAGGTGAGCACAGGACTTTGCATCTTTGCAGGACCAGGGCTCCAACGCTGGCAGCAAGAAGGACAAAGCGATCAGTTCCCTAAATGGCTCTTCAGTGGGATCTAACCTCTGCATGCTGTAGAGCCCCTTTCTGCATCACCCTGGACAGCTCCCTCCTGAACCAGTGGCCGGGCTCTGCGGGGGGGCCCTGCCCGCCTCCACCTGGTTCTGGGGGGGAGCCCTGCGGCTGAACCTGTGGACAGCTCCTACCTCCACGCCCAGCCAGCCAGGCAGGCCGACAGCAGGGGCAATTCCCCATTTCTCCTTATACACCTCTGTGTGTGCGTGAGAGAGGGAGAAAGAGAACATGTATGTAAAGAAGAAGAGACTGGATTTATACCCCGCCCATCACGACCTGAAAGAGTCTCAGAGCGGCTTACCGTCTCCTTTCCCTTCCCCTCCCCACCACAGACACCCTGTGAGCAATGTGTCCCTCTAAGCTGAGTTACTGTGAGCCGGCTCTCAGTTTTTTAGCCTCCGGCTCACACATTTTTGTCTTAGCTCAGGAAGGGATGGCTCCAGAGCAAACTAGTTTATGCAGCAGCCCAATCGCTCGCTCACAACCTCAATGCCAGCAGCTCACAAAGCAGAAATTTTGCTCACAAGACTCCAAAGCTTAGAGGGAACATTGCCTGTGAGGTAGGCGGGGCTGAGAGAGCTCTCTCAAGGACTGCTCTCGAGAGAACAGCTCTGAAAGAACTTGTGACTGACCCAATGTCACACCAGCAGCTGCACGTGGAGGAGTGGGGAATCAAACCCGTTTCTCCCAGATTAGAGTCCGTGCTCCTCACCACCAGTGTTTCCCCTAAGCTCACAGTTTTTTAACCTCCAGCTGACAGATTTTTTCTTAGCTCAGGAAGGAGGGCTTCAGAGCAGACTAACTTAGGCAGCGGCCCAATCGCTCGCTCACACCTTTAAATGCCGGTAGCTCACAAAGTGGAATTCTTGCTCACAAGACTCTCCACAGCTTAAAAGGAGCGTTGCTCACCACTACACCAAACTGGCTCCCACGTTGGTCTGAACAAAGTTTGAGGCCAGTGGGGCACCTTTAAGACCAACAAAGTTTTATTCTGGGTATCAGTTTTTGCGTGCCTGCAGAGATCTGAAGCTGACTTACGGCAACCCCTCGTGGGGTTTTTATGGCAAGCCAGGAACAGAGACGGTCTGCCGCTACCTGCCCCTGCACAGTAACGCTAGAGGACCCTCCTTTGTGGTCTCCCATCCAAATACGAACCAGGGCTGACCCTGCTTCACTTCCAAGATCTGATGAGACACGCATACCACAGAAGAAGTGAGCATCATGCGGTTAAACGGATTGGCAGTAGATTTAGGAGAACAAAAAGACAAGTCTCTTTGCACAAAATGCATAATTAACAGGTGCAATTTACCAACACAAGGCTTTGCGAAGGCCATCAATTCAAAGGGCTTTAGAAAAGGATTCTGCAGCAAGCCCCATCCATCAAGAGCTATTAGCCGCAACGGCTAATTAGAGCCTCCGCGTTCAGAGAGAGCGTGCCTCCGGAACGCAGCTCCTAGGGAAGCCTACACGGGAGAGGCCGGTCGCCTTCGTCCCCTGCTGGGCGGGTGGGGATGGTTCTTGGCTGCTTATAGGCCGACATAGGATTATGGACCGGATGGGGGCCCTCCTTCTGTTCCAGCAGGGCTCCTCTCTTACTCACTGGCTCTGCAACACAGCCTCGCTGGCCTCCTCCCACCTCTTCCCCTAAGTGCAGGGGGTTGGACTAGATGACCTGCAAGGTCCCTTCCAACTCTAACATTCTATGATTCTATGATTACCCTCCTCCTCCTGAGCTGATTTCCAGCAATCTGTTTCCTAGCCTGCCCGACAACATGCCTGCCCAATCCAGAGTTTCATAAAGACATTGTTTGAGTTTTCTGCACAGCTGCATATTTATTTATTCATCATTAAGGAGAAGCAGGAGTCAGACAGCCTCACGGGCCACCTTCCCTCCCACATGAACCTCTCTGCGCACCGCGGTCATCTCCGGGGGCCCTTTTTGGGTACCCTCCCCGAGACTAGATGGGCGGCAACTTGGGAGAGGGCCTTGTTAGCCGTGGCACCAAATTTAGGGCACTCCCTCCCCAGGGAGAATCGTCTGTCCCCCCTCGGTCACTCTCTTCTGCCAGAAGCTGAAGATGTACCAGTTCCACTTAGCATTCCCTTGGTGATCCTCTTTCCTGGCCCCGTCACTCTCTCAATTTTCAGGAGACAGTTCCACATGGCTCTATTTAGGACTGCTTTCATAGAATCATAGAATGTTATTATTAGAAGGGACCTCGCAGGTCATCTAGTCCAACCCCCTGCACTCTGCAGGAGTATAGCCAAAAGACAGCCCTACAGACCTACAACATACCCAAAAGATGGTCATCCAGCCTCTGCTTGAAAACGTCCAGGGAAGGAGCATCCACCACCTCCTGAGGCAGGCTGTTCCACTGCTCAACCACTCTGACAGTTAGGAAGATTCTCCTGATATCTAGCCGGTAACAACTCCCTTGTAATTTCCACCCATTAGATCTAGTCTTGCAATCCGGAGCAAGAGAGAATAGATCTGCTCCATCTTCTACATTACAACCCTTCAAATACTTGAAGACTGCCACCTATTCCCCTTTAAGCCTTCTCTTTCCCAGGCTAAACATACTCAACTCTTTCAGCCTTTCCTCGTAAGACTTGGATTCCAACCCTCTCCCCATCCTGGTTGCCCTCTTCTGGACACGCTCGAGCTTGTCAACATCCTTCCTAAAATGTGGTGCCCAAAACTGGACACAGGACTCCAGGTGAGGCCTGGCCATAGCAGAATAGAGCGGAACCACCTCCCGTGATCTGAACACAACGCTTCTGTTGATGCAGCATCCTAAGATTGCATTCGCTTTCTTCGCAGCCACATCGCACTTTCAATTACTCCAGTGGCAGTCTTAAACTGTCATTTTAAATTCCGGGTTTTATTCTTGTTATTTTATTTATACGAGAAGCCACCCCAACCTCTATAAGGTGTGAAGGCAGCTAACACCTGTTCTAAGTAACATTTCAATTGTCTTGTTTTTTTTAAAAAAATAGTTGCTTTCATTGGTTTTACAAATCAGTATTTTTAAAATCTTGTTTGCTGCCTGGGGGACCCTGTCCTGGGTGGAAAGCAAGCATGAAAAGCATTAAAATGACAAACGGCGGCAGCAGTAGGAAGAGCATCGATGCTACCCACAAAACCAGACACTGCAGAGAAGCCAGGGAACTGGGGAACTTGCGTGTGGGCTCCATCAAAACATACAAGCTACAGTTATCCAACCCACACGGGAAAGGCTTTTAGGCCTTTGGGACTCTGATATTAGTATTTTGCTTATGATAGACACCAATCCACAGGTGACACTGGCATGTGCCAAATTTTTGGCAGCAGCCTATAGAATTACGAAAGACCTCTTAAAAGTGTAACTCAAAGACTCTTAGGCTAACACAGTGTATTACCTCGGAAATGGTTTTGAATTATTTTGAGCTGGATGTATGTATGCTTAGGATATGCTATGGCTGGACTGTTTGTGCTGGTTATGCACCGTGATAAAGATTTCTATTCTGAATGGGGAACAAGGGGACGGAGCCTCGGCACCCCGCCCCCCCAGGGACTGACAAACCAATGGGCCCCCCAACGCAGCCATCGGGAGTCGCTTTCTGCCTCTGGAGCAGGCATCTTGCCCGGAACTGAAGAGACGGAGCGGCTGCTTCTGCTCCTCCCCAGCGTGGCAGGCTGCTCAGAGTGGGCGTTCGGCCTGGCGCGGTTGCCAGCTGGCACAAGCAGCTTGGGGGGTGGGGGGAGAGCCTTTGCAGGCACTTGAAGTGCTCCACATTTTCAGCAGCCTCTTAGAATTATTAGTTTCCCTCATCCTTTTAGTGCACAGGTCCTCTTCCAGCTGAGCAACGCAGAATGGGCCACACGGTCTACGGGGCTCCCCCCCAACCCGGCCGCCATGGCACAGCCAGCAGGAAAGCTGCAGGGAATCACACTGCAGGGACTCTGGGAAAACACCAGGCGGCCGGGGGGGGGAGCGCCTCTTGCCTTCTACTTGCCAAAAGATCTGGAGGGCTTTTTTATTATTGAAGGGGAAGAGGATGCCGAATTGATGCCACAGTTGGCCACCAAATCCAAAAAGGCCAGGGGAAAAGACTAGCATCACACCGAAGTCCCAAATATACAAATTTCACTGGTAGAAAACACCATCAAAGATTGCCAAAACAATACATTAAACAATTATAAAGCTGGTGGTGTCACAACAAACAACATTGATGCATCCTGTAACTATAATAAGGCATAAGATGCAACATTTCCTCCTTTGTAGATATGGCCGTGAGTGTATTTTTCAGGCAGGTGGGTTTTTTTTGTTTTTTTTTAAACAATTCTGTTTTTCATGTGTGTTTTTGAAGTTAGGCTTTTGTGTAAATCTCTTCACAGTTCCACTTACATAGCCGGCAAAATGAAGAAGTTGAAGGAAACACATCTTCCTAAGTATCTAGAACGGGCGTCTTTGCAAAGGCTGTTTGGATAATGTTAAGACTGTGTGGACTCCTCCTAGCTTGGTATAGTTTGATGTGGCGGCTTACAAACTCCTTCCCCTTCCCCTCCCAGTTTGGTGTAGTGGTTTTGTGTGTGGACTCTCATATGGGAAAACCGGGTTTGATTCCCCTCTCCTCCACTTGCACCTGGCTGGATGACCATGGGCAAGCCGTAGTTCTGATAAGAGCTGTCCTTGAAAAAGAGCAGTTTCTGTCAAGAGCTCTCTCAGCCCCACCGGCCTCCCAGGGTGTCTGTGGTGGGGAGGGGAAGGGAAAGGAGTTTGTAAGCTGCTCTGAGACACCTTTGGGTAGTGAAAGGAGGGGTATAAATCCAATCTCTTCTTCTTCTATCAAGTTACACTGACTACATGGACTTTATGTCTTATCTACGAAGGAGGAAATATTGCATCTTATGCCTTATTGTAGTTACAGTATGCACTAATGTTGTTTGTTGTGACACCACCAACTTTATAATTGTTTAATATATTGTTTGGGCAATCTTTGATGGTGTTTTCTACCAGTGGAATTTGGGACAGTTGGCCACCAGGGCTAGACAGAAGTCTGGGAAACGTCTCCAGAACACTCGGGGAGATGAGTGGCGGCGAGAGCAGAGCCACGGGAGGCGCCCTGGAGACGCAGTGGGCAAGGAGTGGGGGGGCTCTGGATCCATGAAGCGGGGCTCTCCTGCAGGACCAGGACTGGGAGAGGGGCTGAGAGTGGAGAAGGGAGGGAGGGAAGGTGGAGTTAGGTTTTGAGGGCTAGTTGAAAAGAAGTGTGAATCTTTCACTCAAAAGTTGCACAGTTTTCGAAACAAAAATGTTCTTATTCACTTTTTAGCAGCCAGGCTAGTCTGCAGCACGAAAGATAGATTTGAGTCTTGGTTTTCAGGGCGTAAGAGCTTCCTGACAGGTAAAGGTCAAGGTCTCCCTTGCTCAAAAGCCAGTCGAATCCGACTCTAGGGGGGAGTGCTCATCTCTGTTTCCAATCCAAAGAGCCAGCGCGGTCCGAAGACATTTCCATGGTCATGTGGCCGGCATGACTAGACGCCGAGGTGCACGGAACGCTGTTACCTTCCCACCAAAACGGTACCTATTTATCTACTTGCAATCTCTTGCTTTCGAACTGCTAGGTTGGCAGGAGCTGGGGCCAGACACAAGAGTGCACTCCATCCGGCGGCACTCGGGTCTCGAACTGCTGAACCACAGACCTTCTGGCCTGCCGCACAGCATCTTAACCTCTCAGCCGCCATGGGACCCCCAAAATCAAGCCATCTCATGCCTGTCCATTTTACCTCGCAGATCATTCCGGGCTTCGGTGGGGTTCACACTCAGGCCCGGAACCTATCCCCTCAGACCCAGTTCCAATTCTTCCTTTTAATTCCCCACCAGGAACCCCGGAGCAGGAAAGTGAAATTGTGAAAGAAAATCCTGTACGGGGAGGTGGAGAGAGCCACTCCCCCCCACCCCCAAAGATCCCTCCCAGTGGCAATGGGGTGCTTTTTCACGGGAAAAGTGTGCTGAATCCAAACATTTGGCCTGCCAACTTGTAGACTCTGTGGCTTGGTCCCACTGTCGTTCATTTTTAACGAACTGCTACATAAGCTGGTTCCATGCACCTTGGTGTTTAGTCATGCCGGCCACATGACCACGGAAACGTCTTCGGACAGCGCTGGCTCTTCGGCTTGGAAACGGAGATGAGCACCGCAACCCTAGAGTCGGATTCAACTGGCTTTTGAGGACAAAAACGCAGAGAATTAAACAAAAAACACAAGCCAGGCACATGTGCGGCTGTCAAGCCAAGTCCCTCCCATTCTATACCTGTGCCTTTGGATTTTTTGCATTTCTCTCTATTGAAATTCATTTTATTTGTCTCAGCCCACTGCTCCAGCCTATCTAAACCTCAGGACATACAAAGTTGGCAGGATCGACTTGCAAATCCACTGCACTTCTCTCCTCAATACTTGGTCGCTACCGGTTCCTTCATCATCTCTTTCCATATCCGCTTCTGGAAAATGGCAGCCATCTCCCAAGGCGGCAACCAAACCAAGAAGGTAAAAAAAAAAGAAACTGTCAAGATTTCTTTTTAAAAATTCAGCGCATTTCTTCGTTAGTATGGTTGCCACTTATAAGGCCTTCTTCTTCAATGTTATCGGGGACAGGAAGAGAGCAAGCTGAACCGCAGCCTACACACCGGGAAAAGAAAAATCTGCCCAGAGTTTAGAAGAAACACTACGTTGTAAGAACTTATCACAAGAGCAGCAGGGGACAATCCTGAAGGCATTTTAAACAAACTTAAAGCAGGACCTATACGTGAAGTGGAGCACAATAACAACTAAAATAAAAGGAAGAAGAAGAAAAGAGATTGGATTTATACCCCGCCCTTTGCTACCTAAGGTAGTCTCAGAGCGGCTTACAAACGCCTTTCCCTTCCCCTCCCACTCAACAGACACCCTGTGAGATAAGTGGGGCTGAGAGAGCTCTTGACAGAAACTGCTCTTTTTCAAGAACAGCTGTGCCAGAACTTGTGACTGACCCAAGGTCACATCAGCAGGTGCAAGTGCAGAGGGTTATGTATCCTGCAGAGTGCAGGGGTTGGACTAGATGACCTGCAAGATCCCTTCCAACTCTAACATTCTATGATTCAGTTCTCCCACATTAGAGTCTGCACACTTAACCACTATGCCAAACTATCTCAAGAACAAAACTACACTCTAAAAGAATCAAAACTCAGGTGAGAATTCAGCCCCTAAAAGACAAGATCTACCTGCCATGGCCCTTCCAAATATCTCGACTTTGCAGAGCTTCACAGAAACCGGGAGGGGAGGTACATGGCTCAGCCTCCCTGGAGGGCTGTTCTGCATCACAGGGGCCACCACCAGAAAAACCATGCTTGGCCTGTGGTGGGTTTTATGTACTTGCCTGAAGGGACAGACAGAAGGAGCGGTCGGGAAGACCGGCACTGCCCCATGGGCTGACACTGAAGCCAGTGGATGCAGATTCTCAGTCGTGAAAGGCTTGAATGGGAAGAACCAGCATTTTGAGTAGAACTTGGCAAAAGGAGCGGGAGGGGACGAGGAAGAACACCCGACTGGCGTGCTGCAGGATGCCAGCGGCAGTGGAGGTTGATCTCGGCTGGCTTTCTCCCACCTCTTTCTGAATGTATTTAACTTGGGTGGGCCCAGAGGCACGAGCCCTTGGGCAAGCGACCAAGGGCTCTTCCCTAGGGACCTGCGGGAATCTGCTTGGGACTGGCCCGGATTTGTCGGCTGCCGTATTTTGGAACGTTTTCATTTTCGCAAGCTGCTTGGTGTCCCTCCAGGGATAAAACTACTCCAGGCAAACAAACCAGCCACCCACCAAGAAAACAATCTGGAGATGGGAGGGATGCCTGCACAGGAGAAAGCTCCAGGCAAACGGCCATGTTTGTGGAACTATTTATTTAGGATCTTTCCCAACCATCTTCGTGCAGAAAGAAGAAGAAGAGAAGAGATTGGATTTATAGCCCGCCCTTCACTACCCAAAGGAGTCTCAGAGCGGCTGACAAACTCCTTTCCTTTCCCCTCCCCACAACAGACACCCTGTGAGGTGGGTGGGGCTGAGAGAGCTCTGACAGAAACGGCTCTTTTTCAAGGACAGCTCTTGTCAGAACTATGGCTTGCCCAAGGTCATCCAGCAGGTGCAAGTGGAGGAGTGGGGAATCAAACCCGTTTCCATTCTGAGCCTCCCATGGACGGTGCAGAGAAGGCAGACGCTGCTGACACAGACCGGTGGAGGCTGCTGGAGGCCCTGCGTGGCACGCCACGACACCCCTCCGGGGGGACTGCTCGTTAGGGGCCGGCTCCGCATTCATCTGGGTCTCAAGGAGGACCAGGGGGTGGGGGCAGGTGGGACGCATTCTTCCTGGGGTCGGTTCTGTCATCCCCTGGCTTCCTCCACAAAGAAAACACGGATGCAAATTTGGGTAATCAGTTGGCTCAAAGATATTTTTAGCGACTTAACTGCCTACCTTCTAGTGAGTAACTGACTGAATAGATTTACATAGACTTAAGCAGGGGTAGAAAAATCCCAGCTGCTTGGTAGCCCGGGAGCCTGAGAGATGACGCGGGCCAGGGACCCCTTCTGAGACCCCCCTCCCCCATGGTCGCAGTTTCGGAAACAGCCAGGTTCAGGCCCACCCACACCTTAGAGACAGACCAACAATATTTCCAAGGGGCTCAGCTTTCGAGAGTCAAAGCTCACCCCCTAGAAGTCTTGCTGGCCTCTTAACGTGCAGCTGGAATCTGCCATACAGCCACCCTCTCTGAAATTAATCTCTGGAATGGGATGGCCAGGGACGGCCGAGGTCTTTCTGCGCCCTAGACGAGGCCAGCTTGTGGTGCCTGCCACCCCCCGGTGATGCCAACCTCCCGGTGGGGCCTGGAGACCTCCCAGAAACATGCCCAGGAGGGGGGGCACTGGGTGCCACAAGCTAGCCTCGCCCCTGCCCAGGTCGGCTTCCCACTCACCCAACCCTCTCCTCCTCCGCAGGCTCAGCTTAGCCCGGGACCAAAGTTCGGCGAAGCTAAGATCTCCTGGGCCGAAGTGGCGGGGGGGAGGGAACCAACTCATCTCGGAGTGCTGCAGATTTGGGCTGGTGGGGGCAGGCAGGGACGAACCTCAAGGGGCCGGAGCTGCCCAGTAGCTGACCCACCCAGGGATTCGCTCCTCTTCCCTCTTGGGCTGGGTCTCCCGGGGCTTGCCCGCCTGGTTGGCTGCCCTGCCGGAGCTGCTCCGCCAAGCCGAGTCGACAGGGGGCGGCCCAGGCTCTGCCCTCGCTTGGCTGGGGCGCCGTGGGGGGAGCTGGCCAAGGAGCGCTCAAGGAGCACCCGGCCAAGGCCACGTGGTGGGCCTCGGCACAGGAGAGCCAAGGAAGCCAGGCCAAAGGATAGCCAGCATTACTGGAGAGTGCTGGTGGGGTGGGCTGTGAGCCGAGGCACGAGAAAAGGCTTTGGCTGTAGGAGCCGCAGGCCGGGGGCACAACTGCAGAGCCCTGTACAGGACAAAAGGAGCCGTTCCTCCCGACCCAGCCCTGACTGGCCGGCGTGGACCTGCCACAAACACTGGGCTGCCACAGGCCTCACCAGAACAGAAACACCCCAGCCTCTGAGGAGCAGTGAGAAGCAACGCGACCTCTAAGCCGTGGAGCCTTGTGAACAAAAATCCTACTTTGTGAGCTAAAAAGGTAAAGGTAAAGGTTCCCTTGCTTGAAAGCCAGTTGAGTCCAACTCTAGGGTTGCAGTGCTCATCTCCATTTCAAAGCCGAAGAGCCAGCACTGTCCGAAGCCATTTCTGTGGTCATGTGGCTGGCATGACTAAACGCCAAGGGGCACAGAACGCTGTTACCTTCCCACCAAAGTGGTATGCATTTATCTACTTGCAATTTCTTGCATTCGAACTGCGAGGTTGGCAGGAGCTGGAACCAGAGACGGGAGCTCACTCGGTCTCGAACTCCTGAACTACCGACCTTCCATCCTGCAGTTCAGCGTCTTAACCACTTGAGCCACCGCAGCTCCTTTGTGAGCTACTGGGGCAATAGTTGTGAACTATCAATTTGGCTCCTGCATGAATTTAGTCTGCTCTGGAGCCCTCCTTCCTGAGCTAAGACAAAGATTTGTGAGCTGGAGGCTAAAAAACTGCGAATTGGCTCACACTAACTCAGCTTAGAAAGAACACTGCTGATAAGTCCACCCCTGTGCCAGCCTCGGCCAGGTCCCTCCAGCATGCCAGGCAGGGGGCCGGGCACTGCACTGACCCTTCAGAACCACAGCAGCAGACTCCGTCTCAGACTGGCTCAGCGGAGGCTCAGACTGGAAGGTTTTAGGCCTCTGCAAGCACAAGGTCAATGACCGCGCACCTCTGACCTGGAGATCATCTCATCAGGTCTCGGAAGCTAAGCAGGGTCCGGCCTGGTTGGCACTTGGATGGGAGACCACCAAGGAAGTCCAGGGCTGCTCTGCAGAGGCAGGCGATGGCCACCCTCCTCTGTTCACCTCTTGCCAGCACCAACGTCTTTGAGTACAGGAAAAGAGAACGATTGTGGGTCTGATTACGAAAAACAATCGTGCCTGCTGCCGCCACCACCCCGCCAAGGCCGACAGCTCAAACTTCTCCTGGGTGTAGCCAAAGCCATCTTTCCAACCAAGGGGTTGGCCGGCCAAGAACCTTGCTCTCCGGCACATCCCTACCCAGAGTGGCGGAGACCCTGAGAGAGCAGAAGGATTTGTGGTGGTCGTGCAAGGTGGCCGTGGTACAAGAGCCAGGGTGCAGTAGCCAGGGTGCCAGAATAGGGGCTGGAGGTGTTCCTACCGGCATTAAAGTTGTGAGCAGGCGATTTGGCCACTGCACAAATTAGTTTACTCTGGAGCCCCATCCTTCCTGAGCGAAGATAAAAAAATGTGTGAGCTGGAGGCTAAAAAACACTAACTCAGCTTAGAGGCAATGCTCCCTCTAAGCTGTGGAGTCTTGTGAGCAAAAATCCTACTTCGTGAGCTACTGGCATTACAGTTGTGAATGAGCGATTGGCCCACTGCAGAAATGAGTTTGGTTTGGAGCCATCCTTCCGGAGCTAAGGTTAAAAAAGGGGAAGCTGGAGGCTCAAAAACTGTGCGCTAGCTCACACTAACTCAGCTTAGAGGGAACACTGCTTAGAGGGAACACTGGTTCTAGTCATTCCCCCCCCCGCCCTGGAGGCTTGCCAGGCGACCTTCGGCCCTCACGATCCCCCTCAGCCTACCTCCCCCTTTCACAAGGCAGCTGGTCTGAGAATTAAACAGAGGAGAACAATGTGAAAAAACCGGCTGGGGTCTCCACAGGGGAGAGGTGGGGTCTAAATGAAGGGAAACAGGAATCCGTTTTATTTCCTATTAGTTTTGATTATTTCTATTCCACCTGCGCAAGGCAGACTGCACGGAATAAGTCAACACACTGAGCAGGGCGGGACATCCAGGAGGCCCAAGCGGAAGAGGGCTTGACTTGTAGAAATCTGGAAACCAACCAGAAGTGGAGCACAGCGTACAAGCATTAAACGTGACACACGACACAAAAGCAGTAATCACGCTCTGGAGCCTCCATACAGCAACGCAGACGACAAACGATACACCGTGGTAGAAGTGGAACGAGCTCCCGGAAGAGCCCAGGGCCCTGCGGGACCTTTTACAGTTCCGCAGGGCCTGCAAGACGGAGCTCTTCCGCCGGGTGTTTAGCTAACGAGCCCCGCCCCCTACACCGAAGAGTGTCCCTTTCCAGCCTGCGCTTGCCGCATGATAAATGGGAACCGGGTTGGTGTGGCAGGACTGACATCTAACAGTCACCTACGCGATGTTATAAAGAACTGTTGCCCCTGTTGCCTGAGTACGTTCCAGCATTTTATGTTTCTTATGTTTTAAATGACTGTTATCTTAATATGTTGTTGGAGGCTTTCACGGCCGGAATTCATTAGTTGCTGTAGATTTTCCGGGCCGTGTGGCCGTGGTCTTGGCATTGTAGGGCCTGACGTTTCGCCAGTAGCTGTGACTAGCATCCTTCCAGGGTAGATATAAACTATCTGCCTACCATTTTTCTTCTTCTCACCTGGACACATAGGGTACTCCCATCTTTCTGTGTTCTACCTCTGAGGATGCCAGTCACAGCTGCTGGCGAAACATCAGGTCCTACAGTGCCAAGACCACGACCAGGCAGTCCGGAAATTTTACAACAGCTACTGTTATTTTAAGTAATTTATATGCCTATGATAGGTTTTCCATTGTATTTAATTGTATTTTATTAACTGTTTGTAAGCCACCCTGAGCCTGCCTTGGTGGAGAGGACGGGGTATAAATCAAATCAAATCAATCAATGAATAAAATACTGCCCCTCACCCTTTACTCCAACCTGCTTTCTGAACCACTTTCTTACAGTGCAGCCTATTTCCTGGGCAAAAAGCCCTCCCGAATAGTTCAGTTTTGCACAGCCTGCAGAAAGCCTCTTCAGGCAGGCCATTCCATAAAGGGGGGGGGTGTTGCAGCAGAGAATGCAAGTCTACAGGCAGTGGTTGATTTTGCCCATTTGCAGGGCGGCACCCACCTTACGTGCCAAAGCAACCCCACTTATTGGGTCTTGGGGAGGAAGGCTGAGAAAGAGCAAAAGGAGCCAGTCCATGTCAGAAATGGGCAACGGGCAGCTCAGCACCAAGAGCTGGGACTTCAGCCGTGCCGCCTGGCTCCAGCAGACAGAAGATGCCAATTCCAGGGAGAAGCTGGACGGTCCTTTGGCTCTGCTGGGCAGTGTGCCTCGCCCGACTGGGTGCTCCGGGAGCTGAGATCTGCTGCAGGGTCCGTTCACTGACCCCATCAGCCAGAGAAACAGCCTGTCAAGTCGGGCGTCCCCTGGTTCTTCTCTTCTCAGCCACCAGTCTAAAGAGGCCTCGGTGCAGCTGCCTTTTTATCCCGGGCAGACAATGTGAAAACAAATGACGCAGGACTAAGTCAAGATTCCTGATTGCAGAGCTCAATTTCGGGGGCGGGACAGACCACGTCCGGATCATATCCTGGCAGAGGCCTGTGACCAGTGTTCCCTCTCAGCCGAGTGAGTGCGAGCTAGCTCACAGTTCTTTAGCCTCCGGCTCACACACTTTTGTCTCAGCTCAGGAAGGGATGGGGCTCCAGAGCAAACAAATTCACGCAGCAGCCAAATCGCTCGCTCACAACTTTAAGGCCAGGAGCTCACAAAGTGGAATTTTTGCTCACAAGACTCCATCGCTTAGAGGGAGCACTGAGCCTGCAAGGGAATGGGGTCGCTGCTGCTGTTTTGACAGAGCAGCCATGGGCTTTGTACCCAAGAAGCCAAACAGCATCATTTATCCATATAAACATTTCATCCCCCCCCCCTTTTCTCCCAGGAGGAGGTTTATTAACCCACTGGGGGGACGACGGCACCTTTTACAGTTCTGCAGGGCCTGTAAAACGGAGCTCTTCCACTAGGCTTCCGATTAGGAGCCGCCACTGAGGAATAAGCTTAAAAACTGAACCATCACCGCCCCCGTGTCCGTGGCACCAAGAACAGCTATGGACCCTCCTACAGCCATTGCCATCTGCACTCAACTGCACTTTGTACGGCCACTTGTTTGTTATGTAAATTTTATACTATTGCACTTTTACATCTGTGTTTTATTGTATTTATCGCATTATTGTTTGTATTTTAACATGTTGCACGCTGCCTTGAGCCTGCCTGTGCAGGAAAGGCAGGTTATAAACAGAAAATAATAAATGTAAATAAATAAATATCTGTTTATTCACACTTACCTGAGGCCATCAAGGGGATCGCTCCCGGGCACTGCCAGTTCAGCTCAAGCCGAGCCCCCTCCCGCCCCGCCCGGCTCCAGACCTTGTTCTAAACCCGAGAAGAGTTCGTTCAGCCCTTCCTTAATAGGTCACCCACAAGGATGAGTTCGCCAGGCTGCTACCCAACCACCCACCCACCCCTCCTCCTCCCTGGGGGATATCTACTTTTTGCTAGCGTACCACAAGGGAGAACCACGGAACCAGGGAAGAGGGCGGAGTGGGAGGAACCCTGAGACAGCCTCCCGAAAAGGGACACCCCCCCCGGGAACAGCCAGAGAGGAGAGCCACAGGGCAAAGAAATTGGGGGGGGGGGCGAGCAGTAGAGAAGCCATAATTACCCGTGTGCTGAGGCAGCTCTTCAATGGTGGAGCATGGAGGAGAAAGAGGGGGAAGCGCCAGAGGCGGCCCCGGGGGTCCCGCTGGCGACAAAGCAGACGATCAGAGTCCCCCCCCAGCCAGGCTCCCTCCCCGCCCTTGGGCTCAGATCTTCCCCCACAGCTGTTGACTTCTGGGGGGCAGCCCTGATGCCAGGCCTTGGCCAGACTTCTCCCGCAAGGGGGGCCCCCACTGCCCAGCCCCCTACCCCTGCCTTCCCGGGGCTCACCGACCAGCCCTCCCCCACAGTCCGGCGGGCTCAAAGGCAGCTTCCCTCTGGCATCAGGGCAGGTTCAGGGCCGCAGCCCCCCTCCCCCAGACCCAAGAGGAGAGGCGTTCAGTTGCAGGCCCATAGCTACACTGGGGCATTTCGGGGCAAAGCCCCCTCACTTACTGGCAAGGCCCCACAACTTCCTATCTAGCCCAGGGCCCCTGAGTGCTGGCAGGTGTGGGGAAGGAGCCAGGTATCTCTTTAATTTGATGAGCCAGTGCCCCCTATGAAATTTAAATGCCCTCCCCAACTTAAAATATCCTGGCTATGGGCCTGCGTTTGGGACTCAACCTGGCACAGGGTGGAAGGAGGTGACCCGTGCAAGCTTCTTCCAGGCCCCAAACCTTTATGCGCCTGGAGCCCCCCGCTTCCCCGGAGGACAGCCTGGATGTGCTACAGAACCGGGTGGGAGAATCACGGGACCAAGGAAAAGGGCAGAGCAGAAGGCCCCAGGGCACTCCCCGGGCAAACCCCCCTCCCCCAGCAACAGAGACAGGATGAGGAAAAATGGGGTGGGGGGTGAGCAGAGGAGAAGCGAGGATGAGGAGGGGCCATAGTTACCCAGATGTTCAGGCGGCTCATCTGAGGAGGAGCATGAAAATGAGGATGGGGGGGGGTGCAAGAGAGAGAAGGCAACACAGCAGAAAGGTCAACATGGCAAGATCAACCAAGAAGACCCGGCCCTGCCCAAGAAACCCCCCCCCGCCCTCTCCCCTCATGTGCCCATTTCAGCCAACTGGCCGAGGTCGTGCCCCCTCCCCAGACAGACGCCTTCCCAGGTGGCCCAGGATTCAGCCAACCTGCGCAGCCATTGGCCGCCCACCAGTGGCAGATTCACCATTCAGCAGACTGGGCACGTGCCTTAGGGCACCAGGGCCAAAGGGGGCACCACCAAGTTGGGGAAAGGGTGAAAAGAAAAGAAAAACAAGGACTGAAGATTTGTAAAAAAAATTAAAAATTGATAAAACTGGTGCAAATTGATCATGGTGCCACCCGAGGAGTTATCTTCTGTTATTTTGTTGGCGAGGTGCAGCGTCGTAGGCTATGTTCAAAAGTCAAATGCATGTGTTTAAAAGTAAAATGATGGAGCCAAATTCAGCTGTCATGACAGTCATTTCAATGACCCTCTCTGGGTCAGTGTGGAAAGGAGGGGGGCACCAAGGTTGGTCGGTGCTTAGGGCACCCGTGCGCCTTAATCCACCCCTGCCGCCAACACTCAACTGGAGCCTGCCTCCAGCCCCCACTGCTCCCCTGAGGGGATGTCTGCTCTCCCGAGACGGTCTCCCTGCTCACTCCCCTCTCTCGGCGGTCCCTCCTCCAGACCAAACCTCCCCGAGTCACTCCTTGCCACGACTGGCATCAGAAAAAAAATCTCCACTCCCAGAGAGACCGCGGTTGGAGGGAGAGACATCACGCCCCCGGGCCACCTGCCTTCCCACACCCAGGAACACACAAGACTGGGAATGGGAGCCACACACAGGCCAATACCGGTCTGCTGCAGAGCGGGAGTGCTGCATGGAAGGGTCACCAAAGGACCCCCTCTTCAGCCGCCATTTTTGGCTCTTGAAAAGACGCTGGGGCAGAGCGGGTTACAAGACCACCTCACCCTGGCATACCGAGCGTCCTGAACCTAAAGAGGTACGTCAAACAGAACAGAGGGCCAACAATAAAAACTTAATGTACATAATATTAAAAGATATCTGTATATATATATCTAATATAAAGAGATACATGTATTTATTAGCCAAGAATTTAAAAAATTTAAAAACATATAAGGGCCCAAAGAATTTACACACCTGATGTAAAAATACCAAAATCTTACACACAAGGGCCAAAAGACTTGGCCTGGCACGTTTCGGCCTGCATGGGCCTTCTTCAGAGGCCAAGCACAACAAGGAACAAATTGGCTCATATCATAATACAACACAATCATACAATTAAGCCACATGGATAAAAGATGGACCAGAAAAGAACCGTTCCAAAATGAAACCACCAGGCACAGAATAAAAGTCTAAACGAGGCCTCCAAAGACGCACTCACATGCCAAATGATATTTCACTGATAATAATTTATCAAAGAGCTAAAGGGACAATTTTACTAAGGACACTTTGGAATGGAGAAATTAGACCTTTGGAGGAGTACTGGAAAAAATCCCTACAAAATATTTTCTCCTTTGGAACGAGTGGAATGCAGTCAAGATGGCCACGCTGTAGACACAGAACAGCTTTTAAGCCCAAGACGCATTTCTGCACCCAGAAGGATGTGTCCAGCCTTCCTGAGGGGAGCATGCAGGGCTCTCCTTGCTTCTCAACTGCTGCATGCCTTCCTGTCATCCTTTTAAACTGACTCTTCCCTTGCGGTTGACTTCTCACCTCTCCCTCAAACTGCTGACACGTATACCTGCAGGATGGGTAACAAGTAGCTTATTGCCCTGATTTGTTTGGGGGGGGGGGAGAAATATCAGAAGGAGGTGGAGAAGAAATTGCACCAAAGCCACAGAAGCAAACTCTGAAAAATTCACCTGTCTCTAAGCGTACAGAAAGAATTAAGGTACATGTGCAAAGACAGCAAGTATTGGGTAGATCTGAATTTTTTTCTGTAAAACTCTAAGGCATCTATAACTTTGAAATTCCGTGCATACGTCAAATATTTCAATTCCATACGCTAAGTTACAAATGATGCATCCTATGTTGCTAAAGCAGTAAAATTAGTTTAGATTTGATAGGGCAGTTAAGTATTGTGTAAATTTCAACTTCTCCCCAATTTTCAATCCATTTCTGAGGGGGAAGGGGGAATGGACTAACCGGGGGGGGGGGGAGTTCCCCATGGCTTCAAAATTTGCAGAAACTTTAACATCTCTAGGCCTACCTCACAGGGCTGTCATGAGTCTAAAATGGAGAAGGCAACCAAATGCCTCGCCCTGAGTGCCCCAGAGGAAGGTGGGATGATGCTGGAACAGTTACCCACACATGACATTCAGAGAGAGAGAGAGAGAATGAGAATATGAACGTATTGCGAGGGAGAGATGGGTTCCAGGTATTCTGCCACCCCCCAAGCAAGGAGGCTGCCTGGCACAGAAACAAGCTGACCCCCAGCACTGCTAGCAACAGCAGCACGAGAAGAAGGAGAGTTGGTTTTTATACCCCACTCATCACTACCCAAAGGAGTCTCTGGGCGGCTTACAGCTGCCTTCCCTTCCTCTTCCCACAACAGACACCTTGTGAGGCAGGTGGGGCTGAGAGAGCCCTGAGAGAACTGGGACTGACACAAGATCACCCAGCTGGCTTCACATGGAGGACAAGTGGGGAATCAAACCCATTTCTCCAAATTCGAGTCTGCCGCTCTTAACCACTACACCAAGCTGGCTCTTGGCTTTGGCCTGGTGAGGCAGTGTGGGTCTTGGGAGGGAGGGCTTTGACGCCAGGGTTGGCAGTCTCTCTCCCCCTGGACCTGGGACAGAGGCACAGATTGGATGCATGCCATACCCACTTCCCAGGTTGGCACCCTTTTCTGCTTGTGGTGGTCCAAGAAACTGCAGGGCTTACGTGGGTAGTGAACCAGTCCAAGAGTTCCTTCCAGACCAGGAGGAAGTGGGATGCCAGGACGGCATCCACCCACAACTTGGCACAGAGGTTCCCCCTTCAGCAATGTTGGTGGTAGCCGAGGAACTGGCAGTACCAGGCCCTGATGCGCCTCCAGTGGCCAGACTGCCCTCCAAAATGCCCCAAAGACACTGGAAGTTCTAACAAGTCAACACCCACAGCCACCTAGGAGGCACTACGTGTTTATAAACGACTATATGTCAAAATATTTGTCCCTTCTCCAAAACCCCCCACCACAAAAGCAACATGCATCTGCGGTTACACAAAATAATGAAATTCTGGCTACAGAACCACTCAGACTGACTTTGGTCCCGAAGCAAGACTCGAACGGCATTTCTATCCTGCTCTCTGAGTGCTTCACACAAGTTCTTGCAATCCTGACAACACTCCAGTCTGGTAAGCCAACGCTGTTCTCCACATGATGAAGATGGGGAAGGGGGCAGTCTTTTCCTCCCCTTCCACCAAGGAGCTCTGCGGGACATACGTGGCTCTCCCATCCTTCATTTTACCCTTAAAACTGCCCTGTGAGGCAGGCTAGGTGGACTGGCTGGTCCAAAGTCACCCATCGAGCTTCATCGCTTCAGTGAGGATTTGCACCCAGAACTTCCTTGTCCTCGTCCAACTACTCCACCACCAAGACTCTCTGGCCTCTCTCTAAGGTTAGCCGAATACCATGAAAATTAACCAGTTTGGTGTCGTGGTTAAGTGCGCGGACTCTTATCTGGGAGAACCGGGTTTGATTCCCCCCACTCCTCCACTTGCACCTGCTGATGTGACCTTGGGTCAGTCACAAGCTCTGGCACAGCTGTTCTCTCAAGGACAATTCCTGTCAGAAGTTCTCTCAGCCCCGCCTACCTCACAGGGTGTCTGTTGTGGGGAGGGGAAGGAAAAGGAGTTTGTAAGCCGCTCTGAGACTCCTTTGGGCAGTGAAGGGCGGGGTATAAATCCAATCTCTTCTTCTTCTTCTAACCAGTTAGCTATCTGGGTGTTTGGATCCATACAATATAAGAGCTTAAAAAGTGTAATGAAGTTTGAGTCCAGGTGCACCTTTAGGACCAAGTGTGCATGCACATGAAAGCTGATATCCAAAATTTGATCTATAACATTTGTGGGTCTGAAAGGACTCAAACTTTCTTCTGCTGCATCAGACAAACACAACTAACCCACCTGAACCTACTCCAAACGCAAACAAATGGGTAAAGTGGGGGAAAGTTGTTGTTTCACTGGGGACCCTGGAGGGCTGCCTTTGATCCATGAAAAGATGTACAAAAAACTAGATCAGGTCACCCCACAGGCAGTGTTCCCTCTAAGCTGAGTTAGTGTGAGCCAGCTCACAGCTTTTTAGCCTCCGGCTCACAGATTTTTGTCTTCGCTCAGGAAGGATGGGGCTCCAGAGCAAACTAATTGATGCAGCAGCCAAATCGCTCGCTCACAACTTTAATGCCAGGAGCTCACAAAGTAGAATTTTTGCTCACAAGACTCCACAGCTTAGAGGGAGCATTGCCAAAAGGTAGACTTCCCTCTCTCTTTGTTTCCAAACTTTACTCTATCTCAAACCATGT
This sequence comes from Gekko gecko, assembly GCA_029375565.1. NCBI lineage: Eukaryota > Metazoa > Chordata > Lepidosauria > Squamata > Gekkonidae > Gekko > Gekko gecko. Next base: position 2,924,237 of record JAPDNY010000005.1, read on the forward strand.
ACTGCTCTTTTCCAGTACCTTGCTTTCCTGTCTCTTGTACGGTCCTATCATTTTGCTTCCTTCTGATTTCACTGTTGTTGTTTTTTAAAGAGAAGAGTTAGATTTATACCCCACCCTTCCCTCAGAGCGGCTCACGATCCCCTTCCTTTCCTCTCCCCACAACAGACACCCTGTGAGGCTCGTGGGGCTGAGAGAACAGCTCTGAGAGAACTGTGACTGACCCAAGGCCACCCAGCTGGCTGCATATGGAAGAATGGGAAATCAAACACAGTTCTCCAGATTAGAGTCCACCACTCTTAACCACCACACCAAACTGTGTGGCTGGGTGTTTCATTTTCTCCTTGGTTCCCCCCTGCCCCTCTTCTCGGGATATTTTTGAAGGTCTGTCTTCTGGAAGGACCCTACCTAGGAACTCCAGAAGGGGGGAGTCTACTTTAGAGTAAAGTAGAGGCAACTTCAGCATTCAACTGGAGGGGCTAGAGGTGAGGGGTAGGCGGGGACTATTGTGTTTCTTCCATGCTGTGTTTTTTTAATTCATCTACAGTATTGAATAGGATTGCATTAGAAACAGTTTTCCCGCTGCCTGTGTTTTATGCATTTTTTTGTATCACGTATAATCTTTTACTCGCTCGAAGGGCTTATCGCTTTTGTGTTATTTTATTTGCTGGCTTGCACGTGGCGCTTAAGAAATAATTTCCATTTATTTTAATCCGGCTATTGTGTCCGTGTGTGAATGTGTGTTTTCCTCACTGGCCAGGGCTGGCTCACTCCGAAAGGTCAGAACCTTCTTGGCCAAGGCGTCATTTAAACGGGAAGTCGGCGAGGGCAAAGCGCTCACACTGGGACTTTGTGCTGGCTTGGCACCTTGCTTGGACCGGCCTCTGCAGCACCCCCAGGAAGAAAGCTGCCTGTCATGATTCCAAGTTATAGGCGCGTGTTTCTTTAAATGGTTGGTAAATGCTAGAAGAATTCATATGGAATTCACGGCCACAGGAGGTGGTGGCAGCTACAAGCATGGACAGTTTCAAGAAGGAATTAGATAAACGTATGGAGCAGAAGTCCATCAGTGGCTATTAGCCACAGGGTATAGATGGGAAAACTCAGTCTGGGGCAGGTGATGCACTCTGTTCTTGGTGCTGGAGGGGGCAGCAGTGGGAGGGCTTCTGGTGTCCTGGCCCCACTGCTGGACCTCCTGAGGGCACCTGGTGTGTTTGGCCACTGTGTGACACAGAGTGTTGGACTAGATGGGCCATTGGCCTGATCCAACATTGGCTTCTCTTATGTTCTTATGTTCTAACAAGGGGGAGGTGAAAGAGGGAGATGAGTAAGGTGATTGGTGGCTGGAGCAAGGTGGTGCGTGGGAGGGGGGAAGGCAGGGTGTGCAGTCGGCGGCTGTCAGTTGTGGTCAATCTGCACAGGGTGTGAGAAGTGATCTTCTAGCCAGAATCCTACAGAAGCAGTGTTCCCTCTAAGCTGAGTGAGTGTGAGCTAGCTCACAGTTTTTTAGCCTCCAGCGCACACATTTTCATCTTCGCTCAGGAAGGGATGGCTCCAGAGCAAACTCATTTATGCAGCAGCCAAATCGCTCGCTCACAACTTTAAGGCCAGGAGCTCACAAAGTAGAAGTCTTGCTCACACAGCTTAGAGGAAGCATTGTGTAAGAGTGCTGTGAAAGACATTTTCTAAAGGAGGTAGAAAATATACTTAAGGGGGCAAATTAGGAAAAATCTAATATAGTCAGAGTATTTTAAGAGTGTGAGGGGGAAAGGGCTGGCTGAGACCTGAGTAAAAAGGGAAAGATTGTACTGAGCAACTTAACAAAACCTCTTGCAACCAATACGCTTCCTTTACCAATAAAGTTTCATCTTGTTTATTGTTAACCCAAGGTCTTATCCTCAGAACCACAGGGCCCAACGAAGGAGCCTCAGAGCTCGGGCACAATAATGTGGGGAAGGTTAATTAAAGACTGGAATTAAATTCCGGGTGGCAGCGATACATACTTTGAGTGAGAGACTTAAGAAACAACAAGGAATTTAGAACTACATCACACTCTGGAGAAGTGGGGCAGCTGTGAACGGGATGCAATTCAACAAAGATAAATGCACGGTATTACATCTGGGTCACAAAAACGTTAAGCAAAAATACTGGATGCGGGATACGTTTCTGGGGAGTAGTGTATGAGAAAGAGCTCTTGGGGGTAAGGGTGGACTGTAAACTGAATATGAGCAGTCAGTGTGATGCGGTGGCAAAAAAGGCAAATTCAGTCTTGGGTTGTATTAAAAGGGCCATAGCATCAAAATCGCAGGAGGTCGTAGCCCCTCTGTATACTGCCTTGGTTGGGCCGCACCTGGAGTCCCGTGTGCAGTTCTGGAGGCCTCCCTTCAAAAAGGAGGTGGGCAAAATCGAGAGGGTGCAGAAGAGAGCGACGAGGATGATCAGGGGTCTGGAGACTGAGCCCTACGAGGAAAGGCTAAAGGCCTTGGGAATGTTCAGTTTGGAGAAGAGGAGATGGAGGGGGGACATAGATGGCTCTCTTTAAATATCTGAAAGGCAGTCATTTGGATGAGGGCAGGGAGCTGTTCCAGTGGGCAGCAGAGGAGAGGACCTGAAGCAATGGGTTTAAGTCACAGGCAGAAAGGTATTGGCTGGATATTAGGAAAAACCTTTTCACAGTCAGAGTGGTTCAAAGAAGCATTCAAGAAGGGGATGGACAAATATTTGACAGAGATGCTTTTGGCTGGTCCTGCATTGGGCAGGGAGTTGGACTAGATTGTCTGTATGGCCCCTTCCAACTCTGTGATTCTATAACCACACAAAATAAGAGACAGGTACCGTCACACTGCATTCTCCTGAATCAGACCCCCTCTTGGTCCATCAGTGCCAGTACTGTCTACTCAGACAGGCAGTGGCTCTCTAAGGTCTCAGGCGGAGGTAGTGGTTAAGTGCGCGGACTCTAATCCGGGAGAACCGGGTTCGATTCCCCACTCCTCCACTTGCACCTGCTGATGTGACCTTGGGACAGTCACAAGCAGTGTTCCCTCTAAGCTGAGTTAGTGTGAGCTAGCTCACAGTTTTTTAGCCTCCAGCTCACACATTTCTGTCTTAGCTAAGGAAGGATGGCTCCAGATCAAACTCATTTATGCAGTAGACAAATCGCTCGCTCTCAACTTTAATGCTGGTAGCTCACAGAGTAGAATCTTTGCTCCCAAGACTCCACACCTTAGAGGGAACATTGCTCACAAGTTCTGGCACAGCTGTCCTTGAAAAAGAGCGATCTCTGTCAGAGTTCTCTCAGCCCTACCTCCCTCACAAGGTGTCTACTGTGGGGAGGGGAAGGGAAAGAAGTTTGTGAGCCGCTCTGAGACTCCTTTGGGGAGTGACGGTTGATCCAAACTCTTCTTCTCCTCATCACTTGCTACCTGATCCTTTTAACTGGAGACCTGCATGGGGATTGATCCTGGGATGTTCTGCATGCCAAGCAGAGGCGCTTCCACTGAGCCACAGCCCCTCCCCTATAATTCAGCAGCACAGGAAGTTGCCTTACACCGAGCCAGGCCCTTGGCCCGTCAGTGCCAGTTTGGTCTACTCAGAAAGGCAGCGGCTGTCCAGGGTCTCAAGCAGAGAACGGTCTCGGAGATCACCCACTGCCCGGCCTGGGGACTGAGCTGGGGGCCTTCTGCCTGCCCAGCAGAACCTCTCTGCCCCTGAGCCGCTCCCATCCCTACCCAAGCCCTGTAGCGGCTCTGCACAGGCAATGGCTCAGTCTAAACGAGATGCTCATTCCAGAGGAGATTCTCCGTGCGGGCAACAGGGCCGCACTGCACAAAATGATTTACAAAGTTATAAAATGCTTAGGGACTCTGGTCTATACTACCGTGGATAGCTTGCTCTAAGTGATTCCTAGGATGCAGTTTTGCACCATTTAATGCATTGCATTGATACTTAGGCTTTTCTTCAGCTCTCTCTTTAGAGTTCTGGTTGGTTCTACAGCCCTAATCCTGATGGTCATAATAGTACGTTCTGTTTTAATTTATGCTGTTTTAAATTTAAACCGAGAGCCAGTTTGGTGTCGTGGTTAAGTGCGCAGACTCTAATCTGGGAGAACCGGGTTTGATTCCCCACTCCTTCTCCACATGCCACCTTGGGCAAGCCATAGTTCTGATAAGAGCTGTTCTTGAAAAAGAGCAGTTTCTGCCAGAGCTCTCTCAGCTCCACCTACCTCACAGGGTGTCTGTTGTGGGGAGGGGAAGGAGTTTGTAAGCCGCTCTGAGACTCCCTTGGGTGGTGAAGGGCAGGGTATAAATCCATGTCTGTTGTGGGGAGGGGAAGGGAAAGGAGTTTGTGAGCCGCTCTGAGACTCCTTTGGGTAGTGAAGGGTGGGGCATAAATCCAATCTCTTCTTCTTCTTAAATGTCTTTATATATATATATACACATACATACATACATACATACACACACAGAAATTTTGATATGTTCTAGATATTGAGTTTGTGATCCGCCCTGAGCCCACTTGCAGGAAGGGCGGAATATAAATTTGAATAAATAAATGAATAAAAATAAAGTAAGAAGATAAGAGAGAAACCACGCTGAATCAGGCCAATGGCCCAGCCAGTCCAACACTGTCATACACCGGCCCAAACTAAGGTGCCATCCGGAGGTCCACCAGATTGGTTCAGCCGATGTCACATTTCAATGAGGTCCAATTCTAGGTCACTGAAGAGGGCAGAGCAGCAGCGTCCCAGAGTGTTGCACTCGGAGGGCCAACCTTTTTCTTTTTTAAATGCTCAAGCCCCGCAGCAGCACTTGCAGCCACTGCCAGCTTTTCCACAGTGCGGTGAAGCTGTTTTGCACGTGTGCTCTGGAGTATCAAGACCCCAGCCTGCCTGCCTGGCCTGGGCAAACCCACCAACCCGGGCTAAGACTGAACATGGCCGGCTGCTGTCCTGGTACGCTCAAGGAGAAAGGGATGTTCCGAGCCTGCGCTGCAGTCATGATCCCCGTTTAAGTGGGATCTGGAGATTTAGGGACTGAATTCACACCCTCTCCAGGGGATTTAGGTGGGGCGGCAATGCCTGAGGGACTAGTGGCTGTAAGAGCAGGACACATCCTAAGCCATGCTTTTCATTGGAAAAAGTGCAGAGAAGGGCAATTAGAATGACAAAAGGGTTGGAACACCTTCCCTATGAAGAAAGGTTAAAATGCTTGGGGCTCTTCAGCTAGGAGAAATGACAGCTGAGGGGTGACATGATCGAGGTTTATAAGATTCTGCATGGGATTGAGCAGGTTGAGAAAGAAGTCCTTTTCTCCCTTTCTCACAGTACAAGAACTCGTGGGCACTCCATGAAATTGCTGAGCAGTCGGGTGAGAACAGGTAAAAGGAAGTCCTTCTTCACCCAAAGAGTGATTAACACATGGAATTCACTGCCACAGGAGGTGGTGGCAGCTACAAGCATGGACAGTTTCAAGAGGGAATTAGATAAACATATGGAGCTTAGTCCATCAGTGGCTATTAGCCACAGGGCATATATGGGAACTCTCAGTCTGGGGCAGGTGATGCACTCTATTCTTGGTGCTGGAGGGGGCAGCAGTGGGAGGGCTTCTAGTGTCCTGGCCCCACTGCTGGACCTCCTGAAGGCACCTGGTATATTTTGGCCGCTGTGTGACAGAGTGTTGGACTAGATGGGCCATTGGCCTGATTCAACATTGGCTTCTCTTATGTTCTCTTATGTTCTTATGTTCATGCTCCCTCTGAGCTGTGGAGTCTCGTGAGCAAAAATCCTGCTTTGTGAGCTCCTAGCAGTCAAGTCATGAGTGAGCGATTTGGCTCCTACATAAATTAGTTTGCTCTGGAGCCATCCTTCCTGAGCTAAGACAAAAAGGTGTGAGCCGAAGGCTAAAAAAACTGTGAGCTAGCTCACACTGACTCAGCTTAGAGGGCACATTGATCTTTAAGTTTCTGGGATTTCTTCTTGCATCCTCAGAGAGGCCACCTTGGATCAAACACTGCTGCGAAGAAGAGCTTTCCTCGTAAACATGCCAAGGAATGTCCACTTCCACAGGCTGGCAACCTCCCAATCCCAGAGCCAGGAGGCGACACCAGGGGAAGGCCTCAGCTGCTAGGTCCTGTTGCTGGCCCCCGTGTGAGGCAGGATGTTGGACGAGATGGACCCTCCCTGGTCTGACCCAGCAGGGCTCTCCTGAGGTTCTGGCATCTGCAGCAGCACCAAGCCTGGTCTGTGGCTGCAGTTCCCAGAGAGAGACGGCGGAACAGCCACCTCGGCTCTATGGCCGGCTGCTTGCCCTGAGCTGCTGGCAGGACCTACCAGCCCCAGGACCTATTTCCCCTCCTCTAGGGAAGCTATTCTCTTGAGAGCCTTGTGGTCTGCGGTTATCCAAAGCACGATCCGTGTGCAAACACTGACAGAGGACCAAAGGAGACCAGAAACAAAACCTCTCCATCCACCAGTTCAACTCAACTTCCGCTCCACTCAGGAGAGCCCCACTTAACTCCAAAGAAAAGCCACACACACCGGAAGAGAAAGCAAGACTAAAACCCAGCCCGCTTCAAATCCCCGGGTGAGTGGAGGCCATTGTTGGGAGGGCCAGAGCAGGGTGGTGGTGAAGAGCGGTTGGTTTGATTCCCCACTCCTCCTCCTCCACTTGAGGCTTGCTGGGTGACCTGGGGCCGTCACAGTTCTCTCAGAGCTGTCTCGGCTGCACCAACCTCACAAGGTGCCTGTTCCGAGGACAGGGAAGGAAGGTGATTGTAAGCTGCTTTGGGCCTCCTGAAGGTAGAGAAGAGGAGGATATGAAAACCAACTCCTCTTCCGGAGGGAGCTCTCTCCCCAAAACCCTTGTGGCACCAGCTGCACTCCAAGGCAAAACCAGAACTCAGTCAAGTCCTGCAGGCTGTTTTCTCCCAAGCAACCTGGGAGAGAGGAACCACCACAACAGCCCCACGAACAGACCCACTGGCTGCTCAAGACGGGGCCCTCCAGCATCCCATCCACCAGAGATTTTGCTGCCCGGTTAAACAGAGAGAATTTCCAAATGCACATCTGGAACTGGCACAGCCCCCAAATGCAGGGCGGTACCTGGACGGGGAGAGCTTCCACGGCAGCCCCTGAATGAGAACGGGATCCACCCAGACTTGCATGTCAGGCCTGCCGGGCCAGCCGGGCTCCTACCCTTGAGTGGGCTGAGCTGCCGGCGCTGCTATTTTGGGCTCTCCAGCTGGGTTCTTATTTTGCCGCCTCTTTGTCGTGATCGGGCCGTTGCTTTCATGCGAGAGTTCCCTCCTGCATTGTTCCCCGCCTTGCCAGTCTTTTGACAGAGGAACAGATTGCAAGTTTTCTATATTAAAAATGGATGGCTGTCATAACCGTTTGTTTTAGGCGCTTGCAAAACAAATACCCCGGAGAGGGCTTAATCCATGATTAAGAATGCGCACCTCTCCCCTGAGACTTCTGCGGCTGATCAAACTCCTCCCAGCTTCCTCAAGCGATTCGCCGGAGCCCTGGCCAATCCACGGCCCACCTCCCTCAGCGGGCACGGTGAGTCCACCCGGCCCTCCTCGAAGGCCCAAGAGGGCTGGGGGATGCACCCTGTCCTGCCTCGGCTTCCGCTCACCCACAAGCTCCTTCCTCCCCTCCCCGGCTTTATGAGCCAGGTCTCGGTGGCCAACGACCCCCATAAAGACAGATCAAGATGGGCAGCCAGTCCAGTGTTTTCTCTCAGCTGAGTTAGTGTGAGCTAGCTCACAGTTTTTTTAACCTCTGGCTCACTTTGGAAAAAGTGCAGAAGAGGGCAGCTAGAATGACAAAAGGGTTGGAACACTGGGGGCTCTCCAGCTTGGAGAAACGACGGCTGAGGGGGTGACATGATCGAGGTTTATAAGATTATGCATGGGATAGAGCAGGTGGAGAAAGAAGTACTTTTCTCCCTTTTTCACAAGACAAGAACTCCTTTTGGGCACTCCATGAAATTGCTGAGCGGTTGCGTTAGAACGGATAAAAGGAAGTCCTTCTTCACCCAAAGAGTGATTCACACATGGAATTCACTGCCACAGGAGGTGGTGGCAGCTACAAGCATGGACAGCTTCAAGAGGGAATTAGATAAGCATATGCAGCAGAGGTCCATCAGTGGGTATTAGCCACAGGGTATAGATGGGAACTCTCAGTCTGGGGCAGGTGATGCACTCTATTCTTGGTGCTGGAGGGGGCAGCAGTGGGAGGGCTGCTAGTGTCCTGGCCCCACTGCTGGACCTCCTGATGGCACCCTGGCCGTGACAGAGTGTGACAGAGTGTTGGACTAGATGGGCCATTGGCCTGATCCAACATTGGCTTCTCTCATGTTCATGTTTGTCTTCGCTCAGGCAGGATGGCTCCAGAGCAAACTAATTTATGCAGTAGCCAAATTGCTCGCTCACCACTTTAATGCCAGGAGCTCACAGAGTAGAATTCTTGCTCACAAGACTCCACAGCTCAGCGGGAGCAATGGGCGCCATGTTAGTCTGCCTGCAGCAGTCGAAAAACTCAAGAGTCCGGGAGCACCTTTGAGACTCTCACCAACTGTGGCAGGGGACGAGCATTCCCGAAGAAATGAGCCGTGACTCAGGAAAGCGCCTGCCCCGCCACAAACTTTCTTAGTCTTTAAGGTGTTCCCGGACGCTTGTTCTCTTCTACAACCCACACAAAAGTACGGAGAAAATTAAAGGGGGTGGGGGTGGCAGACTCGTCCCCCGGGAGCACTTATTCACACAAGGCTTCCAGAGAGGCAACAAAGGAACAAAAGAGCGCGCGCACAGCCAGGGTGGATCCAGTCCAGAACTCCGTTTCACACAACAACAACAACCCCCCCTGCCCCCCAAAAGCCTGCCAGTAGGGCACAGAGAACAACGGCCCGCCCAGCAGCCGCCTCTCAGACTGGTCCTTGGCAAGGTTGGTTTTCTTAACAGATTAAATTAAGAGGTCCAGAAGGATCCACCCTCTGAGCCTGGAGCTTTCATTCAGCCACGGCAGCCGGCACCCACCGAAGGACCGCCGGGCCTCTCTGAACTCCCCCGGCTAGTCTTCCCTGCTCTGCTCCTGAGCTGTGGCGTCTTGTGAGTGACAGTTCTACTTTTTGAGCTCCTGGGGCATTCAAGTCGTGAGCGAGCGATTTGGCTTCTGCATGAATCAGTCTGCCCTGGAGCCCTCCTTCCTGAGCTAAGACAAGAATGTGTGAGCCGGAGGCTAAAAAACTGTGAGCCGGCTCACACTAACTCAGCTTAGAGGGGACACTGCTCTGGAGCCCTCCTTCCTGAGCTAAGACAAGAATGTGTGAGCCGGAGGCTAGAAAACTGTGAGCTGGCTCACACTAACTCAGCTTAGAGGGGACACTGCTCTGGAGCCCTCCTTCCTGAGCTAAGACAAGAATGTGTGAGCCAGAGGGTAGAAAACTGTGAGCTAGCTCACACTAACTCATCAGCTTAGAGGGAACATTGCTCTGGAGCCCTCCTTCCCGAGCTAAGACAAGAATGTGTGAGCCGGAGGCTAAAAAACTGTGAGCTAGCTCACACCAACTCAGCTTAGAGGGGACACTGCTCCTGAGGTAAGGAGGGTGGGTAGCGAGAGGCAGGGGCTTATATTGGCGGGGGGGGGGTGTCAGCACCAGAACAGCTCTCTGACAGCCACCAGCCCTGCAGCACCTCAAGCACCAGAGCGAGGTTTCCTTCTTCCTGGTGCCTGGATCCTTCTCCTGCTTTCACTAATGCCTCCCTTCTTTGTCACGGACGATCCCCAACCCCTGCAAGCCCTCCTCCAGCTGCTGGTCAGGCACTGGTGCCACCGTCGATTTGCAGGCCCAGAGCCCGAGAGCAGGCCCAGCACCACGAGGGGACAGAGACGGGCTTGGCGCTTGCCCTCGGCTCCCTGGCAGAAGAACCCCACTGTGTGGGAGCCCCACTGGGGGCAAGAGGAGAACCTCTAAGGTGCCACTTGCTCCAGCCAGCCATCACACCAAAGAATCCTAGAATGTAAAGAGTTGGAAGGGGCCTTGCAGGTCATCTAGTCCAACCCCCTGCACCCTGCAGGAGCAAAGGCTGAGCACTCAGACCCGCTTGCGACTGCAGAACATTGCTCCTTCCTGCCCTGGTTGCCCCCTGGCTCTCTCCAGGCAGCCCTCCAACCGGGAGGGCAGCCTGCATGAGCTCCAGTCACAGTGCAGGACCAGCCACCCACACGGCCAGCGGCTTCCACGTCCGGTGCGCGGCCCAGTGCTTGTGCTGTGTGGCTGCCAACTCTCTTGCTCGAGCCCGACTCCTACGCCACAGCAAGGCGCCTGACCGGCACAGCTGGGTCTCCCACGTGCATCGCAGGGGCGGGCAGTGCTTGGGACAGCTCTACCTGGGATCCTGGCGTCTTGTCAACACCGCCTTCCGAAGGCCCTGAAGCCTTCTGTCAACACCCGAAGAGGCGGCAGCTCCACTCAACACACTTGCATTCTAGAACTCCCTTCCTGATTCGTGCATCTGCGTTGAAATGGGAGTTTGGCAGAGAGAGGCCCACACCCAGCTCCTGTTCCTGCCCAAACTCAGTTGTCTTCAAAATGAGACGGGCCTCCCCTGTCTGCAAAGATGCTCCGGAAGGAAGGGGACGGCAAGCTCCTTGAGGTCCACAGACCTTCCCAAGCATTGCCGGTGCGTGATAAATCACGCAAGCGATCTGGGAGGGGAGAGATATAGTGACCAAGGACAACTGTGAGGAACAGCAGCAGCAACGAACCTCGTGAATGCAGCACAGAGATGGCGACGTGGGAAGGGACGAAGGAAAACGACACGCCTGGGACAGAGCTGGTCAGCCTGTGCCAAATCGGGTGGAAAGCCTCCTCTGTGCCCGGGACTCCTTCCAGGGCTCTCTGGGCCTGGTCCCAAGCAGGGTGCAAACTGGGAACTTTGGGTGTGCGAAGTCTCTCCTGTCCCACAATGCCAAGCCTCTCTCGGCGGTCCCTGCTGCCCTCCCAGACAGGGCCAGTTTCCATCAGAGCATGCACAGAGGATTCCCAAAGGGTGCCGAAGAGAGCGACGAGGATGATCAGGGGCCTGGAGACTGAGCCCTACGAGGAAAGGCTGAGGGACTTCTTGGGAATGTTTCGTTTGGAGAAGAGGAGATGGAGGGGGGACATGATGGCTCTCTTTAAATATCTGAAGAGGCTGTCCTTTGGAGGAGGGCAGGGAGCTGTTCCCGTTGGCAGCACAGGATAGCGATGGGTTTAAATTACAGGCAGAAAGGTATCGGCTGGATACTGGGAACAACCTTTTCACGGTCAGAGTGGTTCAAAGGTGGGATCAGCTGCCCAGGGAGGTGGCGAGCTCCCCTTCGCTGATGGCTTTCAAGAAGAGGCTGGACGGATATTTGTCAGAGGTGCTTTAGGCTTGTCCTGCACTGGGCACGGGGGCTGGACTGGATGGTCTCTAGGGCCCCTTCCCACTCTCTGTGATTCACTGCACCCAGTTTAGCATGTGGTTAAGAGCAGGGCTCCTATGCGTGCGAGTTCCAGTCCTGCCTCTTCCTTCTACTTTGCAGCTTATTGACTGGTCAAAAAATAAACTCTGCCTTCGTCCAAATTCCCTCCTTGATGGGATTCCACCCCTTTCTCACCCTCTTTTCCACAGGGGAACTCCCCCCCCAGCTACCTTCCCCCCAAGTGTCCAGCTGCATGTTCTCTGGCTGCCCCTGCCTTGGCATCTGCCTCTCCTTTGCTCCTCAAAGAGGTGCTCCCAAGGAGGGCACCGTTTCCAACCCAGCACATGAACCCTTGCCGAGCGGAGGCCTTGAGCTTCCTCTTGTGTGGGTCTCCACTGGCAAGCGAGCTGTGCAGGTGGGTTGGGGGACAGGGCTTCTTTCCTGGCGTGTCCCTCGGGCAGAAGAGTTTCTGCAATGGAATCCAACCCCTCATCTGCAGGGCTTCCAGGACGGGGGGCACACGGGCCTCCCAGAAGGCATGCCACGGGCCCTCCCTGTGGTGAAGAGTGCCACGCGTCTCACGCTCCTGCCCTTGTCGCACGGAGCGTGTGTGGGCAGCGTTGCCATAGACGCAGGAGCAGTCGCTATGTTCTCCAGACTTGGGTCTTGCTTCAAAACACACGTTCTCTGCCCAGTCAGCCTCGGGCACCAACAAGCTACACACGGGGTCTAGGGCTGGACTGCAAGTCACCCCACTGAACAGCACCATCCTAAGCAAGTTTGCTCCGGAGCAACTACCACTCAGTCCCTTCAAGGGGAAATCTAGGGCTCCGTCGAAGAACGATGCGCCCACTGGCAGGCGCCCTGATTCCACCCCTGGGCACTTAGACCTGTCTGTAGCAGACCCCAGCCCACAACTCTTCTGTTCTCTGGGCTTCGTTCCTCACAGAGCCCATGACCAGTCTTCCCTCTAAGCTGAGTGAGTGTGAGCTAGCTCACAGGTTTTTAGCCTCCAGCTCACACATTTTTGTCTTAGCTCAGGAAGGAGGGCTCCAGAGCAAACTAATTCGCTTGCTCACAACTTTGATGCCGGTAGCTCACAAAGTAGAATTTCTGCTCACAAGATTCCACAGCTTAGAGGGAACACTGATCCTTTTCTCTGTCACACGTGACTCAAATCAGGGCTGCAGACCAGTCTGCTCTGCCTAAGCAAGGGGGCTCTTCTCACACGGGCTTTTTGCCGATGGCCCCCGCATTCCCTGCAGCAATCTGAGACTGAGATGCCAGGTGAATAGAATCACAGAATGTTAAGAGTTGGAAGGGACCTTGCAGGTCATCTAGTCCAACCCCCTGCACTCTGCAGGAGCAGAGCCGAAAGAGAGCCCTACAGCATCCCCGAAAGATGGTTGTCCAGCCTCTGCTTGAAAACGTCCAGTGAAGGAGCATCCACCACCTCCGGAGGCAGTCCGTTCCACTGCTCAACTCTTACAGTTAGGAAGTTTCTCCTGGTATCTAGCCGGTAACAACTCCCTTGTCATTTCCACCCATTAGATCTAGTTTTCCAATCTGGAGCAAGAGAGAATAGACCATCTTCTACATGAGAGCCCTTCAAATATCTGAAGACGGCAATCATGTCCCCTCTAAGCCTTCTCTTTCCCAGGCTAAACATAACCCAATTCTTTCAGCCTTTCCCCCAGGCGCTTGAGGATAATTTGTGTTTTAATGACAATTCAACCTGTTTAATTTTTCTCTCTTTTACGGTATACCTACAACGTGCTAAACCTCAGCTAGGCGCCTTGGGTACCACAGTGGTGGTAAGGCAACCTAGAAACTAGCAGGAGGGGGAAAAGGCCCTAGCGAGGAGGGCCAAACAACCACACATGCCCTAAGCAGTCGCACGCTGGCCCCCCATTACAATTCCGTCCAGGTAGCAGCTACAGGACAGCAGTGCCTCTGGAAATGCCAGCCGGAATGTGATGGGAAGCTGCTGCCCAGACTCAAACCCGGATGAAGCTGGCAAGGAAACAGATGCCCCCCCAGGACAGAAAGGCACCCGTGGGAGCAGCAGGACTTCTTCCAAAGCAGCCACTGCCCGAGATTCCACCCCTCAGCATTCGTTGTCCCCCGTGACACAGTCCCAACACACGCACACCGGCATTTATAAAGAGACCCTGCTCTGAGCACAGCAGAACCAAGAGCCAGGGGGAAACTGAGCAGTCTTTTCTTCGCCTTGAACACCTCTGAGAAATAGCAGGCCACCCTTGGGTCAAGACCGCTTTAGGGATCTGGCGCCCTGGGAAAGTCCGCTTGCAAGCCTCTCCCTCAAAGTGTGAGAAACGCCTCCCCCATCGCTGCTGCAACCGTAGCACTTCCACCGTGGCTCTGGAGAGACAGTCCATAGCAGAAGGGCAGAGGTGCCCGCGTGTCACAAATACACATGCAGCAACCAGAGGAAAGCCCACTTCCTGACAGTGCAGGCATGCGGGAAGTGAAAGGACAGAGGCGACCCTCCGAAAAGCTACTCCTCCAGTAGGGACACAGAACAAGGCTTCTGGCACACACCATGGGGCCCTTGGAGGCCACAAGTCCACTTGCCTTGGGGGCAGGCTTTGTGCAAAAGGCCCACGGCACTGGCCCCCAAGGCCCATCGGCACTGCACGAACCAACGGCAGCCCGGCCCTCCTCTTCTTCTGCCGGGTACAGGGATTCACCAACCAACAACATTTGCACCTGAGATAGACACCGTTGCCAAGAAAAGACCAGCTGCTTTTCCCTACTCCCTGGGGCGGCCTGCTCCCCTGGCCCCAGGAGGCACCCGCAGCAGAGGTCCGGCCCACCAAGTACCCAAGGCTCAGACCACACGGGCCCAAGAGCCTCCGGAGGCCACAGTGGAGGGGGGCTTCCCTCTGCTCCTCCCTCCTTCCCCCCGGGGTCAGCCCAGCACCCGGCCCTCCCCGGCCCCCTCTGCACCCGGGCCAGCCCCGGACAGAGGCGCACGGTCCCCCCACCCCCTCCGTGCCCACCACACCCAAGAGGCAGGCAGGCAGGCAGGCGTGGACACATCCCGGCGCTCCTCCGCCCGCGCTCCGGATCCCCCGGTCCCCGCTCTACCAAGTCTGCGGAAGGCAAACTTCCCTCTGCCCGATCCGAGAGACGTAACGCGCCAGCTGGGCGTGCAGGGAGCCGGGGGCGGGTGGCTCGGGCGGCCGGGCCCTTTGCCTGGCCGGCCCGCTGGCACCGGGGACCCCCCCACCGAGCGCAGGAGGCCGGAGCCCGCTCGGCAGAGGCCCGAGCCCCCCTCCCGCCGCCTCCCGCCCGGGGGCTCCCGCCCGCACTCACCCTTGACGGCCTCTCCGCGGTTGAGCTGGATCTCGCCCTCGCCCTGCGGCGTGTGGCTCTTGACGGCGATGAAGCGGCGGCCGGGCACGGCGCTGTACAGCTTCCTCTTGGGCCCCCGCAGCGGGGCCGGGGCGGCGTGCGGGGTGGGCTCCACGCCCGGCCCGGCCCCCGGCGCCCCCCCGGGGCCGCTCCCGCTGGCGCTCGGGCTGAAAACGAAAACATACGTTACCGTGCTGCCGCCGCCGCCGCCGCTGCTCCTGCTGCCCGGGCCCGGCGGCGGCGGAGGAGGGAAGGGGGGCGGCGAGGGCGCCATGGGGGGCGCGGCGGGCGGGCGGAGGGGGCGCGGGCCGGGGGGGCTGCTCCTCCTCCTCCTCGGCTCGGCTCAGCGCAGCCCCGGCAGCGGCGCCAGGCGCGGGAGCCGCTGCGGCAGCCGCCCGGCGTGGGCTGGCGATCCGGGGCCCGCCGCGCCGCGCCCGGCCGGCGCTCCAGCGGGCCAGCTGCCCTGGCGCGCCGCGAGGCTCCTGCTGCTGCTGCTGCTGCTACCGCCGCTTCCTCCGCCGCCGCCGCCGCCGCCGCCCGCCCGCAGCTCCATGGCCCCAGCAGCCGGCCGGCCGGCCCGACCCCCGCGCCCGAGCGCCCGACGCCGCCGCCGCCGCCCGGCTCCGCTCAGCAGCACCCGCCGGCGCCGCCGCCGCCGCTCCCGAGACGCTGCCGCCTCCGCCGCGACGACGGCTCCCCGCACATGGCGGCCGGGCGCGCTAGCCCCGACCGACCGACCACCTGCCCAGCCAGCCAGCCGCGCCGCGCCGGCCCCGCCCCCCGGCCCCGGCCCCGCCCCCCAGCCAGACCCGCCCCGCCCCCTCCCCGCCTGCCGCGGGACCGCCGCCGCCGCCGCCCGCTCCCCCGAGCATGTGCAGAGCGCGCTGGCCGCCAGGCCTCCCTCCCCGCCCACGGGTGGCTCTGTGCACAGGCTCTCCGCGGCTTGCGCGCCCTCGCGGCCCAGCGCCCCAGTCCGCCCCCTGGAGGAGGAGGAGGAGCGGGCGGCGGCGGCACGGCAGACTCTTCCTCCCTCGCGGGGGCTGCCTGCAGCCTTCGTGGGGGGGGGGGAGCCCTCGCGGGCCATGAGTTCTTGCAGTGCCGCCACTGCCGTGTCCCCGGCCGCCCCCCCGCCCGGCAAGCAGCCCCCTTTTTGCCACCCCCCGGGTCACTGAGGCAGAGAATTTACACGGGCGGGGCCCCTGGGAGAATTCGCCCCCCCCGCCCCCTAATCTCCCCCTGAAGGCCCCTTCCCCGGGCTGACTTCTCCCCACCTGTCTGGGGAAGCAAGGAGTGACTCAGGAAAGGTCTGGGCCTCCACTGGAGCCTCAGCCTCTTAAGGTGCCACTCTGGGCACCTGCATTTGATTCCCCCTCTCAGATCTCCGGGACTTGCTTAGTTATTCCCCACCGCTGGCAACAGACATTCTGTTCAGCAGCAGGAAACCATTATAATATCCATGCAGCTTTGAGGCATACGTTGCGTCCCTTGCCTAAGTTTTACCCCCAGGGTAACTGCCCCTATCCACACCGCAAACGCTCTCCTTCCATTCCAACCAGACACTCCCAGCTCTCTCCGGACCAAGCCAGTGCCCCAGACGTGGCCAACCCCGCAGCCTCCTCTGTGCTCTTTGCCCACCAACGCTTGCTTCTCTGGCCCAACACCCAACCAAGAGGTCTCCCATCCATCACAACCTCCCAGAGCTCCCATTTCTGCAGACGAAGAAGACGGCTCATCAAGGCCTTGGTGAGACGTCACCTGTGGCTGGAGGAGTGGATTCAGTCTGATGGAGCACGTGGGAACAGGTGTGCTTTACAGTGTCAAGACTAATGATCTCATTGTGCAGTGTGACTTCGAGCAAACACCTACCTACAAAAACGTGGAAGGCCTGCATTCAAGCAGAGAGCGGCAGAGCAGTGCTACTTTCCTACCCTGGTTGTGCCAAAAAAGCAATTGCTGCATTTGCCCTCACAGACCCAACGACAACCTTGGCACCAGTGCTCCCTCTAAGCTGTGGAGTCTTGTGAGCAAAAATTCTGCTTTGTGAGCTCCTGGCATAAAAGTTGTGAGCGAGCGATTTGGCCGCTGCATAAATCAGTTTGCTCTGGAGCCATCCTCCCTGAGCGAGGGCAAAAATGTGTGAGCCGGAGGCTAAAAAACTGTGTGCTAGCTCACACCAACTCAGCTCAGAGGGAACTCTGCTTCGCGCCTGAGAGACACGTGGCCTTGCTGAGCAAACCATCGTGGTGTGCAAGAGAAGACCCTTCCACATCTCACAAAAGGAGCTTTGACTCTCGAGAGGTCATCGCCTCCCCAAACCTTGTGGGTCCCCGGGTGCTCCTGGGCTCGACTGCAGCTGTCCTACAGCAAACCAGCGCCATTGCTTGCTGAAACTCCATCTCCCATCACACTCCTTAGGAGCGTGGGAAGGGCGGTGCCTACGTTGTACTCCAGGAGGTGGGGGCCTGAGGTCCCGTGAACGAGAAGAGCACCCACGGCAGGGAACAGGAAGGGAAAGCATAGACTGCTTTGGTGGGGAGGACAGGGTATGAATCTAATAAAATAAATAAATCAAGACAATGAAGGGTCGTGGCACCAGGGGTGGGTGGGCGGGGGGATTTTTCTCCTGCTATGCACTAACACTGCCAGACTCCTGGAATCTGGCCCCACTGCAAGCCCGAAGGCATCAAGGAAAGGAAGACAAGGAGCTGAAGTGGGAGAGCAGGGCTGCCAGAGACCATGCCGATGCTGCACCACACACGCCCTCCTGGGCCGGCCCAAACAGCACAATGTGTAGTAGAAGAAGAGAAGAGATTGGATTCACACCCCGCCCTTCACTACCCGAAGGAGTCTCAGAGCGGCTGACAAACTCCTTTCCCTTCCCCTCCCCACAACAGGCACCCTGTGGGGTAGGTGGGGCTGAGAGAGCTCTCTCAAGAACTTCTCCCGAGAGAACAGCTCTGAAAGAACTTGTGACTGACCCAAGGTCACACCAGCAGGTGCAAGTGGAGGAGGAGCGGGGAATCAAACCCGGTTCTCCCAGATTAGAGTCCGCGCACTTAACTCACGACACCAAACTGGCTCTAGTAGCAACACCCAATCTGGTGGGGTGGGGCACAAATGGTTCTCCCCCACCCCCCACTACCAATAGCACCCACCCTGCATCCGGCTCCCCGCCCTCAGCTTCTCCTGCTGTAAAGTGGACTCTGGGCAAGACGGGGACGCTGCACAAAGGCGGGAGGGCAGACGCCGGATTCAGGTTCTCAGAATCTGTGTTTTGTCATCTGCCAGTATTAACTTCTGTTTGGAAGCTGTCCCTCTGAGTATCAGAGCAGAGCTGCAACCGCCGCACCCTTCCTAAAGGAAGTCCTTCTTCACCCAAAGAGTGATTAACATATGGAATTCACTGCCACCAGGAGGTGGTGGCAGCTACAAGCCTGGACAGTTTCAAGAGGGAATTAGATAAAGATATGGAGCAGAAGTCCATCAGTGGCTATCAGCCACAGGGTATAGATGGGAACTCTCAGTCTGGGGCAGGTGATGCACTCTATTCTTGGTGCTGGGGGGGGCAGCAGTGGGAGGGGGCTTCTAGTGTCCTGGCCCCACTGCTGGACCTCCGGATGGCACCTGGTATATTTTGGCCGCTGTGTGCCACAGAGTGTTGGACTAGATGTGCCATTGGCCTGATTCAACATTGGCTTCTCTTATGTTCTTATGTTCTTATTCTCCACGGCTTGGCCTCCATTTGCCCCGCGGCTCTGCAGTTTTGCACAGCTTGAGAGGTGTGAGGAGGGTCTTACCTCCCCAAAACAGTCAGGTTGGTTTGGGGCCAAATTCCTGCCTGGACCTCAAGGTGGCGATCAGCCAGAGTGGGCATATATTGTTCCTGAACGCCAGCAGAATGTGCCCACTCCAAAGCAGGGGATGTATGACAACCAGCACATGGTTTCTGCCAGGTGAATGTGTCACAGGTATAGGCGCACCAGAAGCTGGAGGAAGACAACTGCCTTGCAAAATGGAAAGCACATTTTGCTGCTGCCACCATCCCAGGACACGCAGGAAAACCAGAGGTAATGGGGCAACCACAAAAACCCCTATTGGATCAGACCAGTGGTCCATCTCGCCCAGCATCCCGTCTCACGCCGTGGCTAGCCAGATCCTCTGGAGGGCCAGCAACAGGGCAGAGAGGCTGAGGCCTTCATAAGAACATCAGAAGAGCCCTGCTGGGTCAGACCAGCGGTCCCTCTAGTCCAGCCTCCTGTCTCACACAGGGGCCAGCCAGTTCCTCTGGAGGGCCAACAGCAGGGCATAGAGGCCAAGGCCTTAATAACATCAGAAGCGCCCTGCTGGGTCAGACCAGGGAGGGTTCAACTAGTCCAGCCTCCTGTCTCACCCAGTGGCCAGCCAATTCCTCTGGAGGGCCAACAACAGGGCAGAGAGGCCGAGGCATTCCCCTGATCTTGCCTCCTGGATTAGTGCCTCCGAATGTGGAGGTTCCCTCAGCCACCATGGCTGGTAGCCACTGATAAGACTGATCCCCCATGAATCTCTCTAACCCCCGGTTTAAAGCTTTTTATTCCTGCGGCCATCACTACATCCTCTGGCAGGGAATCCCACAGGGGAGGTGAGTCCTGATGCCCGAGGGGAATAGGAAACACGCAAGACCTGCGCACTCGGAAAGACACGAGTGGGTCCCTCCTGGAAGGGAAGGAGGATCTGCCTGGATTTTCACTAGTGGCAAACAGCAGCCTTTGGCGATGCCCTGCTTCGCGTGGGAGCTGCTGAAATCTCCGTCTCCTGCCCTGCCAGCCTCTCGGGCCAGCTTTCGGCAGGACTTCTCTACGGGGTCCCGGGTCCTGAGGGCGTTATGCGGCAGCCGGCACCGAAGAAGAGGGCTGCTTGCTTTGAAAGGGATGAAACAATGCAAATCAGCCTCTCAGGAAACCCTGACTCCCCCCTCCCCTCCTACACGCGGCTGAATCCGATGTAAGTTGGCTGAGAGCAATTCAGGAGAGAAGTCTGAGCAGCGGCGCCGCTAACTGATGTGTCTGCGAATGCTGTCGGCTTGATTTGGAACCGGCGAGGTGTTCCTGAGCTTTCCCAACAAGTGCTTGAAGAAAGCTCATCCCAGCTCATAATATTGACAGCTGTGTGTGCAGCACACATCGACGTGTGACCACATTGTGACTGTCCTCGGGAACATCAGAAGTGCCCTGCTGGATCTCGTCCAGCGTGCTGGGAGCTGGTTGCCCCAAAGGGCCAATGAGGAGAGCCGAGAGGCCAAGGCCTTCCCCTGGTGTTGCCTCCTCGCTCTGGGATTCAAAGGCTGGCGGCCTCCGGATGTGAAGGCTCCCCTCGGCCGCCGTGGCTGGTAGCCATTGATAGACTTACCCCTCCTGAATCTATTTAATCCCCTTTGAGAGCTGTTTATTCCTGTGGGCATCACTTACATCCTCCGGCAGTGAATTCCACATTTTAATCACTCTCTGTGGAAAGTAGTATTTCTTTTTGCCCGTCTTGAACCCATCAGTTCCTGAGGACTGGAAGGTAGCAAATGTCACTCCCATCTTTAAAAAGGGCTCCAGGGGAGATCTGGGAAATTACAGGCCAGTCAGTCTGAAGTCAATACCAGGCAAGTTGGTGGAAAATGTTATTAAGGGAAGAATTAGTAGGCACATTGATGAACAAAAACTATTGAGGCAGACTCAGCATGGGTTCTGTAAGGGAAGATCTTGTCTCACTAACCTGTTAGTGTTTTTTGAGGGGGTGAACAAACATGTGGACAAGGGGGACCCAATAGATGCTGTTTACCTTGACTTCCAGAAAGCTTTTGATACAGTTTCTCATCAAAGGCTCCTAAGTAAGCTCAGTAGTCACAGGATAAAAGGACTAGTCCTCTTGTGGATCAAAAACTGGCTTATAAAGAGCAAACAGAGTAAGTATAAATGGGAAACTTTCTCAGTGGAGGGTGGTAAGCAGTGAGGTATAGCAGGGATCAGTACTTGGTCTGATGCTGTTTAACTTGTTTATTAACCATTTGGAATTGGGAGTAAGCAGTGAAGTGGCTAAATTTGTGGATGACACGAAGTTGTTCAGGGTGGTGAGAACCAGGGAGGATTGTGAGGCACTCCAAAGGGATCCGCTGAGGATGGGCGAGTGGGCATCAATGTGGCAAATGGGTTTCAATGTGGACAAGTGCAAAGTGATGGAGCCAAAAATCCTAGCTATAAATACACATTGATGGGGTCTGAACTGGCAGAGACTGAACAAGAGAGAGATCTTGGAGTCGTCGTAGATAACTCACTGAAAATGTCTAGGCAGTGTGCGACTGCAATAGAAAAGGCCTACACTATGCTGGGGATTATTAGGAAGGGAATTGCAAACGAATCAGCCAGTATCATCATGCCCCTGTAAAAATCAATGGTGCGACCTCATTTGGAGTACTGTGTAAAGTTCTGGTGGCTACGAGCATGGACGGATTCAAGCGGGAATCGGATCAACATATGGAGCAGAGGTCCATCGGTGGCTGTTAGCCATAGGGACTCTCTCAAGTCTGGGGCAAGGGATGCTCTGTATTCTTGGTGCTTGGGGGGGGGGGCAACAGTGGGAGGGCTTCTAATGCCCTGGCCCCACTGGTGGACCTCCTGATGGCCCCTGGTATTTTTGGCCACTGTGGGACACAGAGTGCTGGACTGGAAGGGCCACTGGCCTGATCCAGCCTCGGCTTCTCTCTTCTGTTCTTACTGAATTCTAGTCTTCTGGCCCCCTACCCCGTGCATAATTTTAGAGGCCTCTGTCCTGTGTGTCCCTTGCCTTCTATTTTCTAAACAGAGAGTCCCAGAGACTCTTCAGCTTTTTCTCACAGTTTGGTTTAGTGGTTAACTGCGCGGACTCTAACCTGGGAGAACCGGGTTTGATTCCCCACTCCTCCACTTGCACCTGGCTGGATGACTTTGGGCAAACCGTAGTTCTTTTTTTAAAAAGTTTTAATTAAAAAGAAATGGCAAGCCGTAGTTCTGATAAGAGCTGTTCTTGAAAAAGAGCATTTTCTGTCAAGAGCTCTCTCAGCCCCACCTACCTCACTGGGTGTCTGTTGTGGGGATGGGAAGGGAAAAGGAGTTTGTAAGCTGCTCTGAGACTCCTTTGGGTAGTGAAGGGCGGGGTATAAATCCAATCTCCTCCTCCTCCTCCTCCTCCTCCTCCTCCTCCTCCTCCTCCTCCTCTTCTTCTTCTTCTTCTTCTTCTTCTTCTTCTTCTTCTTCTTCTTCTTCTTCTTCTTCTTCTTAGGGGCTCCAGTCCCCAGATCATTTCGGTTGCCCTCTTTTGCACTGTTTCCAGCTCTGCAGTGTCCTTTCTGGGTGACAGCAACCAGAAATTGTGCAAAGTATTCCAAGTGGGGCCACACCGTCGCTCTGTACAAGGCATTACGATCCCAGCAGTTTTATTTTCAATCCCGTTCCTAATAATCCCCGGCAGGGACCTTGCCT
This sequence comes from Gekko gecko, assembly GCA_029375565.1. Classification (NCBI taxonomy): domain Eukaryota; kingdom Metazoa; phylum Chordata; class Lepidosauria; order Squamata; family Gekkonidae; genus Gekko; species Gekko gecko. The sequence goes on from JAPDNY010000005.1 coordinate 2,946,545, forward strand.
TTCTTCATGGCAGCCACACGAGGAGTCCACACTTCCACTGAAACTGTATTTCCGTTTGGTACGCACGGGTGACTGACACAGAGGCCGATGTGCCTGTCAGATGACAAGCCTTGGACACTCACCGGTTCAAGCACTACAAGGTATTCTTGCAAAGAGCCTGCCTGCTTTCTCCATTCAGGGTTACTTGCACCGCAATCAACAAGCATTTCATTGAGAATAACGCTGAAGAACTTTTGAGCATGTGCAGAGAAAAGAGCTGACTTTGGGCTCTGCCTGCACGCAGAGCCTCCTACCCGTGATGGAGACGCATTTCTAAGGGCCTGACGTGCCGTACAGCCAAGCATTAATGCCGGGCGGGTTCTTATAGCGAAGCAGACCATTACGATCTTTGGCTCCATCGCTACCAAGAACGTGACACGTCCATTCATCTGGGCCAGCCGACAGGGAAACCTGATCAATATGCAGCAGAAGCAAAGGCAGGCAACAGAAATCTCTGGACAGAGAGCGGAAAGGACGAGAGTGGGAAGGGGGAAAGAACGGCGAGGCAGAAATATTTGCCCCAGAAGACCGATGAGTGGGCCAGGCGGTGCAGGCCAGCCTCCCACGCCCGTCACCCCCCCACGGGATGCCTTTCGAGCTCAAAACCCCCAGGAAAGGGCTGGGGGTTGGGGGAGACATGTCTCCCTCTACCAATCCATAGGGAGGCAAAGAGACAGTGCCGGAGCTGGTCTCCCCTCTGTTGGGAGGGACAATAAGCATCCATGCACCCCTGCACCCCTACCCTCACACCCCAGGGCTTGGCAGGGAAGGAGAGAAATACGTTGCCCTGGAGTCTGGTGGGACTGCAGTGTGTCCCCCCCAGCCGATGCAGAGCTGGGCTCCGCCTCCTCCTCCTCCTCCTCGCTTCTGAGTCCTGGACGGGGCAGCATGACCCAGAGGCAGTGCGAGGGGGCACCCGTGAGCATCAGTGGGGTATGTGTAGGGTTGCCAATCTCCAGGTGGGACCTGGAGATATCCCAGAACTACTACTGACCTCCAGACTACAGAGATGTCCCCCTGGTGGAAACGACTGCTTTGGAGTGTCAATGGCACACGCTCAGCCTCATCTCCCTCCACGGGGTCATTGTGAGCATAAAGAAGGGAAGAGAGAACCGGGCATATTCCCCAGCCTCTTAGGTGGCAGCGTAATCCTTTGCAGAGATTCTTTATGAAGTTTGACATTCTTCTTGCACACAATGATTTAAAAATACAAATGAAACTGATCTACACAGAAAGGGGAAACAGCACAATTGGGGCACAAGAAGAAGAGGAGATTGGATTTATACCCCCTGCCCTTCACTCGGAGTCTCAGAGCGGCTTACAAATTCCTTTCCCTTCCCCTCCTCACAACAGACAGACACCCTGTGAGAGAGGCGGGGCTGAGAGAGCTCTGACAGAAACTGCTCTTTTTCAAGAACAGCTCTGACAGAACTATGGCTTGCCTAAGGTCATCCAGCAGCTGCAGGTGGAGGCGTGGGGAATCAAACCCGGTTCTCTCAGATTCGAGTCCACGCACTTAACCACGACACCAAACTGGCTCTCTCTCTCTCTCCCAAGAAGTGACCGATGTCCAAGTGCTCCTGTGTTGGGCCAAAAGTTCATAATCAGCAGGAACATCCGGGCCCCTGAGCCTAGATCCATAAGCACCATTCATGTAGGATTTCAGGGGCCACTTTGCTTTTCTGACTCTACTTCTGCGGATAGCTTCAGGGTCAATTGCACTGTTAAATCACACGCACAGTTCCACTGTGATTTCTTTCTTTACTGCAGGAGGGCAAGGACTCCACAACCACTCAGGCTACGGAAAGTCCATCTCATGTTCCTCAAGGCCAAAGAAAAGGGAATTTCATTGCTGCGTCTTTCCTGGAAATGCAACAAATCAGGCGGCTGCTTGGATGCAAGTCAAGGATACTCCCCCCGCCCCAGCTAAGGTTGGAAGGTGTGATGTTTAGTGCGGAAGTAAGATGTAGGTATGAATGCAGGTGGGGAAAAATATGCCCCTGGATAACTGTCAAGATAAAGACGCTCGCCTTCTGCTGAAGGGGCCAGTTAGACACTCGCCTTCTGCTGAAGGGGCCGGGTGGGTGAGTGAGAAGCCCTGCAGCCCAGCAGCTTTCCTGCTCAAAAGAGGGGTGGAATGAGGACAGCTCGAGGGCTATGCCTAGCGGAGGGGGGGACGGGACGGCGGCACAGGAATGGCAAAGCTGCCCATTCTGGCAGGGGGAGGGGAGGACGGCTCGGTGTGCGAAAGGAAACAGATGGCCGCACAAGGCAAATGCTTGGCGCGGAGTCAGCGGAGCCTCGCTGCAAAGTTATGCGGTTAGGACAGCAATTGCGAAAAGCGCAGGGAGAGTCGCTGGCTGGGGACGGACAGGAGCCATGCAGGTGCTGTTGCTCCCACCACCTCTCCCAGATGAGAGGGGCCCAAAGAGGGCTGCTTCCTGAGAGGGACGTCCTGATACGAAACCTGAGAAGGACGTCCCGAACGGGCCCTGGGGTGGAGGCCGGGCCAAGAAGGCTTCACCTGGGTCTACTGATGTGGCCTACAGGTCCCAGGGAGGCCTACTGCAGAGGCGTCGAACTCATTTGCTGTGAGGGCTGGGTCTGACATAGATGTCACCAATGCTCCCTCTAAGCTGTGGAGAGTCTTGTGAGCAGAAATTCTACTTTGTGAGCTCCTGGGGCATGAAAGTTGTGAGCCAGCGATTTGGCCGCTGCATAAATCCAGTTTGCTCTGGAGCCCTCCTTCCTGAGCGAAGATGAAAATGTGTGAGCCGGAGGCTAAAAAACTGTGAGCTGGCTCACACGAACTCGGCTTAGAGGGAACACTGGATGTCACTTTGTCGGGCCGGGCCGTGTGTGTCATAAAACGTAACGCCGGGCACCAGAGATATAAACTGTATGAAAGGACGTCAGCTGGTACATCCTCACTGCAAGGCACCCATGGGCTGGGAGGGGAGTGCCAAGGAAAACCCTCATGGGCGGACTGGAGAGCCAGTGGTGTAGCCCTGGGCAGTCTCCTGTCCCCTCCCTTGCACTCGTTGCTTGTGGGCCGCATAAGAGCTCCGGGTGAGCTGGTTCCGGCCCCTGGGCCTTAATGTATGACACCCCTGGCCTAGTGGCGCTAAGGAAGCCTGTGTGGGAGTAGTCATCAGGGCCTACATTTCCCAGGTTCCCCCTGGACCCTGTGACTGGGTAACAGGAGATTCCAGAGGGGAAAGCTACACCCACAGGGGAGCAGAGGGTGGGGCCTGGAGAGGAGGAAGGCCTTGCCCAGAGTTGGGGGGTGGGGTTCTCTCCTCCAAGGGAGCTGGAGGGCTGGTGGGGGGCCGCTGCAGACAGAGGGACCCCTCATCCAAGGAGGGGGCGAGTGAGACGGTGGACAGGCACCCAGGGAAGGCAAGGGCTGTGTAGACAGATGCATTGGGCTTTATTATTTTACCGATTTGTACAGTTCTGGTCACATCTCAAAAAGGATATTATAGCATTGGAAAAAGTGCAGAGAAGGGCCACTAGAATGATAAAAGGGGTGGAACAACTTCCCTATGAAGAAAGGTTAAAACGCTTGGGGCTCTTCAGCTTGGAGAAACGACGGCTGAGGGGTGACATGATCGAGGTTTATAAGATTATGAGTGGGATTGAGCGGGTTGACAAAGAAGTACTTTTCTCCCTTTCTCACAAGACAAGAACTTGTGGGCACTCTGCCCTTGCTCTGTAGAGTCCTGCTGTGTTTCGCAGCCAGGTCTTTGCTGTGTTTTATGGCGCTGACACTGACACTGTTGTGATAGTTGGCTAGCCACTTCGTATGCAGGAGAGGTGGGAGAGGCATGCGCTCACAAACACAGAACCATTTCCGAGTCCTTCCCCCCCTCCCCCCTGACAGGGCTAGAGCGCTCTGTGCTGCCCCTTCTCCTACGGCCTCCCTCCCGCTTTGTCCAAGTGATAAATTGGAGCGATTTCCACTTCTTCAGGCCTCCGGGAGGGAGGCTTAAGAGCAGCCAGCGAAACAAAAATGAGCTCAGGTGGTAAGCGGCTCCCCAGAGACCCTCCCCCCACCAAGCCCGGCTGGTTCCACCTGAGGAGTGCCGGCTCCCCCCCCTGCCAGGAAGCCCGCACAACTCTGCTCTTGAAAGCTGGCGGAGGGGGAAGAAGAAGAAGAAGAAGAAGACCCCGCTTAGCCTCCGAGATCTGACGAGATCACGCTAGCCCTAAAGCGTCCCTAACAAACCGTCGCCCAACCTCTGCTTGAACACCTCCAAGGAGGGAGACCCGCAACATGCCTGTGCAACCAATTCCACCACTGGACCACCTTTACGGTTAAAAAGACTTCCCTAATACCCCACTGATATCCCCCCGCCCATAACTTAAACCCGTTAGGAATTCAGTGTTCCCTCTAAGCCGAGTTAATGTGAGCTAGCTCACAGGGGGGGGGGGTTAGCCTCCGGCTCACACATTTTTGTTTCAGCTTAGGAAGGGATGGCTCCAGAGCAAATGAACTGATGCAGCAGCCAAATTGCTCACTCACACTCTTAATGCCAGGGGCTCACAAAGTAGAATTTTTGCTCACAAGACTCCACAGTTTAGAGGGAGCATTGGTTATGATGGGTCCGGTCCTCCTCTAAACGACAACCCTTCAATTATTGAGAAAGTGTAAAATGATGCCCCCCCCCCGCCGGGTCAACCTCCCCTCCAAAGTTAGCCAGCATTCTTCAACGAAGGGCAAGAATTCCACAGTGCCGGGAGAGCTCTTCCAGAGACTGGCTCGCAGAGGGCGCTCTGGCACATGGCAGGAGATGCCCCTTCCACTGCAAGACTCCGACTCATGGTGTCCTTCCCAGATGGCCCTCAGCCCTCAACCGTTCCACCCACACAGTCTCCCTGTGGGGAAGACCCCCTCCCCAATACCACGCTCTTCTGAACTGCCATACTGTGCGGTGTGCACCAGATGCCCTGATGGGTGAGGTCCAAGATGTGAACTCTCCGTGCAAAACAATCGTGCCCGAGGACAGCCAGTCACTCATGTCTAGGGCCCCCAAAGACCCCGTGCTTTTCCACGAGCATCGAGGAGAGAATCCCTGGCCCCGACTGCTCCCACGCTCCACACCCATATCCTAAACTTCTGGTTAACATAAGAACATAAGAGAAGCCGATGTTGAATCAGGCCAATGGCCCATCCAGTCCAACACTCTGTCACACAGTGGCCAAAAATACCAGGTGCCATCAGGAGGACCAGCAGTGGGGCCAGGACACCAGAAGCCCTCCCACTGCTGCCCCCTCCAGCACCAAGAATAGAGTGCATCACCTGCCCCAGACCGAGAGTTCCCATCTATACCCTGTGGCTCATAGCCACTGATGGACTTCTGCTCCAGATGCTTATCCAATTCCCTCTTGAAACTGTCCACGCTTGTAGCTGCCACCACCTCCTGTGGCAGTGAATTCCATATGTTAATCACTCTTTGGGTGAAGAGTTTAAGAAGGATCTCTGGTAGCAGCGGGAGCCGATGCCCAAAGACGGTGGGCCAAGAGCTGGAATCGGTAGGCGGAGGCTTCCTGAGCGCAGGAAGGACCCCTCAGTCCCTGGCACAGCCCCTGCTTGGCATGCCCCAGTCTGATCGGCTCCAGTTAGGGGACAGGAGATGCTTGGAGTCAGAGCTGAGTTCTAATCAGTGAACGATAGGGTGGTGCTCTGGCAGATGAGGGTCATGGTTTATGCATGTTTGCTGATTTGGGGGGCACGGCAGAAGGTGGGCACAACCCGCCCCTCTCTGTCAAGCTGCTCCCGCTCTCGGCGTGCCTGAGGGTGGAGGCGCCTGGCCAGAGAGGGTCTGTATGCAGAGGAGTACAGCCAGCCAGCAGCATGGCACAGTGTCAGGCTTGGATCTGGGAGAACCAGGCTCAGATCCCCACTCTGCCATGCGAACTTGCTGGGCCAGTGACCTTGGGCCAGTCACGCACTCTCTGCCTCATCAACCTCACAGGGGCTGTTGTGAGGATAAAATGGAGGAGCGGAGAAGGATGTAAGCTGCTTTGGGTCCCCAGAGGGGAGTAAGGGAAAGTACAAATGAAGTAGATAAATAAATAAATGCCGAAAGTAGAAATGGGGGCAGACGACCTCGTTGTGAGACCTTTTGATGAGAAGAGTCCAGTTGGAGACAACCCAGTAGGGTCCACCTAGTCAGCATCCCACCATGGCCGGCCGGCCCTTAAAGGTAAAAGTGTCCCTCGCTCGAAAGCCAGTCGAATCCGACTCTAGGGTTGCGGTGCTCATCTCCATTTCCAAGCCGAAGAGCCAGCACTGTCTGAAGACTTCTCCATGGTCATGTGGCCAGCATGACTAAACGCCGAGGTGCACGGAATGCTGTCACCTTCCCACCAAAGCGGTACCTGTTTATTTTATCTACTTGCAATTTCTTACTTTCGAACTGCTGGGTTGGCAGGAGCCGGGGCCAGAGACGAGAGCTCACTCGATCATGCAGCACTCGGGTCTCGAACTCCCAAGCTACAGACTGGTCTGCACCTCAGCGTCTTAACCTTTGAGCCACCACAGCCCCCTGTTGAATTATAGGTAAAGCTAGAGGTTTCCCTTGCCACAGGAGGTGGTGGCAGCTACAAGAGGGAATTAGATAAGCATATGGAGCAGAGGTCCAATGGTGGCTATTAGCCACAGGGTACAGATGGGAACTCTCAGTCTGGGGCAGGTGATGCACTCTGTTCTTGGTGCTGGAGGGGGCAGCAGTGGGAGGGCTTCTAGTGTTCTGGCCCCACTGCTGGACCTCCTGATGGCACCTGGTATTTTTGGCCACTGTGTGACACAGAATGTTGGACTGGATGGGCCACTGGCCTGATCCAACACTGGCTTCTCTTAGGTTCTTATGTAAGACAGTCGAATCCGACTCTAGGGAGCAGTCCTCATTTCCATTTCCAAGTTGAAGAGCCAGCACTGCCCGAAGACGTTTCCGTCGTCATGTGGCCGGCATGACTAGACACCAAGGTGCACGGAACGCTGTTACCTTCCCACCGAAGTGGTACCTATTTATCTACTTGCAATTTCTTGCTTTCGATCTGCTAGGTTGGCAGGAGCTGGGGCCAGAGATGGGAAAGCTCACTCCGTCACGCGGCACTTGAGTCTCAAACTGCTGATCTACCGACCTTCTGGTCTGCAGCTCAGCGCCTTAGCTTGTCGTTAAGCCCCCACCGGCAGGTATTTACAGGGACACTGCCTCAGAATATGGAGGTTCTATTTAGCCATCATGGTTAGTAACCATTGCTAGAGGTCTTCCCCAAGAATCGGTCCAAATCTTGTTTAAAGCCACCAGAGTCGTCACCACCCCTCATAGCAGTGAACGATGCAGTACACACAGGAGAACTTTCCACCCTGGAGCAGTGCGATTTAACTGTGCTCGGGGGTTGCCACAAAAGGAAAGCCCTCTCTCTCTGCTCCTCCTCTCTGCTTTAATCTTTAAACAAACACACCGATGTCCCTTGGGACAGACGGCTAAGCAAAGCTTTGCAAGACTGCCGGGGGTTATATTCAGCCCAGGAAACCCACCCCTCAAACAGTGTTGGCTGTGTGTGGGTCAGACCCAGTCATAGCTGGAGAGAATCCCCCCCCCCCCGCCGCCATGGTATGTTTGTATTCCTGCTGCCGGATGTGCTTGTCTTGCGTGGGCAGCGGTCCGTAGCGCCTCAAAGAGCTTTCCTCTGCCTCCCTAGGTATCTGCTCTCTGGTCTTGCGCCTGCCTGCAATGTTTGCCTTGGCATATACGGCCTGGCCTTGGGTGGAATTAAAACCTGCCGCCGCCTTGCTCTGAGAGAGCCCCTTTCCCCTTCCCGCCTCCTCGATCAAAAAGGCTGTGTGGAGGAGGGAAGACGGTCCATGAGAAAAGGGAGCGATTCCAAAAGGGCAGGTCCCGCAAGGGCCACTTCTCTCCGGTGGGAGATGTGAAAGGCGCTCCTGAGAATTTCCCGGCAGCAGGTTTCCCAAAGAACTGGCAGTCGGGCCAGCAGAGGGAGGTCCGGGAATGCCCCAGCCTTCCTACAGGCTCTGTATAACCCATGAACAGGGGCCTTTTCCATCGCCTCCCACCCACCGGTCCCCCCACGGGGAATGAAACTGTGACACCTGGGGAGGACAGGTGTCACCCCACCTGGATACAGGGGCCCACACCTGGGAGGGAGGGAAGGGCCACACAGGGGATAAGGGGAACACCCCACCAATGTGAGCCAAACCAGTGGGACGAGTGTGGCTGGACAAACATAGGGCAGGTTGGGGATGGCTGGCTTTCGTGGTTGCCGTCTAGGGCAAGGGTGCACCCTAGGTCCAGGGAGGGGGTGGGCTGAAGGCCAGGAGGGCTGGACCTTACCCAGCGGGGGTGGGTGCAATTACCGGGCTGAACCCTGAAGAAGAAGAAGAAGAAGAAGAAGAAGAAGAAGAAGAAGAAGAAGAAGAAGAAGAAGAAGAAGAAGAAGAAGAAGAAGAAGAGGAGGAGGAGGAGGAGGAGGAGGAGGAGGAGGAGGAGGAGGAGGAGGAGATTGGATTTATATCCTCGCCCTTCACTACTCAGGAGTCTCAGAGCGGCTGACAAACTCCTTTCCCTTCCCCTCCCCACAACAGACACCCTGTGAGGCAGGTGGGGTTGAGGGAACTCTAAGAGAAACTGCTCCTTCAAGAAGGAAGCAGGAAAGGGGGAGAGGCCACGGGGGCTGCCAGGGAAGGGGAACAGGAAATAGTGAGAGAAGAGATGCAGGGGGAGAATAGAAAATGATATGCCCCCCACAGGTCCCCGCAGATCCCCCACTTGCAGGTATACCAAAACCAAAACTATTGGCAGTGCCATACAGATCTACGTCCAGCAAGAGCAAGAACCCTCTAGCCAATCTAAAACTGAGAGCGCTAAAACCGCCAGCAGCAGAGAATAAAATGCAAGCTTTCAATGCAGCAGCAGAGCACGTTCCGACTCTTGCAGACCACTAGAGGAACTGAATGGCCTTTGCCGGACACGTCAAGTCACAAGGCTAACAGCTGCAGGGAGGAGGGGGAGTTCCAAAGTCATACCCGAGAAGGCCCTGCCTCCTGTGGGGCATGGAGAGCCAAACCTCAGGCCTCACCTGGCAGGTGAGTGCTGGGGGAGCAGGCCAGCCGGGATTATATTCTCTCACCCCACCTCTTGTTACCCTGTGGCTGCTGCTGAAGTGTGGTCCACTACTGGTCTTCCCAAAGTGCGCTTGCTTTCTAGGAGGACCTGGGCTGTCTCTCAAGCCTGCCTAAAAACAGACCCTCACTGGGATCCTCGACATGATGAGGCTCACAGCAGCTACGAAGTGATTACAGGAACGGCGCTCTGCACATGCTCAAAGGCAGCATCTTCTTTATCACTGCACCCCGTGTCTCTCGAGAAAGACAACACGGCTTCACCAGTTCTGGTCTGCCTCCAGAAGAATACTGGCAGCTCCCCTGGGCGTCCTCTGCCCACTGTCATTTCTGGGCAAACAAACTATTGCCTTGCACTTGGTTCACCCTCAACAGGAGGAAGGGAGACAGGAGGGGTGGAGGCAAAGGCTGCCTTGCGGAAGGAGGGATTCTTGCTGGTCGGCATATTTATCGTCCAAAATACAAACAAAGCAGTCGAAGGTGTACCGGCTACACAAACTTTCCGGTAATCCTTTCTCACTGGAGAGATTGATGCTGTGCCAGAGTTGGGAGCTTTGGGTGCTGGAAATTGACTTTGTAGGCGTGGCTTCAATATAAGTCCAGGCTTGAGAAAGGATTACCGGAAAGTCTGTGTAGCCGGTACATCTTCAACTGCTTTGTTTGTATTTTGGACTATAAATATACCTACCAGCAAGAACCTTGTGTTGATGTTTTGTTTGTAAGCAGAAGGAGTCAGACGGCCGAACTGGGAGTGTTTTACCTTTAAGAACAGCCTGGCAGAGAAACGTCACTTGGGGAAGGAGGGGGCTGACCCTCAGCTGCCTCATGGGGGGGGGGCAACCACCACCCCTTTGCCACAGGAGCCCCTAGCCCAGATCACCTTCTGCTTGAGCCCCGCCTTTCGCACTGTAACCAGCAGCTGCTCCCAAGGGTCTCAGGTAGGAGAAGAAATCGCCCATCTCCTGCCACCCGGTCCTTTGAACTGGCATTGGCAAGGACTGAACCTGGGAAGAACTTCTCCATGCCAAGCAGGTGCTCTACCATTGACCCCCCCCCAATATTCTAGTTTATTTTCCTTTGTTGGGGGGGGGCATCACTAAAACCGTCAAGATTCAGACGCTGTCCCTGATTATCCTAAGGCAACAGTCCCCAGTTCCCTGTGAGGAAAGGGTGGGGACTCTGGGACTTGTCAGTTTAGAAAAGAGACAATTGGGAGGGACAGGACATGGGAAAGGTTAATCACCCAAAGAGTGGAATTCACTGCCACAGGAGATGGCAGCAGCTACAAGCATGGATGGCTTCAAGAGGAATTGGATAAACATCTGGAGCAGAGGTCCATCAGTGGCCATTAGCCACAGGGTATAGATGGGAACTCTCAGGCTGGGGCAAGTGATGCACTCTATTCTTGGGGTTTGGGGGGGCAACAGTGGGAGGGCTTCTCGTGTCCTGGCCCCACTGCTGGACCTCCCGATGGCCCCTGGTATTTTTGGCCACTGTGGGACACAGAATGTTAGACTGGATGGGCCACTGGCCTGATCCAACATTGGCTTCTCTTATGATCCTATGTCTGGGGCAAGTGATGCTCTGTATTCTTGGTGCTTGGGGGCGGTAACAGGGGGAGGGCTTCTAATGTCCTGACCCCACTGCTGGACCTCCTTGATGGTTTCATACATACACAATGGAAAAAATACCATAACATAAACCAATCACAAGATAGAAAGCACATGAATAACAAGACTGGGGTGGGTATTTACAAAGTCACTGACTGAAAAAAGGTCCTTTTTAAACAATGGTACCAGTAAAGATATAGACCTTGAACTGGACCAATGTTTCCAAAAGTTGTGGAACATCCATTGTGTGCCGAAATGAGCTTGGCGAGGCTTAGAATTCCACAATACAGCCACTTGGGTGCAGCGATCCTTAAACTCTTTAAATATTGAACTACTCCTAATGCAGATCTCATCAGAGAGAGTTCATGCAGTCCTCCTTTGATAATTCTACACTGGAGCTTATCATTAAACATCAAAAGCACTTGACACCTCCAAGGAGCAACAAAGCTTCAAAAACCCACGAGGGACAGTGTGAGGTCCACGACTTTTGAAAACATCGATCCAGTTCAATAGAAACAACAGAAAACTGGATATGAGAGTACTTATGAATATTTCATAATACAAAAATAAATAAAAACAGACTTAATATTTGAGTATTTATTGTTTAAAAAGCATACAGCATTTAGTTGCTGTAGATGTTCCAGGTTGTGTGGCCGTGGTCACAGCCACACAACCCGGAAAATCTACAGCAAGGAATGAACTCCGGCCATGAAAGCCTTCGACATCATACAGCACTTAGCTTAGGCTATTAGATTAGATTCTCATGCCTGCGTTCCTTTTCAGTTAGCCTGCTGTTTTCACGCAATCCACCAGAAGGCTAAGAAAGCCAGTAGTGACCCCTCTTAAAAGGAAGGCCCAGAGGCCAGGGTCCTGCCAAGAGCGCCTTTGGGCTCAGCAGACCCAGAGACAGGCTCCGTGCGTCAGGCCCGCGGTGCCCGGCCTGGTGAGTCCGGTTGCCCTGTCAGGGACATTTCAGGAGACGCCAGTTGAGCAGCGTCTGACCTTTGGCACCAGCCAGCCCTTCCTTTCTCTTCCCCCCCCGCAATTAATTATCTCCATTGTCTCATTTCCTGCCAGCCCCTAAATGGTCTTAAATGTTCACCCTTTATTTGGAAACTTTCTGTCTCTCAGATCCCCTCCTTGCGCAGGCATGGAAAACAAGGCAGCCCTCTACTAATTAGAGCCAATTAACGCCAAGTGCCACACTCCACTGGAGGAGGAGGAGGAGGAGGCAGGCAGTGGAATGGAAGCCGGAGAATTCCCATCACCCACCCGGCCGGCCTGCCCTCCCTCCTCCCCCTGTGAGAGCGATCAAGGCTGTGGGCACACCCGCTAATTAGCTGGGGGAGGGAATGGGGCTGCTGGCCCCTTGATAGCGGCCTGGGGGCTGAAGCATCTGGGGCTGCCAAAGAAGCACCATGCCCCCCCCCATACTGCCAAGAGACCTCTGGTGCCCAGGCTGCATGGCAGAGCCAACTGGTGCAAGGGAATGTTTGGGACAAGCCATGGGGAGGAAATACCAAAGGTGACCCACTGGGGGCACACTGGTGCATGGGTGGGTGGGGGGCTGAAGTGCAGCTGGGCAAAGGACTCCACAGCTGCAAAGGGGGGGGGAGTGATGCATCAGGCCAGAGGGAGGAGGTCTGCTTTCAAAACCTTTGTTCCAAGACATGCTGGGATCCATCAGACAGGGCCATCATCAGCATGCTCAGAGGCCAAGCAGCTGCGGCGGCCCACTGATGCTGACTTCCCACTCTGCTGTGGACTCTCCGGTGTGGTGCAGTGCTTAAGAGCCCTAGTAAGATGCAGAGAGGGGGAAACAAACTTGACCCAAAACCTGGAATCAAGAACCACAAGGGTAAGCGAGAAGCCCGAGAAAGGGCCAAGCTTCAAAACCTAGTGCAAGCGCAGAAAACACAAAAATACATGTACTTATTAGAAAGACAATCAAAAACAAATAAGGGCCCAAGGGAAGCCTCATTACGACGTTCAAGCGGACTGAGCACAGAGAGCAGGAGCAGAAGGCGGGTGCATGGACTTGGACCCTCCCAGCAAGATCTCCCCTGCGCAGTGGACGGAGACGCAGACCCCAAGAGGGTCCTGTGCCCTTCCTGTAATGTCGTCATCTCCGGACCGAGCCCCCAGAAAGCCCTGGCTGGGGCAGGGCTGCAGTCCGATCGCTGCCTTCCATGCAAGGGCGGTTCTGGGACCCTTTGCGTGCTCTCTCTCTCTCTCTCTCGGGTGGCCCTCATCCTCACCCAACCCACTGGGCTTTCTGTACCACCTGCACCCCGAGGAGGCCCAGCAGGGCCTCAGTGCATCCTCCCACCCTCCCTCTCTGCTCCCTCCAGTGGCCCACCTGAGACCCCCACTCAAGACGCCTCACGGCCACCTCCGATTTAAAGCACAGACCTCGGACTGGACTTCTCCTCCATCCTCCCAAGCGTTTCCCTCTTTGGCACACTCTCCAGGACACTGCCCCACAGAGCATGTGGGAGGCCTTCGCTTCCCCCAAGACCCATAGAATAATAGAATGTTAGAGCTGGAAGGGGTCTTGCAGGTCATCTAGTCCAACCCCCTGCACTCTGTAGCAGCACAGCTGAAAGAGAGCCCTACATGCCTACAACATACCCGAAAGATGGTCGTCCAGTCTCCACTTGAAAACATCCAGCAAAGGAGCATCCACCACCTCCCGAGGCAGTCTGTCCCACTGCTCAACCACTCTTACAGTTGGGAAGTTTCTCCTGATATTAAGCCGGTAACGACTCCCTGGTAATTTCCACCCATGAGATCTAGTCTTGCAATCCAGAGCAAGAGAGAATAGATCTGCTCCATCTTTTACATGACAGCCCTTCAAATACTTGAAGACTGCCATCATGTCCCCTCTAAGCCTTCTCTTTCCCAGGCTAAACAGACCCAACTCTTTCAGCCTTTCCTCGTAAGACTTGGATTCCAACCCTCTCACCATCCTGGTCACCCTCTTCTGGACACGCTCCAGCTTGTCAACATCCTTCCTAAAGTGTGGTGCCCAAAACTGGACACAGGACTCCAGGTGAGGGACTCTTGTCTTTCTTTGCTCCCAGATGCACACCATTGCCAAGCCATGGCACTTCCTCCTTTACTCCACTCCCCAAACCCCGCCCTTCCTCTCCCTTCTTGGCAAGACCTCTGGTGCTGCCTCTGGCCCTGACAACAAGGGCAGGTACCCGCTTGGGCTTTCCACTGGCACACAGTGCTCCTCTTTGGTGCACTGGTTAAGTGTGCAGACTCTAATCTGGGAGAACCAGGTTTGATTCCCCACTCCTCCACTTGCACCTGCTGGATGACCTTGGGCAAGCCACAGTTCTGTCAGAGGTGTTCTTGAAAAAGAGCAGTTTGTGTTAGAGTTCTCTCAGCCCCACCCACCTCACAGGACGTCTGTTGTGGGGAGGGGAAAGGAATAGGAGATTGTCTCCTTTGGGTAGTAAAGGGTGGGGTATAAATCCAATCTCTTCTTTTTCTTCTTCTCTCCAGCACTCCCCTGCCCAAAGCACTTCTTTTCTGGCCCCGTGATTCTCGTCCTACAATCTTCCCCTCCTGGATTCAACACAAACTCCTCCTCCCGCTCACCTGCTAAGGCTTCCCGGGCCTTTTCTGTCTGCCTTTGGATCAGGACCCCCTCCCCTGCCCACGCCCTCCAGGCCCACCACCACAGATCTCCTGGGCCTCAGAGTCCTGTTGCCGGGCACTGCTTCCCAGGACACCTGTCTGATGCCACGAGACATGTCCCGTGGACTTATGTTATAGCCTCAGAAACAAAGAGCACAAAGCAGTAGCATTTCACACCCACCATCTTTTGCCTAAAAATCCCAGGTTCCACAGGACACACCCCCGACTTGCTTTGGCACCACAAACACTCCTCATCACGGCGCCAACTGCAGCCTCCTGACCTGGAGGCCCAGGTTTATAAGATTATGAATGGGATTGAGCAGGTTGAGAAAGAAATCCTTTTCCCCCTTTCTCACAAGTCAAGAACTCTTGGGCACTCCATGAAATTGCTGAGCAGTCGGGTTAGAATGGATAAAAGGAAGTCCTTCTTTACCCAAAGAGTGATTAACACACGGAATTCACTGCCACAGGAGGTGGTGGCAGCTGCAAGCATGGACAGTTTCAAGAGGGAATTAGATAAACATATGGAGCAGAAGTCCATCAGTGGCTATTAGCCCCAGGGTGTAGATGGGAACTCTCAGTCTGGGGCAGGTGATGCACTCTATTCTTGGTGCTGGAGGGGGCAGCAGTGGGAAGGCTTCTAGTGTCCTGGCCCCACTGCTGGACCTCCTGATGGCCCCTGGTATTTTTGGCCACCGTGTGACAGAGTGTTGGACTAGATGGGCCATTGGCCTGATTCAACATTGGCTTCTCTTATGTTCTTATGCTCTCCAGCGCCTGTCAGACTCTGACACTGGAGGGGCTGGCCGGGGGAGGGGGGCGTGGCTCTCTGGCTCCTCCCACAACATCTGCATCCAGGGGCCGTTCCAGAGGCCTCAGTGCCTGCCCACTGGGACTCCTGCTGCACTTAACCACCAACCCACCCACTAGGCCATGTGTGAAACCTGAAGGCAGATCTGCATTTTCAACTCCGGTTTCCCAGCATGGAGTGGCAGATTTCCCCACAGCACCCATCCGCCTACTAGCCTTCCATCCTGTTCCCTCTACATTTGCCACTCCCCATTTTCCTCAGCTGCTAAGTTCCGCTAATGGTTCTGAAGGTTTCCGTACACGTACAGAGAGAGAGAGAGAAACACCCAGCTCTCCTGCAGTATTGCTGCACCGAGGGGGTTGCATTTTTAAGACTGCACCATTTCACTAGTTTTGCACGTGCATGTTTGCTTTGCAAGAAGAGTAAGCTTTGATGTGAAGTTATTTAATCTTACAGGAAAGTCCGAGGCTGGGGGTATGTAAACCACCACGATATGATTCCAGAAGATGCTCCTCCTCTCCTGGGCAGAGGTGGGCCCCCTCCCCTCTGTTGGGCAGGCTTTTGATGCCCTCCCGGTGCCTGATCAACGGGAGTCCTCGGTTACCCAGACCAGACACTAGCAGGGCTGCTTATCCATAACCAGCAGCCAGGCCTCCCGGAGACCCTGGTGTGACCCCATTTGGAGTACTGTGTGCAATTCTGGTCACCACACCTCAGAAAGGATGTTATAGCATTGGGGAAAGTGCAGAAAAGGGCAACTAGAATGATCAAAGGGTTGGAACACTTTCCCTATGAAGAAAGTTTGAAGTGCTTGGGGCTCTTTAGCTTGGAGAAACAGCGGCTGAGGGGGTAACATGATCGAGGTTTACATGATTATGCATGGGATCGAGCAGGTAGAGAAAGAGGTACTTTTCTCCCTTTCTCACAAGGCAAGAACTTGTGGGCACTCCATGAAATTGCTGAGCGGTCGGGTTAGAACAGATAAAACAAAGTCCTTCTTCACCCAAAGAGTGATTAACACATGGAATTCAGCACTACAAGAGGTGGTGGCAGCTACAAGCATGGACGGCTTCAAGAGGGAATTGGATAAACATCTGAAGCTATTAGCCACAAGGTGCAGATAGGAACTCTTGGTCTAGGGCAAGGGATGCTCTGTCTTCTTGGTGCTTGGGGAAGGGGGCAACAGTGGGAGGGCTTCTGGTGTCCTGGCCCCACTGCTGGACCTCCTGGTGGCACCTGGTATTTTTGGTCACTGTGTGACACAGAGTGCTGGACTGCAGGGGCCATTGGCCTGACCCAACATGGTCTTCTCTTATGTTCTTATGACCGCACACCCAGCCCAGTCCTGAAGCCCCAGGGCCCAGCCCCAGGCAGGATACCCTGCCACCGCTCCGCAGATGGTGGCTGGGCTAGAGATTCAGTTTCGGAAGGAGGCAGTGTGGAATTTCAGACTTCAGGCCATTCGCCCTCTTTTCAATAATCCGTTCTGCTGATTAATTGTAGGTAGAACTTTGCATTGCTGGGTCTCTTCAGAGGACTTAAAACAAAACAACACCCTGAGTATCTCCCTCGGCACTACGTTGGCCCTGGCTCGGATCTCACCACAATAACGCAAAGCGCTCTTACTCACTACGGCACCCAGAAGAGCAATGGGCAGGCAGGCAGGAGAGAAAAGGGGACACTTTACCCAAGAAACTGCTGTCTCACCAAGACAAAAGTGCTGCTCGGAGGGGAGATGTCTGGATCTCACCCCACAATCCAGCAGCGACAGTCTAGAAAGTGTCTCCTGCCAGAACTGTTCCGTGTTTTGCTTTATTTTGCTAAAACAGCAAACCTTTTTGGAATGGGGGGACCCCTCTTTCTTCCAATGGAGACATAAAAAGGTAACAGTCAGACAACTTAAGGCGAAGACCTTCTCTTTAGCAGGGAGGGCATGAGAACAGGGCTGCCGCGTGAACTCCAGGCTAGGGGATATCTGGAGGTGGTGATGGTGGAGCCTGGGAGCGCAGGGTTGAGGTGGCACAGGGACCTCGGCAGGGCACCTTACGAAGCTGCCATTCTCTCCCAGGGAACTGATGTCTGTTGTCTAGAGATCAGCTCTGATTCCAGGGGATCTCCAGGCCCCACCTGGAGGCTGGCAACCTTAGCTATAGAGAGAGAGCCAGTTTGGTGTGATGGTTAGTGCACGGACTCTAATCTGGGAGAACCGGGTTTGATTCCCCACTCCTCCACTCGCAGCTGCTGAATGACCTTGGGCAAGCCGTAGTTCTATCAGAGCTGTTCTTGAAGAAGAGCAGTTTCTGTCAGAGCTCTCTCAGCCCCGCCTACCTCACAGGTTGTCTGTTGTGGGGAGGGGAAGGGAAGGGAAAGGAGTTTGTAAGCCGCTCTGAGACGCCTTTTGGTAGTGAAGGGCTGGGTATAAATCCAATCTCTTCTTCTCTTCTTTTTCTCATATCTATCTATCTATCTATCTATCTATCTATCTATCTATCTATCTATCTATCTATCTATCTATCTATCTATCTATCTATCTATCTATCTATCTATCATCCATCCATCCATCCACCTACCTACCTACCTACCTACCTAGCCATCTAGCCATCTAGCTATCATCTGACCTGTGGTTGCAAATCTGTTACCCTAGAGGAGGGGGCCTCTAGCTTTGCCCTGCCTGCATATTTGGAAGAAAGCCAGTTCTACAATGGGGCTTCCTCTCTCTCCCTCTATCTTTCTCCAAGGGGAGCATGACAGCTAACTTTAGGAGGCCTGCAAAACGAACAGATTGAAACAACTGATGAGTTGGTGGTCAGATAGTCAAAAGGACAAAAAAAGGGGGAGGGGAAAAACTGAACCTAAAACCTAGAATCCAGAACCTGACGAAGGTTAGTGAAATGTAGGCAAAGGGGCCAATGTTAAAAACTTGATGTATAAATAACTAACGATAAAACGCAAGGGCTTATAAATCTGACCTGACACGTTTCGGCCTACATAGGCCTTCCTCAGAGGTCAACAGTCTCCAGGCGCCTGCTCACACCACAGCCCCCCTCCCCACCAGACTTGGGTCTTGGGGTGCGGAGAACCAGGCTGGAAGAACGGGAAGGCCGTGGCTCAAGGAGGGGAGGGGCTTTTGGAGGCCCTGTCGTGGCCCAGAAGCCCTGACTCCAACAGGCCGAACACCAAGGAGAGCCTCCACGGAGGGAGGAGCTGAGACACATCTGGGAGCCCCCTTCAACGGGCAGGACCAGCCCTGGGAGACTGGGTCAGCTCCTTTGCCTTGCATCACCCCCACCCCAGAGCCCGCTATGGTACCTGAGGTCTTTCCCCTGCCGACCCCTAAACCACACAAGGCCAAGAACACCCCCCCAACCCCTTCAAGGGCCATCGCCAGTAAAATCCAACAAGACCTGAATACTCTGGAGAAGTGGGCAGTTGCAAACAGGATGCAATTCAACAAAGATAAATGCACAGTATTACAAACGCACAAATCCTGGATGGGGGATACGTTTCTGGGGAGTAGTGCATGCGAAAGAGATCTTGTAAGAGTGGACTTTAAAATAAATATGAGCAGTCAGTGGGACACGGTGGCAAAAAAGGCAAATTCAGTCTTGGGTTGTATTCAAAGGGCCATAGCATTGAAATTGCAAGAGGTCGCAGCCCCTCTGTAGACTGCCTTGGTCAGGCCACACCTGTGTTCCAATCTGGAGGCCTCACTTCAAAAAGGCTGTGGGCAAAATCGAGAGGGTGCCGAAGAGAGCGAGGAGGATGATCAGGGGTCTGGAGACGGAGCCCTATGAGGAAAAGGCCTTGGGAATGTTTCATTTGGAGAAGAGGAGATGTAGGGGGAACATGATCGCTCTCTTTAAATACTTGAGAGGCTGTCATTTGGAGGAGGGCAGGGAGTTGTTCCCACTGGCAGCAGAGGAGAGGACTCGAAGCAGTGGATTTAAATTACATGCAGAAAGGCATCGGTTGGATATTAGGAAAAACGTCTTCACAGTCAGAGTGGTTCAAAGGTGGGATCTGCTGCCTAGGGAGGTGGAATTAGCTCCCCTTCACCGGCAGCTTTCAAGAAGAGGCTGGACAAATATTTGTCAGAGTTGCTTTAGGCTGGTCCTGCATTGGGCAGGGGGTTCGACTAGGTGATCTCTATGGCCCCTTCCAACTCTCTATGACTCTATGATCTGAAGCCTCAGTCCGCCCTCAGCCTTGGCTGGACCAGCCCCCCAGCTTCTTGTTCTGTTGGCTCCTGCTCCTTGGCCTCAAGCAAAACAGCATGGGGAGGGTCAGGAGGGATGTGAAGCCCTGAGGACGCCTCTGCCCCTAACTCTTCAGGGACTGGGACTGGGGCAGCATCTTCTGGCAGCTCCATGCAGAGGTCGGTCCGCTGACCCTGGCCCCTCCATCTCCTTGCTGGAAAGTGCTGCGTTGTGGCTTCTTTGCCAGCAGAATGGCATGTCCCTGCCTGAGGTTGTGCTTGCCATGGGGGCTTTAAAGACTTAGCTGCTCCGAAATGGGTCCAGTCAGTGCTGGACTTCCCTTGCAAGACCAGGGCAGAAGGGCATGAGGTCCAGCTTGGCGCTCAAGGATAAGGGAACCTTCCCAGGCATACGTCTTGCACAAAGAAAGACAGCCTCTCCAGTGTTCCCTCTAGGCTGCGGAGCCTTGTGAGCAGAAATTCTCCTTTGTGAGCTCCTGGCATTAAAGCTGTGAGCGAGCAGTTTGGCTACTGCATACATTAGTTTGCCCTGGAGCCCTCCTTCCTGAGCTGAGACAAAAAATGTGTGAGCCGGAGGCTAAAAATCTGTGAGCTAGCTCACACCAACTCAGCTTAGAGGGAACACTGCTCTGCACCCTCATGCAAAATACCATTAGCCAGGACCAAGCCTCAGAGTGGAAGCCCAGAGGAAGGGAGGGGCTTGGGGGCTGCCCAGTCTGAGGCCACGCTGAACGGCACCAGAGCCAAATGGCATCTGCTCCAGTAGGGAGTGACCGGGGAGCCCTTTTCCTGCAGCTGAGGCTTCTGGGACACAAACAGTGGCCTCCACAGCCGCTGGGGGGGGCAGGTCTCTGTGAGGACAGAACAACTGACATAGGACCACCAACACCCTCCCCTGAGGGAGAGCACTTCTTCAAGGCCACCACCGTTGGAGATGTGCCAGGAAGAACCCTGGGAGGCTGTGTCGCATGTCCCTGCCCAAGAACTGAGACTCTCCTGATCGTTCCGATTCAGGGGGGGCAACAGTGGGAGGGCTTCTGGTGTCCTGGGCTTGCGGCTGGACCTCCTGATGGCGCCTGGTGTTTTTGGCCACTGTGTGACAGAGTGTTGGACTGGATGGGCCACTGGCCTGATCCAACATTGGCTTCTCTTGTGTTCTTATATGGAGCAGAGGTCCATCAGTGGCTATTAGCCCCAAGGTATAGAGAGGAACTCCCAGTCTGGGGCAAGGGATGCTCTGTATTCTTGGTCCTTGGGAGGGCAGCAGTGGGAGGGCTTCTAGTGTCCTGGCCCCACTGCTGGACCTCCTGATGGCACCTGGTGTTTTTGGCCACTGTGTGACACAGAGTGTTGGTCTGGATGGGCCATTGGCTTGATCCAACATTGGCTTATCTTAGGTTCTTATAAGAGGGAATTAGACAAGCATCTGGAGCAGAGGTCCATCAGCAGCTATGAGCCACAAGGTATAGATAGGGACTCTCAGTCTGGGGCAAGGGATGCTCTGTATTCTGGGTGCTTGTAGGGGGGCAGCAGTGGGAGGGCTTCTAGTGTCCTGGCCCCACTGCTGGACCTCCTGATGGCATCTGGTGTTTTTGGCCACTGTGTGACACAGAGTGTTGGACTGGAGGGGCCACTGGCCTGATCCAACACTGGCTTCTCTTGTGTTCTTATATGGAGCAGAGGTCCATCAGTGGATATTAGCCCCAAGGTATAGAGAGAAGCTCTCAGTCTGGGGCAAGGGATGCTCTGTATTCTTGGTCCTTGGGGGGGGGGCAACAGTGGGAGGGCTTCTAGTGTCCTGGCCCCACTGCTGGACCTCCTGATGGAACCTGGTGTTTTTGGCCACTGTGTGACTCAGAGTGTTGGACTGGAGGGGCCATTGGCTTGATCCAACATTGGCTTCTCTTAGGTTCTTATAAGGGGGAATTAGACAAGCATCTGGAGCAGAGGTCCATCAGCAGCTATGAGCCACAAGGTATAGATAGGGACTCTCAGTCTGGGGCAAGGGATGCTCTGTATTCTGGGTGCTTGTAGGGGGGCAGCAGTGGGAGGGCTTCCAGTGTCCTGGCCCCACTGCTGGACCTCCTGATGGCAGCTGGTGTTTTTGGCTACTGTGTGACACAGAGTGTTGGACTGGAGGGGCCATTGGCCTGAGATCCAACATTGGCTTCTCCCGTGTCCTTATGTCCCATGAGTCAAAGACGCTCACCAGGTGGGCGCATGACAGAGGGCCTTTCTGGAGGCAGCCCCATAATTACAGGACAGCGTCCCCAGGGGGGTGCATCCAGCCCCTTCCCGCTAGACCTTCAGGAGGTAGCGGAAGATATGTTTTGTTTAGGACCGCATTTGATTCCGTTACTAGCAGTCCTGAAATGTGATTTTAAATTTTGGGTTCTAAATACGTGATGTATTTTATCTCTTATCGCAAGCCACCCAGAACTCCGTAACGCAGAAACAGCAAAATAAAACTGTGTCTTCTAGTGCAAGCCCCTAAATCTGCCGCCCGGCTTCTTTGGATCAGTCTGCTACTTCGGCTCAAATCAATCATGCCCTGGCTTGAAACAAGCCTTGCTTATTAAGTCTTCCTAACCCACCTTTCTTCTTGGCCTCAGGTGAGAGAGTGTCAGGCCTCCCATCAGAGAGACTCCTGAGGAGTGGTTGAGTGCAGGCGGACTCTTGTCTGGGAGAACCGGGTTTGATTCCCCACTCCTCCTCCACTTGCACCCGCTGGATGACCTTGGGCAAGCCACAAGTTCTGACAAGAGCTGTCCTTGAAAAAGAGCGCTTTCTGTCAGAGCTCTCTCAGCCCCGCCTACCCCACGGGGTGTCTGTTGTGGGGAGGGGAAGGGAAAGGAGTGTGTAAGCAGCCCTGCATACTCATAGTTATAGAGACATTCTGGTGTAGTGGTTAGGAGTGCAGACTCTAATCTGGGAGTACCGGGTTTGATTCACCACTCCTCCCCCACATGTAGCCAGCTGGCGTGGCCTTGGGTCAGTCACAAGTTCTGTCAGAGCTGTTATCTCATGAGCAGTCCTCAAAAGAGCTCTCTCAGCCCCACCCACCTCACGGGGTGTCTCTTGTGGGGAGGGGAAGGGAAGGGAGTTTGTAAACCGCCCTGAGACTCCTTTGGGTAGTGAAGGGCGGGGTAGAAATCCAATCTCTTCTCCTTCTTGTCTCTGCATCCAGAATCCTTTGCTAGAGGGCTCTGCCCAGCTGCCTCACACAACGGGTGGTGCTGGAAAGGGTGGTCAAGTCACAGACATCTTATGGTAACGCTGCAAGGCAGGGGTGTCAAACATAAGGCCCGGGGGCCGGAACTGGCCTGCCCAAGGCTCTTATGTGGTCCGCGAGCAACGAGTGCAAGGGAGGGAACAGGAGACTGCTCGAGGGGTGGAATGGGCAGAGCCACTCCAATTGTGGCTTCAGCATGGTGGAACCATCTCGTCTGGGGCGGTCAAGCAGTGTGGGGGGGGCGTCTGCCCAGGGCTGCACTGCTGACTCCCTAGTCTGCCCATCTGGGTCTTCCTTTGCACCCCAATCCCAGCCCACGGGGCCTTGCAGCAAAGATACAGTTGCTGTCCGATGTACAGTTTATGATGTCTGGTCCCATTTTATGGCACACATGGCCTGGCCTGAGCAAGTGACATTTATGTCAGATGCAGCCCTCATGACCAATGAGTTCGACCCCTCTGCTGCAGGGTTTCCAAAGGCAAGACTGTGTGTGTGTGTGTGGAGGGAGGTACTTGTAAATTTCCTCCCTTGTGCAGGGGGTTGGCCTAGATGACCCCAGAGGTCCCTTCCAAACCTTCTATGATTCTGTCCTATAACAACAGAGCATAAGAACATAAGAACATAAGAGAAGCCAGTGTTGAATCAGGCCAATGGCCCATCTAGTCCAACACTCTGTGTCACACAGCGGCCAAAATATACCAGGTGCCATCAGGAGGTCCAGCAGTGGGGCCAGGACACTAGAAGCTCTCCCACTGCTGCCCCCTCCAGGACCAAGAATAGAGTGCATCACCATGCCCCAGACTGAGAGTTCCTATCTATACCCTGTGGCTGATAGCCACTGATGGACTTCTGCTCCAGATGTTTATCTCATTCCCTCTTGAAACTGTCCATGCTTGTAGCTGCCACCACCTCCTGTGGCAGTGAATTCCATGTGTTAGTCACTCTTTGGGTGAAGAAGTATTTCCTTTTATCTGAGGTGGTTTGCCTTTGCCTGCCACCGTGGAATTCCTTGCCGGGCTCCGGCCCAAGTTCTAACCAGGACCAACCCCACTTACCTTCCAAGATCTGACAAGAGCAGGCCAGCCAGGGCCATCCAGGCAAAGGCAGGAGACGAGCACAGGTGGTCTGCTGCTTTCTGCCTCTGCGCGGCAACCCGGGACTTCCTTGGAGGTCTCCCATCCAAGTACCCACCTGGGCCAAGCCTGCTCAGCGTCTGAGACCTGAAGAGATCCGTCTCGCCTGGGCCATCCGGGTCAGGGCCAAAGATTTACAGAGGTGGTTGGCCATGGCTTGCCTCTCTGCATACTCATAGTCACAGAGACAGTCTGGTGTAGTGGTTAGGAGTGCGGACTCTAATCCGGGAGAACTGGGTTTGATTCCCCCACTCCATCTCCACATGTAGCCAGCTGGTGTGACCTTGGGTCAATCACAAGTCCCCTCAGAGCTGTTCTCTCAGGAGCAGTCCTCAAAAGAGCTCTCTCAGCCCCAAACACCTCACAGGGTGTCTGTTGTGAGGAAGGAAAAGAGATTGTCAGCTGCTCTGAGACTCCTTCAGGTACTGAAGGGTGGGGTATAAATCCAATCTCCCCCCCTCCTCCTCTTCTTCTTCTTCTTCTTGAAAGAGCGCTCTCTCAGCCCCACCTACCCCACTAGGGTGTCTGTTGTGGGGAGGGAAAGGCATTCGTAAGCCGCCCTGAGACTCCTTCAGGTAGTGAAGGGTGGGATATAAATCCAATCTCCTCCTCTTCTTTTGAGAAGAAGAGCTCTCTCTCAGCCCCACAAACCTCATAGGGTGTCTGTTGTGGGGAGGGGAGGGGAAAGGGATTGGAAGCTCTGAGACTCCTTCAGGTACTGAAGGGAGGGGTATAAATCCAATCTCCTCCTCCTCCTCCTCCTCCTCCTCTTCTTCCTCCTCTTCTTCTTCTTTCTCTTCTTCTTCCATCCAAGTACTAACCAGGGCCGACCCTGCTTAGCTTCCGAGATCAGGTTAGCCTGGACCATCCAGGTCAGCTCCACTCAACTCTACACAGCTCCACACAACTGCAGCTCCTATAGTTCTTTAAAGGAGTGCCATGGAACCTGGAGGGCTCCCAACTCCCATGGAAGCTAATGAGACCCCCCCCCAATAAAATTTGCAACCTTTATGTTCAGATAGAAAGGCACTCCTATATTGCAATGGCAGTAAAGCCTTGCTACTAAACTCTAGATAGAGTTTGTAGCTCATATTGTGTTAAATGTAATCTCTTGTGGAATCTTTGTAATGCTTAAGAATATTCATGTCCATTTACATATGATTATTACGATCCTTTATTTCAATTAGACTGTAGTTTCATGTATTGGTGACTATTGATTTTTTATGTCTCTGGGGAGTCATTCTTGTTTTCTGCTACGAAAGGGGCATGGATTTTGGAGGTGCGTGATGAGAGGTAGGAGGCGGAAATGGAGGGGAGGGGAGCAAGGGCCGCCCACCCCACTCCCCACTGACCCAGACAACCCACACCCCTGGGAGCCATAAGATCAGAGCTCGGGGCCCCCAGAAGAGGTGCCGGTGGAGCACCAGCTCCCAACAAGGAGAGCAAAGCCCAGAAAGGGCTTATGTGGGGGAAGGTTCCCCCCGCAGGTTTCATGGGGAGAGGGACAGACAGCTGGATCTTTGTATCTGGCAACAGCCAGGCCCTCCCTGCAGGCCAAAGCCACCCACCGATTCGGCCGAGGAAGCCAGCCGCACGGTCCAGCCCAAGCTGCGCAGTTTATAAACTGTGGGTTTCCACTGTGGATTGAAGCGTTGGCCTGGGACTTCAGCAATCCCCTCCATAGCACAAGTACAACGTGCAGAGATGAGAACAGATTCCAGCACACACACCCCACCCCCCGTGTTGACGCTGTTCTTAATTACGGTTATTTCAAAAGGACGGTTCTGGCATGCCGGGGACCCACAATCACATCAGGGGTTCCTGGAGGGGGAAACCCCCCATGCAGCAGCTCCCC
The DNA here is from genome assembly GCA_029375565.1 of Gekko gecko. NCBI lineage: Eukaryota > Metazoa > Chordata > Lepidosauria > Squamata > Gekkonidae > Gekko > Gekko gecko. The sequence goes on from JAPDNY010000005.1 coordinate 2,972,240, forward strand.
GGCCCCCTGCAAATCTCAGCAGCCATTTCTGGAATCCCTCTCTCTGTTGACGGGAGCAGGAAGCGGGCATTTTCAGGGCAAGACTGCTCCACAGGGTTACCATAAGTTGGTTGTGACTTGACCACACTTGCCGGCAACGCCAGTTGTATGAGAAGAAGGAGAAGAGAAGAGACTGGATTTATACTCTGCCCTCCACTACCTGAAGCGGCTTACAAATTCCTTTCCTTTCCCCTCCCCAACAACAGACACCCTGCGAGGTTGGTGGGGCTGAGAGAGCTCTCCTGAGAACTGCCCTTGAGAGAACAGCTCGAGAGAACTTGTGACTGACAGAAGAAGAAGAGGAGGAGGAGGAGGAGGAAGAGGAGGAGATTGGATTTATACCCTGCCCTTCGCTACCCGAAGGAGTCTCAGAGCAGCTTACAGACTCCTTTCCCTTCCCGTCCCTAACAACAGACACCCTGCGAGGTAGGCGGGGCGGAGAGAGCTCTCTCAAGGACTGCCCCTGAGAGAACAGCTCTATGGCTTGCACCAAATGGTCACTGGCCAACCCTGGTTGCTCCTAGCCCCTTCTTGGGGACAGGCAGTTAGACCCAGTCAGGGGACACAAGTATGCAGCCCGGTCCAAGGCACTAAGCTCTCATAAGGGAGATGCAATGCATTGTCAGAGAGGAGCCATCGCTCAGACACAAAGGGCCTGCTTGGCATGCAGCAGATCCCTGGTTCAATCCCCGGCACTTCTGGTTAAAAAGGACCAGGTAGGAGTTGACGGGAAAGACCCTTTTCTGCCCAAGGTCCTGGAGAGCCACTGCTGGTCCGAGTAGACGGTTCTGACCTGGATGGACCAAGTGTCTGATTCAGTAGAGTCTGGTGCAGTGGTTAAGAGTGTGCGTTTGACTCCCCACTCCTCCACATGCAGCTTGCTGGTGCGACTTTGGGTCAGTCACAAGTTCTCTCTGAGCTGTTCTCTCAAGGGCAGTTCTCAAGAGAGCTCTCTCAGCCCCACCTACCTCGCAGGGTGTCTGTTGTGGGGAGGGGAAGGGAAGGGAGTTTGTAAGCCGCTCTGAGACTCCTTTGGGTCGTGAAGGGCGGGGAATAAATCCAATCTCTTCTTCTTCTAGAAGGCAATTTCATGTGTTCACGTGTGTTCATCTCTAGCCCAGTCCAAGGCACTAAGACCTCTCGGTGTAAATGCAATGCATCATTTTGGGGGGAGGGGTAAGTTGAGAGGAAGAAGCTAATTCATGTGACTAATACAAACACGCCGACAAACAGCCAGCGGCGGGGAAGGATTTGAGGAGGGAGCCTCCAGGGATGATCAGAGAATATTAAAAATACAATCCCCAGGTTCTGTTGGCTGTGGTAATAAAGCAGGAGGGGGGGGGAATTGGCTCGCAAAAAGCCCTCCAGGAAGAAGGAAAACGAAGCGGGGGGCTAAATGCGTTTTGCTTTTGTCGGGGAGACGGAGCAGTTCTTCCCAAGCGTTAGAACGGGAGGAAGCAACTCCCAGGCCCCCCTCCCCAAATTCAGCACCATCTCTCCCCATTCTAGTGTGTGTGTGGGGGGCCAGAACCCAGAAAGCCCCCTCTGCCTGGCCCCGGGCTTGAGCACTAGGCGTGCTGTAACAGCAAGCAAGCGGCTCCTTCCCTGGGGGGCCGCCTGCACCCAGACAAGGAATGCCCACCGCAGGGACTGCTGGACATGCCCACTCCAGGCAACCTAACATCCTGCTTACTTCTCTGTAAGGGGTGTGTGTGTGTCAGGGGGCAGGTCCACAGCAACTCTGCTCAGCTTGGGGTAGTGGTTAAGCCAGTTTGGTGCAGTGGTTAAGTGCGCGGACTCTAATCTGGGAGAACCGGGTTTGATTCCCCACTCCTCCGCTTGCACCTGCTGATGTGACCTTGGGTCAGTCACAAGCTCTGGCACAGCTGTTCCTGAAAGAGCAGTTTCTGTCAGAGTTCTCTCAGCCCCACCTCCCTCACAGGGTGTCTGTTGTGGGGAGGGGAAGGGAAGGGAGCTTGTCAGCCGCTCTGAGACACCTTTGGGTAGTGAAGGGCAGGGTATCAATCCAATCTCTTCTCCTTCTTCTTCTTTTTGTGCAGGTGACTCTCAAGCTAATTGACACAATGGAAGGAATTCTGCTTGCTTTAAAGCCCCAAACATTGTTACCCGAATCCCTGTGGCCCACAAAAGCAAAAGATGCCAGGTGGGCCAAAGGAACCACCTTTTATTCGTGATCTGGATGAACATTCAGAACTGCCTCGATCCAGAGAAATCTCCTTGATGAGAGATCCGGTTCCGGGCTTAACGAGGTAGCAGGGCGGTGAGCCAGCTCCCGCATCTGCCAGTCTGTTTGCTTTAGTTTGGTGTTTTTTTTTTCGTCACCCAGTTCCCTCCTGGAGAGGGGGTTCTGGCAAGGGTTTCTCAGCTGGTAGGTAGAGGGTGGGTGGCACCCCTCCACCTAGGGGGTCTTTTTCCCCTCCTCCAGCAGCAACCCGAAGCAGAAAGCAAACGGAGCCCCAGAGAGCGTCTGCCTCTCCGAAGCACAAGAGAAGCCTTGCGGAATCGTGGGAGTTCAAGGAGCGAAAAGACGCAGTGAAAAGAGATAAGTGAAAGTTGAGTATACGGAAAATTACTTATTTACAGCATGTTATAAAGGGAGATAATAACTAGGACTGATTAGGAGTAATAGAGGTGGGTAAAGGAGGAGAGAAAACCCAGAAGATACGGAGAAACGGAAGTGAGGCAGCGGGGCTTCTTGTAAACGGCTGTATGAAAAGAGAGACGTTAAAAGGGGGGAAGACTGACTAGTGTAGAGGGGATAGATAGAGAGGGAACAGCAACTGTAAACATCTACACTTTGTGTTGTTTTCTTTTGTCTCCCCCTGGGGCGTTGTGTTGGACGTTGGGGAGAAGTGCGAGCTGTGGAAGTGGAGAGACAACGCCCACGGAAGGAGAGAGGCTTGGGGAGAACACGTGGCATCGCGTCATAGAGGAGCAGTCTGAGGAGGACGGAGGAGAGACGGAACGTCGGGGAGGAGGCGCGACGTGATTAAGAGGCGGGACCGGAGGCCAGAGGAACAACACAATAGCGGGAGGAGTTACGGCGAGACGTGGTGACGCAGGAGGCGGGGAGACAGAGTGGCTGAAGAAGTGAACTCTGTGAGAGACAAATCCGAAAAGAAAAAAAAAAAAGTGGACAGAAAAGGCAGTTTAGGAAAGAAGAAAGATAAATGAAGAGACGGATTGAATACAAGTACATAGTAGTTTGAGATTAGGTGGAAAGCTGTTAGTTCTGTAAGAGGGGGAAGTGGGTTAGTGAAACAATTTACTGAATTGAGTTCCAAGTCAGTAGTTAGGAAAAGTCTTGGTAGAGTCGGTTTGTGTTGTGCAGTGATTGCTATTAGGGTTCTTGGGTTAAGTCCGTGCCCTTGAAAGATTATGGCAACTGGTGGTAAGAAAACTCCCATAGCTTCCCCAGGACAAACGGGAAATCTAGGTCAGTTGAAAACAGGCAATATGACAGTTTCCCAGATGACAATGAAAGACTTAAAAAGCCTAATTCAAGAAAGTATGGCACAGACAGTGGCACAGACAGTGAGGGCAACAGTTGAGGAAATACTACCTACACTTATTAAAAGGGAAATAGAGCCCTTACAAAACATAACGGGGCAAATTAAACTTGAAACGGAAGAAATTAAAAAACAATTAACAGAGAATAAGCATGAAATATCTCAAATTAGGGCCAATAATGAGAAAATGAAAGAGAAAGTAAATGATTTGGGCTTTGAATTACAAGAGCTTAAAAGTAAAAATGAACAAATAGAGGAAACATTGATTAATTTAGAGATGGACCGGGCAGCAACAATAATTAGATGCCAAAATGTTCCAGAAAATTTGGAGAAAAATTTAAAGGAGGTTATAGTACAAAACTTGGGAGAGCAACTACAATTGGGCACTGAAGAAGAAATAGAAACACAAATCGATTCTATCTATAGGAGAAACTCGGCTTACACAAAAAGACATAAACTACCCCGTGAAGTCCATATTAAGTTCCATAAAAGAGAAATGAGGAATAAAATTCTTAAAGCTGCTAATGAACATAAAGTAACAATACAAGGAGCAGAAATCAGAATACTAAAAGAGACACCCTGGAGGGTTAGGGAAAAAAGACAGAGCTACCAAATCCTTGTTAATATATTAAAGAAAAATGGAATCACATATAGATGGCTGATCCCCGAAGGATTATTATTTCATTATGAAGGAAGAAGACATAAAATTGACTCGGTTTTTAAAGCGGAGAACTTTTTGGAAAAACATGGTGAGGATCTAGGTTGGGATAGAGAAGAAAGTGGAGAAGGAGGTGAGAAAGAAGAAGGAGAATTTGGAGAGGAAGTGGCAGAATTAGAAAAAGAGGTAGTTGAAAAAAAGAGGGAAAGAAAGGGAAAAGAGGACGAGGTGTCACTCCCTCACAGGTTTTGACCAGATTCCAATACAAGGCTAGGGAGAAATATAATAGTAGAGAGAGATATAACAACGACAATCATGAATAAGGGGCTGAAAATTCTCTCAATTAACGTGAATGGCTTAAATAGCCCTATAAAAAGAAGGAGAATTTTCCAACAAATAAATAAATTGAAAGCAGACATAGTATGTTTACAGGAAACACACATAAAACAGGATGAAGTGAAATACCTCTCAAGGAAAAGTTTGGGTAACGCGTTTATTGCATCAGATATTAAGAAAAAGAGAGGTGTAGTGACATACATTAAAGAACATATTACTGCCGATTATCTGTATGCATCGCAGGATGGAAGGATTATTGCTACGGTAATAAATAGAAATGGAAAAGAGTTGTTATTGATTAATATTTATGCCCCAAATCAGAATCAGGAGAAATTTTATAAAGAAGTTCGGGGAGTATTAAAAATGAAAGAAATTGATAACATTTGTATAATTGGGGATTATAACGGAGTTTTTGAACCAGATTTAGATAGGAAAAGTCAGGGGAAACCGAAGAAATCAGGAATGAAATTACCAAAAATCTTTATACAAACAGCAAGTGAATATAATCTAGTAGATGTATGGAGATTTAGATATCCTAAGAGAAAAGATTATACGTTCTATTCTGCACGGCACAAAGCATGGTCCAGAATTGACATGGTGTGGGCGTCGGTGAAATCACTTAAAGGGTTAATAGAGATAGACATTCTACCGAGTACATTTGCAGATCACAATCCAATAATGTTATCTTTAGAAGATACAAAGAAAACTGGCAGATGGAAACTAAATATGGAATTATTTAGAGATAAGGAGTTGGTTACAAAAGCGAAAGCAGAAATAGCTGATTTTTTTAAAAGGAACTTGCAACCGAATATAGCTATTGATGTTGTATGGGATACATTTAAAGCTTTTACAAGAGGGTGGTGTATTAGTCAAGAAGCATGGAAAAACAAGCAAAGGAGAAGTAAATATGAAAATCTTTGTAGGCAGATAAGACAGGAAGAAGAAAAGGTGAAGAAGAATGATGAATTAGTTGAAATAAAAGCTAAGTTAAAAATTTTACAGCATGAGATGAATCTCTTGCTATCGCAGGAGTTGGCAAGGAAAATGGAATTTACAAAGCAATATCTTTATGAGAATGCTAATAAGCCATCTAAGTGGCTAATGTATAAATTAAGGAAAGAGAGGGATAAACGTATGATATTGAAATTGAGAAATGGAAAAAATGAAGAAAAATTTGAAATGCAGGAGATGAAAAAAATAGCAGAAGACTTTTTCAAGAAATTGTACCGTCAAGAATCCCAAGACGTGGAGGAAATAGTAAATTACTTGGAACAAAATAGCAAAGATGAATTTAGTGAAGATCAGAAACATATACTGAACCAACCCATAACGATGTGTGAAATAACAGAGGCTATAAAGAAACAGAAAAAGAAGAAAACACCGGGGCCTGATGGCTTGCCGGCTGAGTTATATCAAATTTTTGAGGATCAGATTACGTTCCCTTTGAAAGATCTGTTACACCAGATTGAAACAACAGGAAAAATGCCGGAATCCTGGAAACATGCAGTCGTCTCCTTAATACATAAACCAAACACCGAGAGAGAAGATATTAAAAATTATAGACCAATATCTCTATTAAACGCAGACTACAAAATTTTTGCTAATATACTGGCGGCCAGATTTAAAAAGGTATTGATACAAAAGATACATCCGGACCAATCAGGTTTTTTGCCGAAAAGACAGATGAAAGCAAATATACGTACAGTGATTAATGTTTTGGAATACTATGAACAGCATGTAGAGAAACAGATGGTATTAATGTGTGTGGACGCTGAGAAAGCTTTCGATAACCTATCCTGGGAGTTCTTGATACAGAAACTTAGATTATGGGATCCTGGAAAGAGGTTTATTACATTGATCCAAGCAATTTATACTAAACAGTTTGCCCAAGTTTCAATTAATGGAGAAATGACACAATCCTTTGAAATATCAAAAGGTGTAAGGCAAGGTTGTCCTTTGTCGCCTCTGTTATATATATACGCTCTGGAGACACTGAATGATGTAATAAGGAGAAATAGAGCCATACAAGGGCTAAGAGTACAAGGGGAGGAATATAAAATACAGGCATTCGTAGATGACCTTTTATTTATTATAGAAAATCCCTTAGAATCTATGACAGAACTATTACAAGATATTAGAGGATATGGTCAAAAGGCGGGGCTTAAGATTAATAATAAGAAAACGAAAATGTTGACTAAGAATTGTTCAGCAGAAATAGCATCAAAGTTGCAAGAGCTAACGAACATGGAAATAGTTAAAAAAGTTAAATATCTGGGTATAACTTTCTCCAATAAGTGTTCTACGCTTATGGAAGATAATTATAACAAATTGCTGGAAGATATTAGAAAGGATTTGAATAAATGGAAAGATCTACATATTTCCATGTTGGGAAGGATCGCAACGTTGAAAATGAATATCTTACCTAGGTTTTTGTTTTTAGCACAGAACATACCAATACTTAAGAGGATGAACTATTTTGAAGAATTAGATAAAATTACTAGAAGATTTGTTTGGGCACCTAAAAAGGCAAGGATAAAATGGAAGGTTATGCAAGATAAAAAAGAAAGGGGTGGGTTAGGAGTTCCAAATTGGAGGCTTTATTATGAAGCGGCAGCATTAAATTGGATACGAGAATGGATAGTCCTGGAAAATACTAGATGTTTAGCATTAGAAGGTTTTGATCTCTACATGGGATGGCATGCTTATATCTGGTATGGTAAAGATAAAGTACATACCAATTTTAAACATCATTATCTAAGGGATGCGCTGTTTAAAGTTTGGGATAATATAAGAAGGCGCCATTATAAGAAAACGCCATTATGGGTATCACCATTAGAAGCATTTGTGAAGCCTACTCTTGTTACAGAGATACATAGAGAAAAATATGAAAATTTGCTAGATAAAAGGGAAAAATTAAAACCAAAAGAGGTTCTAGAAGGGAAACACAACATCAATCTATCATGGTGGGAATATACCCAGTTGAGATCTAGGTATGCTAAAGATATGAAAGAGGGGTTTGAGAGAAACAAAAATGAATTGGATAAGATATGGCTGTCCTCAAGCGATAAGTTGATACAGAAGATTTATAATTGGTTATTGGACGAATATATGAGGGATGAAGTAGTAAGATCATCCATGGTGGCATGGATGCAGGATATGGGACATACAATAGAGCTTGAAGAATGGTATAAGGTTTGGAATAAGATGAAACTTCTAAGGGCAGTACCATATAAAGAAAACGTCTATAAATTACACCATCGGTGGTATTGGTCACCCGATAAAATTGCAAAATGTCAGAAAAACAACTCTAAAATTTGCTGGAAATGTAAATCGAACGTGGGCACTTTTTTCCATATGTGGTGGAGATGCCAAAGAGCACAAAAATATTGGAAAATGGTTCAAAAGATAATAGAAGAAACATTAGGTTTAATGGTGGAACTTAAGCCGGAGATCTATTTGTTAAATATGTTGTCAGAAGAGCGACAAACGCGTCAAGAAACTTATACTTTGTTGTATATCTTAACTATCTCAAGGATTTTGTTTGCTAAATATTGGAAGTCAGACAAAGTACCCACTAGAAAGGAAATTGCCTTAAAACTTATGGAAGCAGTAGAAATGGATAGGATACATGCTGAAATAAATGGTATCGATGATAAAACCGTGTTTAAAAGGTGGTCAGGAGTAAAAAAATGGATAAAATGTAATATAATGTAATAAGGACTCAAAATATAAGAATGTGAATGTATAAGTTTATTGTATATAATGTTAAAACTCCAATAAATATATTTATAAAAAAAAAAAAAAAAAAAAGAACTGCCTCGATCCAGAAGAGAAGAAGACGAAGAGATTGGATTTATACCCCGCCCTTCACTACCCAAAGGAGTCTCAGAGCGGCTGACAAACTCCTTTCCCTTCCCCTCCCCACAACAGACGCCCTGTGAGGGAGGTGGGGCTGAGAGAGCTCTTGACAGAAACTGCTCTTTTTCAAGGACAGCTGTGCCAGAACTATGGCTTGCCCAAGGTCATCCAGCAGCTGCATGCGGAGGAGTGGGGGATCAAACCTGGTTCTCCCAGATTAGAATCCGCCCACTTAACTACCACACCAAACTGGCTCTCTGGGAGATCCAGAGGTCAGGGTGCTGCTCTCTGAGGTCTCTGGCAAAGAGAGTTCCTTCCTGTCCATTGTTTGACAGACATGTGCAAAACTGGACCCGGGGCCACAGAAAGCCTGTCCTCTGGAAAGCAGGACGCAGGTCTCCCAGTTGCATGGAGCGTATTGCCAGGCCGCAGGAAGGATTCTGGGTGACTCAGCGCTTTGCCTCCTGCATTTCAAGCACTCCTGGGGGCCCAACGGCCTCCACTCTCTCCGCACTCCATCGCTCATGAGACTGATTTGGTTGCTAAGATCTGCAAGGGACTCTTAGCAACCACTTAGCTCACAGACGACAGAGGAGAGACACAGAGACAATATCTTTTGTGCTTCATCCAGGGACTCGGGGAAAGGTAGGAGGCACAAAAGGGGCGAATCTGTCGGGAGGAGGCTGTCCCGCTGGGAACCGGATGGCAGGCGGCAATGTGGGCAGGCGAGTTCCTTCCCTCTCATCCCCAACAGGCTGAAAGACCACTAAGAACATCAGAATCATAAGAGCTGCCTTGCTGGACTAAACCAGTGAGGGTCCATCTCCTCCAGCATCCTGTTTCTCACCAGGGCCAACCAGTTCCCCTGGAGGGCCAGCAACAGGGCACAGAGATCGAGGCCTTCATAAGAACATCAGAACAGCCCTGCTGGATCAGACCAGTGAGGGTCCATCTAGTCCAGCATCCTGTCTCACACAGAGGCCAACCAGTTCCCCTGGAGACGGTCCCAGGTTCAATCCCTGGCAGCATCTCCAGTCGGAAGGACCAGACATTAGGTGACTTGAGAGACCTTTCTCTGCCTGAGACCCTGGAGAGCTGCTGCCAGTCTGAGTAGACAGGACTGACTTAGGTGGACCGAGGGTCTGATTCAGTAGAAGGCAGCTTCGGGTGTGTTCCTGTGTGTTCGGGGAGGGGCTGTGGCTCAGCAGGAGAGCATCTGCTTGGCATTCCAGGTTCAATCCCTGGCATCTCCAGTCAAAGGAATCAAAGTAAGTGATGTGAAAGACCTCTATCTGTCAGAGACCCTGGAGAGTCGCTGCCAGTCTAAGTAAACAATACTGCTTAAAGCACCTGGGGCTCTTTAGCTTGGAGAAACGACGGCTGAGGGGTGACATGATCGAGGTTTACAAGATTATGCATGGAATAGAGCAGGTAGAGAAAGAAGTACTTTTCTCCCTTTCTCACAAGACAAGAACTCCTTGTGGGCACTCAAAATGAAATTGCTGAGCGGTTGGGTTAGAATGGATAAAAGGAAGTCCTTCTTCACCCAGAGAGTGATGAACACGTGGAATTCACTGCCACAGGAGGTGGTGGCAGCTACAAGCACGGATGGCTTCAAGAGGGAATTGGATGAACATATGGAGCAGAGGTCCATCAGTGGCTATTAGCCACAAGGTATAGATAGGAACTTTCAGTCTGGGGCAAGGGATGCTCTGTCTTCTTGGTGCTTGGGGGGGGGCAACAGTGGAGGGGCTTCTAGTGTCCTGGCCCAACTGCTGGACCTCCTGATGGCACCTGGTATTTTTGGCCACTGTGTGACACAGAGTGTTGGACTGGATGGGCCACTGGCCTGATCCAGCATTGGCTTCTCTTATGTCCTTATGACCAAAGGTCTGATTCAGTTTAATGCAACTACAGATGTACATGTGTAACAGCTGCCTGATGCCCTTTTCTGGGCCCAGTGTTGCAGAAGCCCCCCTCCCTTTGTATAATATGAGGATTGTTAAGTACTGGGTGACTTGGAAGGGGAACAAAAGAGTTTGATTTATAAAGAAATAAAGTCTGTTCTTGTCTCCATGCAACAGCCTCGATCTGCGTATGGGAGGGTTCTTCTCACGCCAGCTGCTTCCTCCAGTAAGAAGGATTTGGTGCTTGACTCTTTGAAACCAGGCAGTTTCTCGTCCTCTGCTTGGTGCCCACCCCCCAAGGAACGCGGGTGCCCACGCTCCCTCTTTCTCCAGGTCCCCTCTACGGAGCCACAGAGGCCAGCCCTCCAAACTGCCTTTCCCTGTTACCGCACCTCCCTCCCCCCGCATCACAGAAGCCAAAGACAAGGAGACAGATGTGACCGCTCACACTTTGCTTCTGGGTGACAGTTATGGTGTGAACGTGCTGGCAAAAACTGAAAAAAGGGGGGGGGAATGAATGTGCTGGAAACCGAGGGCGAAGGCCTCAGCTCACCACCTTCTGGACAGACCGTGAAATGTGCGGAGGAGGGCCAAGGGGGTGTTGGGTTGGGGCCTCCCCAAGCCCTGCTAATAGCCATGATTTCTGGAGGAAAGCTCAATAGGAAGGACCCTGCAGACGGAAGGAACGGCACACATCCAAGCGGCCTGCCCACAGAGACAGAGGGGGAGGGATGGTGGGGGGAGACAGAGGCTGAAACCTCACAGCGCTGGAAGAGGCATGTGAACAGCGGCCTGTCTGGGGGCATTTCTCAGAGCAGAAGGGACTGTCTGGTGACCAGGAGGCCCACAGATAAGGAAGTGAGGAGTGAGAGGGCAGCCTTCGCCTTTGGCCTGGGGAAGAGATCTGTGCCGGAGCATTCGCACAGGAGGCCTTCAGAGCAAAACACCAGGGACCCCTTCCTGGCTGCAGGGCTCAGTGCCGCAATGGAGCCCAGTGTGGGGCCGGTGACGGGAAGACCCTCTGAACAGCAATACCCACCCCCCAGGAGGAGACAGCCGAGGACGGCCTCTTCAGAGCCAACACCAAATCAACCCAGACCCCTGCAAGATCCCATCTATGAGGCAGAGCCAGGGCAGAGAGGTGGTCTCTGCCACGTCACTCAACTCCCCACCAGCTCCCCATTTGGAGATGAATGCCCCACCCAACCCAAGGTCATGGCTCAGTGTGACCCCCCCCCATTCCTCCAATACAAGCCACTGAAAACGAAAGCCAGAGTAAAGCCCCAGATCTTGGCAGATGATTGCTGCAGCTGAGGGTTGCAGCAGCCTTTTTGCGCAAGCCTCAACCAGGGGAAACCCAGCCTGGCAAACCACAGCGGAAGAGCAAAGAGGGGAAGCAGGCGAGAAGGGAGCCGGGGGCTTCCGAGGAGCCTCCTCTGAAGTTCCTAAGCACACGTCCCCCCAAGGAAGGGTCTCGCCCGTCCCCTCTGCGCACCATCCAGTCCTCCCCCACCTCCTACGGACAGGAACGTCGATGTGTTGACTTCATTCTAGCCCAGCTTCCTCGCTGAGACTCAGGGCTGGTGTGGAACCAGGTCGCCTGCATCTATGTCTACCGCTTAGACAACAACGAGTTGGCAGGACTCCCCAAACTGGCAGCGCCTGCGCCCTCGCGCACACTCACATTCTCCCACCACACAGACATGCCGCACAACAACAACAAAGCGGAGGCGTTGCGGGATACCAGCGGTGAGACCCAGGGAGGTGGGCAGTGAGGACGAAAGGGACCCTCTGGAGCTGTCCTCGGCCGTGGGCCTCGCATCCCCGTCGGTCCACACGTGCTTGCCAATGCCATGCCAAGGGCCGGCCCCGCGAGGGGTGCATGCCGACAAAGCCTCCAACCGGAGGAGCAAAGGGGGAGGGGAGAGATCCAGTGGCAATGCCAGGGGAGCACACAAAGGCGCAGTCGGCGGCCTGCTTCCAGGACCCTGGACAGCTCTCTGGCTCTCGGAGGTGCCATTGGGAGAGCTGCAGAGTCCCAGAGAGAAAGAGAAAGAGAGAGAGAGAGAGAGAGAGAGAGAGAGAGAGAGAGAGAGAGAGAGAGACAGAGAGAGAGACAGAGAGAGAGAGAGAGACAGAGACAGAGACAGAGACAGAGACAGACAGGGACAGAGACACAGAGACAGGGACAGGGACAGAGAGACACAGAGAGACAGAGAGAGACAGAGAGAGACAGACAGAGAGACAGAGACAGAGAGACAGAGAGAGAGAGACAGAGAGACACAGAGAGAGAGACAGAGAGACAGAGACAGAGAGAGAGAGAGAGAGAGAGAGACAGAGAGACAGGGAGACAGAGAGACAGAGAGAGAGACAGAGAGACAGAGACAGAGAGACAGAGAGACAGAGAGACAGAGAGACGGAGAGAGAGACAGAGAGACAGAGAGACAGAGACAGAGAGACACAGAGACACAGAGAGAGAGAGAGAGAGAGAGAGAGAGAGACAGAGACAGAGAGAGACAGAGACAGAGAGACAGGGAGACAGAGAGACAGACAGAGAGACAGAGAGAGAGAGAGAGAGACAGTGAGACAGAGAGACAGAGAGACAGAGAGAGAGACAGAGAGAGAGACAGAGAGACAGAGAGACAGAGACAGAGACAGAGAGACAGAGAGAGACATAGAGACAGAGAGACAGAGAGAGAGAGACACAGAGAGAGAGACAGAGAGACAGAGACAGAGAGACAGAGAGACACAGAGAGAGAGACAGAGAGACAGAGACAGAGAGACAGAGAGAGAGCGAGAGAGAGCAGGGAGCTGTCCAGCACTGCAGGGCCAAGAGTCCACCAACCCCAGCACCAATGCTCCCTCTAAGCTGTGGAGTCGTGTGAGCAAAAATTCTACTCTGTAAGCTATTGGCATTAATTTGGCTGCTGCATGAATCAGTTTGCTCTGGAGCCCTCCTTCCTGAATGAAGACAGAAACGTGTGAGCCGGAGGCTAAAAGAACTATTTATTTATTTATTTCCTGGATTTATATATCCCGCCCTCCTTGCATAGCAGGCTCAGGGCGACTTACAGTAGGTTAAAATACATTAAAACACAGATGCATTGAGACGATGTGATAACGTGGCATGCCACAAATGGCAATCATAAAGTAAAGGTGAAGGTTCCCTTGCTCGAAAGCCAGTTGAATCCGACTCTAGGGTTGCAGTGCTCATCTCGGTTTCCAAGCCGAAGAGCCAGCGCTGTCCGAAGACATTTCCGTGGTCATGTGGCCGGCATGACTAGACGCCAAGGCGCACAGAACGCTGTTCCCTTCCCACCAAAGTGGTACCTATCTATCTACTTGCAATTTCTTGCTTTCGAACTGCTAGGATGGCAGGAGCTGGCACTAGAGACGGGAGCTCACTCCGTCATGCAGCACTCTCGGGTCTCGAACTGCTGAACTACTGACCTTCCACAGCCTGCAGGTCAGCGTCTTAACGCTGATGGTGGTAACGTCCCATAGGGTCGAATGACACAGGCTGTTGTTATTCGGGTTAACCAAGAGGGCCTTAACCAGTGTTCCCTCTAAGCTGAGTTAGTGAGAGCTGGCTCACAGTTTTTTAGACTCCAGCTCACATATTTTTGCCTTAGCTCAGGGAAGACGGCTCCAGAGCAAATGCAGAGCAAATGCTCGCTCACCACTTTACTGCCAGTAGCTCACAAAGAAGGATTTTTGCTCACCAGACTCCACCGCTTAGAGGGAGCCTTGGCCTTAACAGTTCAGACGTTAACTGTTCAGATGTTACCAATTATGTAGTCAGTGGTCAGTGGCAGCCCCTAATCGAAGGCCTGGTGGAAGCTAGCTCACAATTAGCTCAGCTTAGAGGGAACACTGCCCAGCACCAATGTTCCCTCTAAGTCGAGTTACTGTGAGCTAGCTCGTGGTTTTTTAGCCTCCGGCTCACACATTTTTTGCCTTCGCTCAGGAAGGAGGGCTCCAGAGCAAACCAATCGATGTAGCAGCCAAACTGCTCGCTCACGTTAATGCCAGGAGCTCATCAAGTAGAATTTTTGCTCACAGGACTCCCCAGCTTAGAGGGAGCATTGCCCAGCACCCGCCAAAAACCAACCCTGCAGGAGCCCCAGGCGGTGCAACCCGGTCTACCCGGCCACGACAACAACAACGACGACGACAGAGACCAGCGGCTGCCAGTGCTTCCCTGTGCCCCCCAGGAGGCGGCTAAGCCAGCCGGGAAGTGCAGGCAGCTGCTGGGCGACGCACCCCCGGGCCCCCTCTGCCCAGGGGCGGGCCCTCCTTACCTGGCCTTGCCGCGGCTGCTCCTCCGGAGGGTGTGGGCGTCGGCCTCCTTCTCTTCCCGCACACGCTGCAGCGACGGGGAGCGGCTGTGGGTGCTCCGGGAGCTGCTCGTGCTCACCAGGCTACTGTCCGGCACCCCCGCCCCGACAGCCACTTCCTGCATCTGGGCCAGCAGCTGTTGGGGCAGGCTGCGGAGCGAGGGCACCGGAGAGTAGGACGGGCGGCTCTCGGCCTTCAAGTTGTTGTCGCTCGCGGACCGCTGCAGCAGGCGGGGGGAGGAGAGGCCGCCCACCCCGATGAGCCGTCTCCTCTTCGTGTAGCTGGGAGTCTCTCTAAAAGGCACTGCAAGGGAGAAACAGAGAGGCCCTCAGTGACCGGGCAGCACCAGCCCCAGGCAGGGGAAGAGGCGAGGCAGCAATGCACTTCAGGAGGCCTTGAGGGCTGTCAGTTAACTCCAACGCACTTTGGATTAACACCCTGCCCCGGGATAATGGACACACTACTGATGTGGAAGGGGGCTTCTCGACAGATGGGAGAGGGTGGGGTAGGGGACAGAACCACTCATGGGGGTCAGAGCTTTGGCCAGTAAGAACATAAGGGAAGCCCATGTTGGATCAGGCCAGTGGCCCATCCAGTCCAACACTGTGAGTCACACAGTGACCAAAAATACCAGGTGCCACCAGGAGGTCCAGCAGTGGGGCCAGGACACTAGAAGCCCTCCCACTGTTGCCCCCTCCAGCACCCAGAATACACAGCATCCCTTGCCCCAGAGTCCCTATCTATACCTTGTGGCTAATAGCCACTGATGGACCTCTACTCCGTATGTTTATCCAATTCCTTCTTGAAGCCATCCATGCTTGTGGCTGCCACCACCTCCTGTGGCAGGGAACTCCATGTGTGTTAATGAGTTTTTGGGTGAAGAAGGGCTTCCTTTTGTCCTTTCTAACTGCTCAGCAGTTTCATTACCTGCCTACCATTTTTCTTCTCACCTTGACACAGAGAGTACTCCATCTTTCTGTGTTATTCCTCTGAGGATGCCAGTCACAGTTACTGGTGAAACGTCAGATCCTACAATGCCAAGACCACGGCCACACAACCCGGAAAATCGACAGCAACTAAATTTTATGGCGTGCCCATGAGTTCTTGTATTGGGAGAAAAGTACCTCTTTCTCTACCTGCTCTATGCCATGCATAATCTTATAAACCTCGATCATGTCACCCCTCAGCCATCGTTTCTCCGAGCTAAAGAGCCCCAAGCGCTTCAAACTTTCTTCAAAGGGAAAATGTTCCAACCCTTTTATCATTCTAGCTGCCCTTTTCTGCACTTTTTCCAATGCTTTAATATCCTTTTTGAGGTGTGGTAAGAAAGAAGAAGAAGAAGAGATTGGATTTATACCCCTTGCCCTTCACTACCCAAAGGAGTCTCAGAGCAGCTTACAATCTCCTTTCCCTTCCCCTCCCCACAACAGACACCCTCTGAGGTAGGTGGGGCTGAGAGAGCTCTGACAGGAACTTCTCTTTTTCAAGAACAGCTGTGCCAGATCTTATGACTGACCCAAGGCCACACCAGCAGTTGCATGTGGAGGAGTAGTGGGGGAATCAAACCCGGTTCCCCCATTTTGGAGTCAGCACACTTAACCACTACATCAAACTGGCTCTACTTGCTCTATCCCAGTAAGCCATGGGACCAGCACAGACGCCACACAGGGCAGGGATTGTGGACCCTCAACTCTTGGGGGAAGCCGGGTGCAGCTTTGCATTTGCTGGACTGGAGGGGCCATCCAAAAAGGGGCCCCCATAAGTCCATAAAGGCCTTCTGTTCCAGAGACGAAAGGTACCCAGTGACGGGGAACAGAGACTGCGCCCCTCCACGGGCAGAAGCTTCTTTCCCATAGCTGGACAGGAGAACTACAAGATTTGTTGAGCTTTCGAGTCAGGAGGCAGAGGCACAAGGCAGACCATGGTCAGCTTGATTAAAGATGGGCGGGGGGGAATGCTGGTCCCATTTTGCCTTGCGTCTCTGCATCCAGACTCCTTTCTTTGCAGCACCCGTCCCACCGCCTGATCGGGATGCAAGGACTCTGGGGTCTCCACACACACTCCTATTGGACGAAGGGCGCCTTGACTCGCGAAAGCCCATGCCCTCTCCCTGAACTGGCACAGAGTGACCAAGAGAGAGATCTGGGAGTCGTAGTCGATAACCCACTGAAAATGTCGAGACAGTGTGCGACTGCAATAAAAATAGGCCAACGCTATGCTGGGGATTATTAGGAAGGGAACTGAAAACAAATCAGCCAGTATCATCATGCCCCTGTATAAATCATTGGTGCGACCTCATTTGGAATACTGTGTACAGTTCTGGTCACCACACCACAAAAAAGATATTATAGCATTGGAAAAAGTGCAGAGAAGGGCAACTAGAATGATAGAAGGGTTGGAACACCTTCCCTATGAAGAAAGGTTAAAATGCTTGGGGCTCTTTAGCTTGGAGAAACAACAAGTGGGAGGTGACATGAAAGAGATTTACAAGATTATGCCTGGGATAGAGCAGGTGGAGAAAGAGGTACTTTTCTCCCTTTCTCACAAGACAAGGACTTGTGGGCACTCCATGAAATTGCTGAGCAGTCGGGTTAGAACGGATAAAAGGAAGTTCTTCTTCACCCAAAGAATGATTAACACATGGAATTCCCTGCCACAGGAGGTGGTGGCGGCTTCAAGAGGGAATTGGATAAACATATGGAGCAGAGGTCCATCAGTGGCTATCAGCCACAGGGTATAGATAGGGACTCTGGGGCAAGTGATGCTCTGTATTCTTAGTGTTTGTGGGGATCAACAGTGGGAGGGCTTCTGGTGTCCTGGCCCCACTGCTGGACCTCCTGATGGCACCTGGTATTTTTGGCCACTGCGTGACACAGAGTGTTGGACTGGATGGGCTATTGGTCTGATCCAACATGGGCTTCTCTTTATGTTCTCATGTTCTTAAGTCCTGTTGGTCTCTTTGGTGCTTCTGGACTCAAATGTAGCTATTTTACCGCAGACCAACCCAGCTTCCCTCCAAAACTATCATTTCCCATAGCTGAGGAAATGGGAGCCCCCTTGCAATAGTCTGGGGGGAGAGCAGATGGGACTCCTATAATCTGATGGGGGTGCAGCAAAGCAGGCCAAAACAGTCAGAGGAGAGAGAGAGAACTGTCCAGGTGCTGAAACCAACGATGCTATTTCTGCCCTGTGTGCTTTGGTTTTTGGAAAGGGTTCATTGCTGGGGTTGTAGTGGAGTGCTCGATGGACGTGTCAACCCAGTGTGCTGCTGCAGTGAAAAAGGCAAACTCTATGTCGGGGATTATTAGGAAAGGGATGGAGAATAAAACGGCCGATATCGTAATGCCCCTGCATAGATCTATGACGTGGCCTCATTTGGAATACCGTGGGCTGTTCTGGTGCCCGTATCTCCAAAACGACCTTGCAGAGCTGGGAAAAGCACAGAGGAGGGGCAACCAAGACCATGAGAGAGTTGGAGCCCCTTCCCTAGGGGAGAGGCTGAAGAGTCTCTGGGACTTTTCGGTTTAGAAAAGAGACGACTAAGGGGGGGACACGAGAGAGGTTTATAAAGTTATGCATGGGGCAGAGAGAGTTGACAAGAGAAATTTTCCTCCCTCTCCCAAAATATGAGAACTCAAGGGCATCCAATGAAGCTGATGGGCAGTAGGTTCAGGAGGGACAAAAGGAAATACTTAGTTTACACAGAGAGTGGTTAAAATGTGGAATTGGCTGCAGAGGAGGTCATGATGGCCACAGGAATAAACAGCTTTCAAAAGGGGATAAAAAGGGGATTTATGGAAAATAAGTCTATCAGTGGCTACTAGCCATGGTGACAGAGGGGAACCTCCACATTCAGAGGCACTGATCCTCTGAATCCCAGAGCCAGGAGGCAGCATCAGGAGAAGGCCTCAGCCTCTGTGCCCTGTGGTTGGCCCTCCAGAGGAACTGGTTGGCTCCTGTGTGAGACTGGATGCTGGACTAGGTGGACCTTCTCTGGTCTGACCCTGCAGGGCTCTTCTGGTGTTCTTATCAGGGGAAGGCCTTGGCCTCTCTGCCCTGTTGTTGGCCCTCCAGAGGAACTGGCTGGCCCCTGTGTGAGGCAGGACGCTGGACTAGATAGACTCTCCCTGGTCTGACCCAGCAGGGCTCTTCTGAGGTTCTCTACAAGTAACTGCTAAGGTCACTGACCCTAGGGCCGCATCCAGATGTGCTCTGGCCATTCAAGAACTGGCTGCCATAGGCAGGCTCCACCTGGCAGACTTGGGTTTCTTCACAGTCTGTGGCCCTGCCTCTTCTAGCCTGGGTGGGTTGGCTGTACCCTGGGCCTCGGCTTGGTCCTGTCTGGCAGCAATCTGGGCTCAGGAGGGGGTAAGGGTCCCCTCCTGAGCCCCTCAGGACTGGCAGCCTCCCTTCTCAGGTTATCCCCCTACACAATCGCTTAGCTGCTCGGCCCACAGAGTGGCCCAGGGCGTAGTCCGTGTCCAAGAAAGAAAGAAACTTCCGCTGTAAAAAGGCAAAGAGAACTTTGTTTCCAGGGACACGGAAAAAAATGTTTCATTTCTAAGGCATTTAAAAAACAAAAACTCCACACGCTGAATGCAGGTAACACAGCCATGGAGCGGGAAGCAGACATAATTAATACAAATGTCAGCCCCCAGAAATCCGGCTGTTAACTTCAAAAAGGCTGGTGGCAGCAGAATGTCCTAATGGAACATGTTTATTATGCGAGGTTTGCTTAAAATGTCTTTATGCTGTGCTCTCTGCAACCACAATAAGAACACTAACAACACCCCCGGGGCAAAAACCAGCATCAAAAAGGAACAGAGTAGAACCACAATCCAGAGAAACATCACAACTTCTGGCAGGAAGAAACACCCAGATAATATGCTGGAGGAAAGAGCCATTTTTGACCCAAGCCAAAGAAACGAAGCAGGAAGAGGCCAGGCAGGCCTCCACTGGAGCACAGGGGCCACCGCGGAGGAGGCACCGCTCTGGTCTTCCTCGCCCTCCTTTCCCTTCCAGGCAGGGCCCAGAGCAACTGCCTCCTCCATGGGTCAGGGGGAACCAGGAAAGCCACGGGGGCAGGCAGGCGTGCGTTTCTGCTTGCCCTGGGAAATGGTGGTGCTCATGTTTATTTCCTTCCTTCAAGCGGCTAACTGGCATATTTTTTGGGGGGGGACAAATCCTGCCTGGGGTGCCCTTGGTCCATCCTCACCATGAGTGGCCCTGTGTTTTACACTGCTATACACAGAGGAGTTGGCCAGCATGTCCCAGAAACATCCCATGGTGCAGTGCTTCTGGCAATGTGCCACGTCCCACCATGCAATTAAATGGTTCCACCCCCAAACCCACCCTGTGCACCCAGGAGGGGGTGAGTGGGGAACTGTCTCTGTGTCCGACTTGGGCTTCCATGTGCAGGGAGGGTAGAAAAGAGACACAGGGAGCATTCAGCCATGTTGCCCCAGCTACGCTCTGGTAGTGGGAGGCAGCCCATGGAGGAGAGGGCTGTATTGCAATAGCTGCACTGTGCTGTTTGAGTCTACTATGCCACCTCCTTGTGGCGCGAAACGTGAAACGGCATCAAGCAGCTGGGCCACCGCCCACCAGGAACAGGACGAGAGGTTTCCCGTCATGCCGAGGCAGCTCCCGCCCAGCCAGGAAAGGACAGAACTGGGCCTGCTCTTCACTCCCCATGAGCGACTCCCCTCTCCGAAAGGCACGGGCTGCAAGCCGCCCTCGTGAGCCTCTCTGTTGCCGTGGCAACTTGACGCATTCATCCCGTCCTCAGCTGCGCGGCGATGCGATGCTTGGGATTTCATTTCCAGGCTCATGGGGACTGAGCCCCATCCTGTTTTCTAAAATCTGCCCTGCTTGGTCAGGCCATGGAGTTTGCAGAGGGGGCCGGTCAGCCTCTGGGAAGCCCACAAGCAAGGCAGGAAGGCCACAGAAACCCCCCCCCGCCTACACCCAGAAGGGGAGGGAGTGTTCAGCCTGGGAAAGAGAAGGCTTAGAGGGGACATGATGGCAGTCTTCAAGTGTTTGAAGGGCTGTCATGTAGAAGATGCCACTGTCTGCTTCAGCGGACAGCGGAAGACAGGAGGGCCTGGCGTAATCTGGTCCATGGGGTCGCGAAGAGTCGGACTCGACTGTGCGACTGAACAACAACATGTAAAAGGTGGAGCAGATCTGTTCTCTCTTGCTCCGGATTGCAAGACTAGATCTAGTGGGTGGAAATGACAAGGAAGTCGATACCGGCTAAATATCAGGAGAAACTTCCTGACTGTAAGAGTGGTTGTGCTGGGGAATGGACTGCCTCGGGAGGTGGTGGATGCTCCTTTCCTGGACATTTTCAAGCGGAGGCTGGATGACCATCTTTTGGGTATGTGATAGGGCTATCTTTTGGCTACGCTCCTGCAGAGTGCAGGGGGTTGGACTAGATGACCTGCAAGGTCCCTTCCATCTCTTAACATTCTATGATTCCATGATTCTATGACTGTGGTTCAGGGGCAGAGGCTCTGCTTGGCATGCAGGAGGTCCCGGTCCGATTGCAGTAGTAACAGCCCCTGAGGTATATCCAGCTCTCAAACGGCTCTTCAGACCATGCAAGAGCTTGGTTCAGATGCCTGCAGCTTCCAGCCTGTGCCAGGGAATATCAGCCTTCTGCCCCTTCCTCCCTCAAGGGATGACTTAGGGCTTAGTCCCATACCTGTTTGTAACACCCAAGATGAGCATGAACAACTCATCTTGGGAATGAAGAGCGCCTCTGAGCATACACTCACGCAGTGGCTCAGGGGAAGAGCTTGTGCTTGGCATGCAGGAGGTCCCCGGTTCAGTCCCCGGAAGCATCTCCAGTTAAAGAGGACCAGGCAGGAGGTGATGGGAGAGACATTTGCCTGAGACCCTGGAGAGCCGCTGCCCATCTGAGTAGACAATACTGACCTCGATGGACCCTGAGGGTTTGATTCAGGCAGCTGCATGTGCATGCACAGAGTGCTTTTCCCTCCACGGAGTAACCGCCACCAGATACTGCCCATCTGGGTTTAGCAACAGATAATAGCCTCTTTTGAAGAAGAAGAAGAAGAAGAAGAAGAAGAAGAAGAAGAAGAAGAAGAAGAAGGAGAAGAAGGAGAAGAAGAAGAAGAAGAAGAAGAAGAGGAGGAGGAGGAGGAGGAGGAGGAGGAGATTGGATTTATACCCGCTCTTCACTACCCAAAGGAGTCTCAGAGTGGCTTATGAATCTCCTTTCCCTTCCCCTCCCCACAACAGACACCCTCTGATGGAGGTGGGGCTGGGAGAGCTCTGACAGAAACTGCTCATGAGAGAACTTGTGACTGACCCAAAGTCACACCAGCTGGCTGCATGTGGAGGAGGAAGAAGAAGAAGAAGAGGAGATTGGATTTATACCCCGCCCTTCACTACCCAAGGGAGTCTCAGAGCGGCTTACAAACTCCTTCC
This sequence comes from Gekko gecko, assembly GCA_029375565.1. NCBI lineage: Eukaryota > Metazoa > Chordata > Lepidosauria > Squamata > Gekkonidae > Gekko > Gekko gecko. The sequence continues at coordinate 2,994,361 of JAPDNY010000005.1, forward strand.
CCTTCCCCTCCCCACAACAGACACCCTGTGAGGTAGGTGGGGCTGAGAGAGCTCTGACAGAAACTGCTCTTTTTCAAGAACAGCTCTTATCAGAACTATGGCTTGCCCAAGGTCATCCAGCAGGTACATGTGGAGGAGGAGTGGGGAATCAAACCTGGTCCTTCCAGATTAGAGTCCGCGCACTTCACCACAACACCAAACTGGCTCCATTGACGAAGATGCTGTCCATCCATCCATCCAGACGTCAAAAATCAGGGCCCCTGAGGCACCCAAGGCAGGAGCGGGGCCTTGCCGGTGTCTTCCCACCTCCAGCCCGGAACGTGCTCGGAGCAGGCCCCCCCCCCGCCCTGCACCTCTGGGCTGAGCGGCACCTTGACGAGAAGGAAAGAGCCCCCCCCACACACACACACAGGGGCTCACAACAGGAGGCAGCAGTTTGGGCTGGTGATAAATGAGGCGAGCGAGGTAATCATTACTCTCCCACCAGCGCCAGCCACGTTGGGGAAATGCTTAATTGCACGTTGGCCCCGTCACCGGCAGGTTGTCGGAGAGAGTCACGTGCCGCTCTTGGCAAGGTTCCGGCCTCTCCGGAGTGAACGGGAGCTGTGCAGCTGGGGTGTCGCAGCGGTGGCACACGAGAGTTCAAGAGACTGGCAGGGTGTGTGTGTGATCATTCTGGAAGGGCTTCCACCATCAGGAGTGCCTGGGAGACCTCGCATCAGCAGCAGGGTGCCTGGTAAGCACAGCAGAGGGGGTGCCCCAGAGAGCTGCTGGGCCTTCCCGTCCCTGACAGGCGCTTGGGGCCATCAGAGCGGGCGCAGAGTGACACGGTTGGGTGCTGGAGGGTGGGGAAGCCCGGGGACGCAGGATGACTTGCTTCAGGCGGGGCCGCCGGGGCAGCCTCCACACAGGAGGACTGGCTGGCCGTCGGCAGGGCTCTCCTCGACGGGACACCCTCCCAGGGTACATTTTCACGGCCCCAACTTTTCAGGCCGTGAGTCAAACCGGCTTTCCTTGAGTCGGGCTGCAACCGTTCCACGAGGAGGCGGCACAGAAATCTCTCGAATCAGCATATGTTCTGTCTTCTCTCCCTCGGCAGTTAACAGCACTGGAGCTTTCGTGCTGCTTGAAGGCTTGGGGCTGGGACGTTCCCACGGCCTCTGGTTTTGCGAGCGGCCGTGTAGAGAGTGGGAAACTGCGATGCAGGTATTTAAGACCATCCGTTCAGTCAGTGCCCACAGACGGGCTCCGTTCTTGTCCGTCGGGGGCGATGCGTGGGAAAGCGCTTGCGGGAAACACGAGACCTTCCGTTTGCCTTCGAGGCAAGTGAGGGGGCAGAGCCCCCGTTCTATTTCCAAGACGGCACAGAGGAGCTTGCTGCTGCGCGGCCCCCCACCCCCGCACGGCCTTTTCAAGGGCTTTCCCTTTTCCCCACCAGGTCACAACGGCAGCGTAACAGAGCACCTCAGCTGGGAAAGGGGGATTCCAGGTGGTGGGGCTCCCCCTTGGTTTGCTAACTCCCACTTGAGAGATACGTGGAGATACCATCGTGGGAAGCTCAGCAGGGCGTGATGCCACACATTCCAAAGCAGCCAATTCCTCCAGGGGAACGGGTCTGCATTGCCTGGGAATCAGCCGTCATCCCCGGAGATCTCCAGCCGTCCCTGGGAGGTTATTATAGCAAAAAAGGACTCTGGTGTTAAAGGCGTTTATACAGTAGCTGAAGCACCGCATATAGTAAACTCACACAACAATTGAGAAGAGCCACCTGTGAATTTGTGTGGGCTGCTGCCACATTAGAAACTTTGCTGGCGATTCCCTCTTGACAAGTGAGTGTTCTAAATCATAAGAAACACAGGGCTACTTTGCCCCCCTCATACACCTCCTGACGAATTGACTCATAAGCAGATATCTGAAGCTGTAAGATCTGATGAAGACTGCAGAAACAGGGATGTTGCCACTGGCTCCCTGTCATCTTGCAAGCTTCCTTTTGAGATTTTTTTTGGAAACAATGAGAGAAGAAGAGAAGAGATTGGATTTATACCCCACCCTTCACTACCCAAAGGGCTTACAAACTCCTTTTCCTTCCCCTCTCCACACTCTGTGAGGTAGGTGGGGCTGAAAGAGCTCTGAGAGAAACTGCTCTTTTGCAAGGACAGCTCTTGTCAGAACTATGGCTTGCCCAAGGTCATCCAGCCAGGTGCAAGTGGAGGAGTGGGGGAATCAAACACCCGGATCTCCCAGATTAGTGTCCGTGCACTTAACCACTGCACCAAACTGAGAATTCTTTGAAGCGTTCCATTCCTGTAAAATTGTATATTGTTCATTACGACTTAGTGGTATGTACAGTGTACCTCTCACAAAATGCATTGCTTATATTATTCAGATGTTCTTCTCAATGGTTGTGTAAGTTTAACTATATATGATGCTTCAGCTGTTATAGAAACACCACTGGGAGGTTGGCAACTCTAGTTCCCTGCCAAAATGGCTCTTGGGGTTGTGCTTTTGTGTGAGGATGAAGAAAAGGGGGAGGAACAGGATGGGGGGGGTGACAGCAGCACTGACGGCAGTGGGAAGGGTGTATGCGGCAGTGGGACACACCTGCACACCTGCACGTGGACACAGCCCCCGTCACACTGCCTGGGTTCCAAGTTAGTTTCCAGGCCCAACGGACAACACTCGTTTTGCACCGCAGAGCTGTGATTGGTCTAAGAGCACGGAATTTGAAAGCCCGCCTTAAGATCAAGGGAAGGGGGGTGGGGCTTGTGCACAGGGGCTCTGGCCACCCAGAAGGCAGCGAGGGGCCTCTTGAACCACGGCCCTTATCCTGGGGGGTCCTGCCGCACGGAGGGAGCCCGGTCCAGATCTGTTTCCACATTTAAGAAAATCAGTTCTTTTACTATCATTGTTATTGTTGTTAATACCTGCGATGGTGAAAATTATGCAGGGAGGGTAAATAAAAGGGGGAATTCCCTGCCAGAGGATGTAGCAATGGCCACAGGAATAAACAGCTTGAAAAGGGGATTAGATAGGGTAAAACCATGGTGGCTGAGAGGAACTTCCACATTCAGAGGCATTAAGCCTCAGAATCCCAGAGCCGGGAGGCAGCATCAGGGGACGTCCACAGCATCTATGCTCTGTTGATGGTCCTCCAGAGAAACTGGTTGGCCACTGTGTGAGACATGATGCTGGACTAGATCTAATGGGTGGAAATTATACAAGACTAGATCTAATGGGTAGAAATTACAAGGGAGTCGTTACCGGCTAGATATCAGGAGAAACTTCCTAACTGTAAGAGTGGTTGAGCAGTGGAACAGTCTGCCTCGGGAGGTGGTGGATGCTCCTTTGCTGGACGTTTTCAAGCGGAGGTTGGACGGCCATCTCTTGGGTATGTTGTAGGGCTATCTTTCGGCTGTGCTCCTGCAGAGTGCAGGGGGCTGGACTAGATGACCTGCAAGGTCCCTTCCAGCTCTAACATTCGATGATTCTATGATTCTATGACTAGAGGGACCCTCACTGGTCTGACCCAGCAGGGCTCTTCTGGTGTTCTTATGTGGGTTTTGGCTACTGAGTTTGTGAAGAAATGCAAGTTCTCCTGGGAGACTGGCAAGGAGTAAAGCCTCCACTGTGTGTTTTAACATTCCCCCTCCTCTTTCTCTGGGCAGTGAACAGGCTTACCTCAACCCACCTTCATACAAATGCTAATAGGTCTAGATAATGGAATGGCCAAGCTTCCCCCTTCTCTCCCCCCTCCCTGCAGGGATCAGAGTTTGGAGGACTTTAGGCTAGAACAGCTCTAGGGAAAATCTTCAGGAAGGAAGGAAGTGGAGGAAACGCTTCTCATAAGAACATAAGAGAAGCCAATGTTGGATCGGGCCAATGGCCCATCCAGTCCAACACTCTTGTGTTACACAGTGGCCAAAAATACCAGGGGCCATCAGGAGGTCCAGCAGTGGGGCCAGGACACTAGAAGCCCTCCCACTGTTGATCCCCACCCGAGGACCAAGAATACAGAGCATCCTTTGCCCCAGCCTGAGAGTCCCTATCTATACCTTGTGGCTAATAACTACCAATGGACCTCTGCTCCATATGCTTCTCTAATTCCCTCTTGAAGCCATCCATGCTTGTAGCTGCCATCACCTCCTGTGGCAGTGAATTCCATGTGTTCATCACTCTTTGGGTGAAGAAGGACTTCTTTTTATCCGTTCTAGCCAGACTGCTCAGCAAGTTCATTGAGTGCCCATAAGTTCTTGAATTGTGAGAAAGGGAGATAAGCACCTCTTTCTCTGACCTGGCTGACCAGGTCAGGGCGGGGGACACAGAGATAATAAAAACTCCTTGCTGCGGGAAGGAGCTCTCTTTCTTTGGGATGCTGCGTCTAGGAGAACTCTGGTCTGAGGTCTACAGGCAGGCAGCCATTGACCATGTGCTCACCTGGGAGAGCTGGAGCAAGCTTTAAGTTAGTGGAACTCTGCAGAGATCTAGAACATATAAGCTAAAGAGACTGCCCTATATTTTAACAGATGACAGCGCATGTATAGGGAAAGGGACAGAGGATTTGCATTTTTGCCAATTTCTTTTGCATCCCTTGCTCAATCTGGTGCTCTGATAAAAGTATGCTTGCAAACATTTTCTTTTTAATAAATATTTTATTTATTAAAGCAGAAGCTTTTGATGCTGACCCTCCCAGTGTGAAATCCCTACAATGATCAGGTGGTTGTGGTGGGCAAGAGTGGAAGAAAAGCCCCTCTAGGTGGGGAGAAGCCCCTAGGAGAGCAGGGTGGAATAGGGCCTGTGGGCCAAAGCAGAAATGCCCTGCTACAGAATTTGACCTGTTTCATTAGTGTCTGCTGGCCTGATTCGTATGTGGATATTCCAGTGTTCTATGATTGATGTTTTAATTACGTTTAGCATTTTTATGTACTTAAAAAAAAATTCTATGTGTAAGTCCTCATGAGAGCCCTTCGGGTTAGTTGGGGATAATAAATGTTAGACAAAAATAAAGCTTTAAAATGATCTTTTTGCATCGCTATGAATCACCCGGGTTGCCGTGGTGACAGTGCTCAATATGGCGCGTGCCCACCTGTCCACTTCACCTTCTGAAATTCCAAAGGAGAAAACAGGAGTTCCCAAAGTCCAAGTTCTCTGCCGGACTTTGGGGCAAAACTTTTGTTTCTGCAAAGGTGGCATTAAATAACAAGCTGTGGAGATGGGGCTGCTCCGATTTATGCTGCCACGTTTCCCGCATATTATTTTATACTGGGTTGGACATCTCTCCGCATGCCCGTTTCAAACGGAGTCTCACTGCATCATGGACCCTGTAGGCGACAGCGCACTGCAGTCTCAGTAATTTCACTAGATCATATGGCTTGCAGACAAGGGAAGACACAGTGACTGCCACTGAAGTGCGCACGCATTCCTGCCTCCAGAGAGTGTAGATAAATCTGTCTAAATGAGAGCAGCAGGAAGGACGTGAACTTTGTACAATCCTCAGCAGCTGCCGAGATGGAGCAAAAGGGCTGAATGCAGAAACTGCAGCAGGACGGTTGACAGCCAGAAAGAGCCGGAAGTGTGGCTTAGCTAGTGGCACGCAAAGGGCTCCCCCGGGGAATGTCCTGGTGCCACGGCACTTGTGCAGTGCATGGGCACCCACGGGAGTTGCAGAAGGAGGCACTGGGGAGCATCACCGGCAAGTCCCAGACGCTGGAAGCTTCTCCGGCCAGCCCGTACCACGGACAGGATTCCAGAAGCCCCCGGACTCCTCTGCTGTAGGCGTCTGTGGCGTTGCCTGTCTTCTGGGGCTGGGCAGTTTTTAAACGGACTGGAATCCTTTGGCTTTAATTGGTTTGTGGGTTTCAGATTTTGTACATTCCAGGTTGTTACTCCTTTCTAGGTTGTTGTCAGCCACTTTGGGGAGGGGTGGTTTATAAATGGCTTAATACCTGACTCAATGGGACATTCCAAGATGGCAGAGAGCTTTCCAAGGCTGACGGAGCCCGGCTACGCCGTCTTTGAGACAAGAGGCCGCAACGGGACAGCTGGGCTCGGACCGCCAGCCATTCCCTGGAGCTGGCCTAACAACAGACAGTTGGCTGACGGCCCGGCCCTGCTGCTGGACACCCCTCCCCACAGCTATGCCCCCCTGCTCAAGTTCAAAAGGATGGGAGATCATCTGAGGGTGGACATGGCTTAGGAGGCCGCCTTCCTCTGCCCCAGAGTCAAAGCCATTCATCAGTCTTCATGGAGAGCAGTTTGGATGTCCAGCCTCAAAGGCGTGAAGGCGTGAACGACACCTGCTTGGATCTCTGGGAAAGTCCGGGGGGAGCCATGACACCCTTCCTCAGGAAGGAAGTCATTGGGGGCAGCCCCTCACTAGATCTCCCTATGTGATGTCCCAGCGGGATATCAGTTCCCAGGGACTAGAAGCAGTTGCAGATGTGGAGATGGCCCCTAGCCCAAAGGGCAGTGGAGAGCCAGTTTGGTGTTGTGCTTAAGTGCATGGACTCCAATCTGGGAGAACCGGGTTTGATTCCCCACTCCTCCACTTGCAGCTGCTGGATGACCTTGGGCAAACCACAGTTCTGGCAGAGCTGTTCTTGAAAAAGAGCAGTTTCTCTCAGAGCTCTCTCAGCCCCACCAGCCTCACAGGGTGTCTGTTGTGGGGAGGGGGAGGGAAAGGAAATTGTGAGCCGCTCTGAGACTCCTTCGGGTAGTGAAGGGCGGGGTATAGATCCAATCTCCTCCTCCTCCTCCTTTTCTTCTTCTTCTTCTCCTCCTTGTGCAAGCACCCCACGCCCCCTCCACCCAGAGCTGGGAACACCCGAGGAGGAGCTGTGGCTCCGTGGTTCAGTCCCCGGCATCTTCAATTCAAAGGTAGTAGGTGACGTGAAAGACCGAGACCCTGGAAAGCCGCTGCCCGTCTGAGCAGACAAGACTGACCTTGAAGAACCGAGGGCCTGATTCAGCAGGAGGCAGCTTCAAGTGCCAATCCCAGAAGTCTGCGCTGGGAAAGGGGAGAGAAGGACGCTGACTTTAGAAGACAGCCAGCAGATTGATTCTCTCGAGACTCCGGCAGCTCCGAGCCCTGAGCCGATCCGGGAGCGGGGTCGGTGGCAGCTGGAAGAGAGCCGCTAATTACCGACGGGAGGCAAAAGCATCGCTCGAGCGCAAGGTCAGGTTTGGGTGTGTTTTCTAAAACCCCTCTGGCAGGAAGCTCCGCAGCGGCAAGATCCAGTGGGTGGAAGAGGAGGAGAGCAAAGTTCAAGTGTGCGCCGGCTGCACTTCACGGAACCAGGAGCAGCGATTGGAAGAGCCGGCCGTGGAGAGCAGGGAAGATTTCACCGCCGAAGCGAAAGGTGAGAAGGTCAACCACAGTGAATTGGGCCAGGCATGAGAATCAGAGGGCGGAAGGCTGCCTATCGGAGCACGGGCTGGGCGGCCGGCCTCCAACCCTGCCAGGCCCACAGCCAAAGGAGGAGGGGTTTGCTTGCCGGAGAAGCCGTGGCAGGAAGCCAGCTGGGCCCCTGCGCCTGCGTCCTGTTCCCCAAAGCATCCACGGGAAGCAGTCAAGGAAGAAGCGATGGCGACGGCCACTCCCCCCAGCACCTGATACCCAGATATACTGCCTCTGAACATGGAAGGCCTGCCAGGAAAAAATGAGTTCATAGACCAAGACTCCACAAACGTACCTTCCTCTTTTAAAGCCATCAAAAACGAATGTTCATCACGACATCTGTCGGCAGAGAGTTCTGTACGATAGAACATATTTCATTTTGTCCATTCCGAACCTACCACAAATCCGCTTTAACTGAGTGACCCCAGAGGCCCCGTTTGCTGAGAGAGCGGCGCGGATTTCACGTTGTCCAGTCTCTCCATGCCTTCCATAAGGTCATATAAACCTTTAGTCCGAGGGTCCTCCTCAACTTGGTGCCCGGGGCTCAGTGGGAGAGCATCTGCTTGGCATGCAGGAGGTCCCTGCTTCGATCCCCGGTTGAAAGGACCTGGAAACAGGTGAGGAGGGGAAGGGCCTCTGCCTGAGAGCCCGGGGAGCCTCTGCCAGTCTGCGTGGGCAGCACTGCCCTTGGTGGACCCACAGGGTTTGAAGCCATGGAAGGCGACCTCACGTGCTCAAGCTACTGAGCTCCACAAGAGACGGTTTGGTTCTTGCAGGGCTTGGGCGCCTCTCCCCACAAAGCCCTGCTGAAGGTGCCCTCTCTGTCCAGTCCAGGAACTCAGGCAGGGCTTCCCAGCTGCCGTTCCCACCCTAGGGAAGACGGATGTGATGTTCTTCTGCCAGGCAGTTCTCAGTAGCCTGTGACATTCTGTAAAAGGTCCTGCAGGGCCCTGATCTCCTCTGGGAGCTCATTTCGCCAGTGTGGAGCCACCACCGAGAAAGCCCTGGTCCTGGTTGCAACCAGCTTGGCATCCTTGGGACCCGGGAGGGCCAATCGGTTTTGTGACCCTGACTGTAGTGCTCTCTGGGGTATATATGGGTAAAGGCAGTCCCTCAGGTATGTCAGACCCTGGCCATAAAGGGCTTTAAAGGTAAGAACCAGCACCTTGAAGCCAATCTGGTATGCTACTGGCAGCCAGTGCAATGCCCTCAAGGCAGGCTGGATGTGCTCCCTCTTGGGAAGGCCCATCAAAAACCTAGCTGCTGCATTTTGCACCAGCTGCAACTTCCGGATCTGCAACAAGGGCAGCCCCATGTAGAGAGCGTTACAGTAGTCTAATCTCGAGGTTATCCTTTAATTCTGAAGAAGACAGAGACAGGATTTAAAATGATCTAGATAGGCTGGAACAGTGGGCTGAGAAAAATAAAATGAATTTCAATAGCGATAAGTGCATAGTCCTACACTTAGGTACAAAAAATCAAAGGCACAGATATAGAATGGGAGGGACTTGGCTTGACAGCAGCACATGTGAAAGGGATCTGGGTGTTCTGATTGATCACAAGCTAAACATGAGCTTGCAGTGCATAAGAACATAAGAGAAGCCAATGTTGAATCAGGCCAATGGCCCTTCTAGTCCAACACTCTGTCACACAGCGGCCAAAAATAGCACGTGCTATCAGGAGGTCCAGCAGTGGGGCCAGGACACTAGAAGCCCTCCCACTGCTGCCCCCTCCAGCACCAAGAATAGAGTGCATCACCTGCCCCAGACTGAGAGTTCCTAGCTATACCTTGTGGCTAATAGCCACTGATGGACTTCTGCTCCAGATGTTTATCTAATTCCCTCTTGAAACTGTCCATGCTTGTAGCTGCCATCACCTCCTGTGGCAGTGAATTCCATATGTTAATCACTCTTTGGGTGAAGAAGTATTTCCTTTTATCTGTTCTAACCCAACTGCGATGTGGCTGTGAAGAAAGCTAATGCAATCTTAGGATGCATTAACAGAAGCATCGTGTCCAGATCACGGGATGTGGTAGTTCCGCTCTATTCTTCTATGGTCAGGCCTCACCTGGAGTCCTGTGTCCAGTTTTGGCACCACGCTTTAGGAAGGATGTTGACAAGCTCGAGCGTGTCCAGAAGAGGGCAACCAGGACGGTGAAAGGGCTGGAATCCAAGTCTTACCAGGAAAGGCTGAAAGAGTTGGGTCTGTTTAGCCTGGGAAAGAGAAGGCTTAGAGGGGACATGATGGCAGTCTTCAAGTATTTGAAGGGCTGTCACGTAAAAGATGGAGCAGATTACAGATTAAATTACAGGCCAGTCAGTCTGACATCGAAACCAGGTAAGTTGGTGGAAACTGTTATTAAGGGAAGAATTAGTAGGCACATTGATGAACAAAAACTATTGAGGCAGACTCAGCATGGGTTCTGTAAGGGAAGATCTTGTCTCACTAACCTGTTAGTGTTTTTTGAGGAGTGAACAAACATGTGGACAAGGGGGACCCAATAGATATTATTTACCTTGACTTCCGGAAAGCTTTTGATACAGTTCCTCATCAAAGGCTCCTAAGTAAGCTCAATAGTCATGGGATAAAAGGACAAGTCCTCTTGTGGATCAAAAACTGGCTTATAAATAGGAAACAGAGAGTGAGTATAAATGGGTAACTTTCTCAGTGGAGGGTGGTAAGCAGTGGGGTACCACAGGGATCAGTACTCGGTCCCATGCTTTTTAACTTGTTTATTAATGATTTGGAATTGGGAGTAAGCAGTGATGTGGCTAAATTTGCAGATGACACAAAGTTGTTCAGGGTGGTGAAAACCAGGGAGGATTGTGAGGCACTCCAAAGGGATCTGTTGAGGATGGGTGAGTGGGTGTCAACGTGGCAAATGGGGTTCAATGTGGCCAAGTGCAAAGTGATGCACATTGGAGCCAAAAATCCTAAATATAAATACACGTTGATGGGGTCTGATCTGGCAGAGACGGACCAAGAGAGAGATCTTGGAGTCGTAGTGGATAACTCGCTGAAAATGTCTACACAATGTGTAGCTGCAATAAAGAAGGCCAACGCTATGCTGGGGATTATTAGGAAGGGAATTGATAACAAATCAGCCAGTATCATCATGCCCCTGTATAAATCATTGGTGCGACCTCATTTGGAATACTGTGTACAGTTCTGGTCACCACATCTCAAAAAGGATATTATAGCATTGGAAAAAGTGCAGAGAAGGGCAACTAGAATGATAAAAGGGTTGGAACACCTTCCCTATGAAGAAAGGTTAAAATGCTTGGGGCTCTTTAGCTTGGAGAAACGACGGCTGAGAGGTGACATGATCGAGGTTTATAAGATTATGAATGGGATTGAGCAGGTTGAGAAAGAAGTACTTTTCTCCCTTTCTCACAATACAAGAACTCGTGGGCACTCTATGAAATTGCTGAGCAGTCGGGTTAGAACAGATAAAAGGAAATACTTCTTCACCCAAAGAGTGATTAAGATATGGAATTCACTGCCACAGGAGGTCGTGGCAGCTGCAAGCATGGACAGTTTCAAGAGGAAATTAGATAAACATATGGAGCAGAAGTCCACCAGTGGCTATTAGCCACAGGGTATAGATGGGAACTCTCAATCTGGGGCAGGTGATGCACTCTATTCTTGGTGCTGGAGGGGGCAGCAGTGGGAGGGCTTCTGGTGCCCTGGCCCCACTGCTGGACCTCCTGATGGCACCTGGTATATTTTGGCCGCTGTGTGACAGAGTGTTGGACTAGATGGGCCATTGGCCTGATTCAACATTGGCTTCTCTTATGTTCTTATGTTCTTAGATCTCTTCTCTCTTGCTCCGGATGGCAAGACTAGATCTAATGGGTGGAAATGACAAGGGAGTCGATACCGGCTAAATATCAGGAGAAACTTCCTAACTCAGTGGTTGAGCAGTGGAACAGCCTGCCTCGGGAGGGGGTGGATGCTCCTTCCCTGGACGTTTTCAAGCGGAGGCTGGACGACCATCTTTCAGGTATGTTGTAGGTATGTAGGGCTATCTATAGGGGGGTTGGACTAGATGTGCAGGGGGTTGGACTAGATGACCTGCAAGGTCCCTTCCAACTCTAACATTCTATGATTCTGTTTTATTGTCTTGCACACCACCACCCCCGGAACCTTCGGAGGCTGGATGTCCGTTTTTAAGGGATTCAGACACACTGATGGTGGCCAGCACTGGCATTCTTCATCCAATGACCCAGAAGCTGCTGGCCGGAGACAGGCAAAACCTTGGAGGGGACTCTTAGTGAGAGGCATGAGCCGACTGCGGACTGAGCTTCTCTCCAATCTGGTTCTCCGGCTCTGGGTGTGCTTCTTGAGCTGGAAAGCAGGCAGCTAGCCTAGGAGGGCCACCCGTCAGCTCCTCCAACCAGCCGGCCTCTTGGGAAACAAAGACCTCAGCACCACCCTCCACGTGCTTGTGGCTTGCAAGGGAGCCCAGGTGCCAAGAACTGGCAACACTCCACTGGTGCCTGATCCTGTTTCTCGCTGCTTCCTGGCACATGTCGGGAGAGGGGGCTCTTGTGAGGTCTACTTGGGGATGGCCTGGCAGGTCCCAGCATTGTGCCCAGAACGGTCGCCCTCGCCTGACCTCTCCGGAGATCCTCCAGGGAGGCTCTGCTCCGCTTGCCTGCAGCCAGAGTGGAGGGGACTGAGCTGGCAGGGGCCCCAAAGCCGTGCCACAGAACGCCCCAAAATGTTACCCTTGAGGAAGGCACAGAGCAGGTTCACCCAGGCAACATAAGGATATGAGAGAAGCCAAATGTTGGATCAGGCCAATGGCCCATCCAGTCCAACACTCTCTGTGTCACGTAGTGGCCAAAAAGACCAGGTGCCATCAGGAGGTCCAGCAGTGGGGCCAGGAGGACACCAGAAGCCCTCCCACTGTTGACCCCGCCCCCAAGCACCAAGAATACAGAGCATCCCTTGCCCCAGACCAAGAGTTCCTGTCTGTGCCTTGTGGCTAATAGCCACTGATGGACCTCTGCTCCAGATATTGATCCAATTCCCTCTTGAAGCCGCCCATGCTTGTAGCCACCACCACCTCCTGCAGCAGTGAATTCCATGTGTTAATCACTCTTGGGGTGAAGAAGGACTTCTTTTTATCTGTTCTAACCCAACCGCTCAGCAATTTCATGGAGTGCCCACAAGGAATTCTTGTCTGGTGAGAAAGGGAGAAAAGTGCCTCTTTCTTGACCTGCTCTATCCCATGCATAATCTCATAAACCTCGATCATGTCACCCCTCAGCCATCGTTCCTGCAAGCTAAAGAGCCCCAAGTGCTTCAGCCTTTCTTCATAGGGAAGGTGTTCCAACCCTTTTATCATTCTAGTTGCCCTTCTCTGCACTTTTCCCAAAGCTACAATATCCTTTTTGAGGTGTGGTGACCAGAACTGTACATAGTACTCCAAATGAGGTCGCACCATTGATTTATACAGGGGCCAGCCTCTTTCTGCCCTTTTGTGAAGGAGTCTGCGGGTCTTGCTTCCTATTAAGGCTGTTTTTGACTGCTGGCCGTGGTTTTGTTTGGCGCTGCACAGGCCTTGCTTCAGGAGGGGGTCTCCAGGCACCGTAGCCTCAAGGAGGTGCTCGTCTTTCCATTCAAGAGCACTGCAGCAAGAAGAGAGGACGCTGCCTGGAAGCACACGGCTCCCTGCTCCACTTGTGAATTGGACAAGCATTGCTGCTCTCAGCATCTCCTGTGGGTGGCACAATTCCAGCTCCCCCCCCCGTTCTCCCTATGCAAATGTTGTCCTGGCACATGCCCACCTTGGTGACGGCCCTCTCGATGGCACAAGAGAGATTCATTTTAAAAGAACCAGAAGTCTTCTCTCTGGGGGATTTTAGAGGATTTACCAGCGGTGTTCCATGCATATCCTCCCCCCCTTAAAAGGTATTACTTATGATACCTACAGTGCATTTATACCCTACTTGAGGTGGATCCACAGATTTAAAACATCATACGAAAGAAAGTGATCTAAAGAAAAACACAATCCTGCCAGCAGCTAAACTGGGGGACATGAGCCTCAAGCTGTCATCAGTATCCAGCATCCAGAAAGCTCTAAAGAGGGGCTGTGGCTCAGTGGCAGAGCCTCTGCTTGGCATGCAGAAGGTCCCAGGTTCCATCCCCGGTAGCATCTCCAGTTAGAAAGGACCAGGCAGGAGGTGATGGGAAAGACCTCTGCATGAGACCCTGGAGAGCTGTAAAGAGGGGCTGTGGTCTTGGCATTGTAGGACCTGACGTTTCGCCAGTAGCTGTGGATGCTAGTCACAGCTACTGGCGAAACGTCAGGTCCTACAATGCCAAGACCACGGCCACACAACCCGGAAAATCTACATCAACTACATGAATCTTACTTCTAAACATAGCCTATGACACTGCACCTCGCCAACAAAAAATAGAATCATAGAATCATAGAATGTTAGAGTTGGAAGGGACCTTGCAGGCCATCTAGTCCAACCCCCTGCACTCTGCAGGAACACAGCTGAAACCCCTACATACCTACAACATACCCAAAAGATGGTTGTCCAGTCTCCTCTTGAAAACGTCCAGCGAAGGAGCATCCACCACCTCCCGAGGCAGACTGTTCCACTGCTCAACCACTCTTACAGTCAGGAAGTTTCTCCTGATATTAAGCCGGTAACGACTCCCTTGTAATTCCCACCCATTAGATCTAGTCTTGCAATCCGGAGCAAGAGAGAATAGATCCGCTCCGTCTTCTACATGACAGCCCTTCAAATACTTGAAGATTGCCATCATGTCCCCTCTAAGCCTTCTCTTTCCCAGGCTAAACATACCCAACTCCCTCAGCCTTTCCTCATAAGACTTGGACTCCAACCCTCTCACCATCCTGGTCGCCCTCCTCTGGACCCGCTCGAGTTTGTCAACATCCTTCCGAAAATGTGGTGCCCCAAACTGGACACAGGACTCCAGGTGGGGCCTGACCATAGCAGAATACAGCGGAACTACCACCTCCCGTGATCTGGACACAAGGCTTCTGCTAATGCATCCTAAGATTGCATTAGCTTTCTTCACAGCCACATCACACTGCATCCTTCTGAATCCTGACTCTGTCTTTTTCAGAATTAGCAATCCCACCCAGCTTCGTGCAATCTGCAAATCTCTATGTCTTCATCCAGGTCATTTATAAAAACATTGAATAACACCGGGCCTAGAAGATAACCCCTAGGGTGGCACCATGATCCATTTGCAGTAGTTTTATCATTTTTTTTTCCATTTTTCTTCATTCATTTTTTTTCTTTTCACCCTTTTCCCAACTTTGTGGTGCCCCCTTTGGCCCTGGTGCCCTAAGCACGTGCTCAGCCTGCTTAAGGGTTAATTGGCCACGCCTTCACCAGCAGGTGTTCACACATGAAGTGAACCAGACCGTCAGTCCACCAAGTTCAGTATCGTCTGCCCAGGCCGGCAGCAGCTTTCCGGGGTCTCAGGCAGAGGTCTCTCCCATCACCTAATGCCCGACCCCTTCCACTGGAGATGCTCCCGGGGACTGAACCTGGGGCTTCCTGCCTGCAAAGCAGAGGCTCTTCCACTGCGCCACGGCCCCTCACTTCTGTTCCTTCTGGCTCTGCAGACTGCCCTTTCGTAACCTTTCCCAGCTGAGGGGAGGTGCCTGGGCCAGGCCACGATGCAGCCCCGCCACTCTGCGCTGCCACCTGGGCAACCGAGGGGACCTTGGCTCTTCCGCCACCTCCCTTCCTCGTGCTCAGACCGTTCCCGGGCCAACTCCTGGGGCCTGCAGAGACCAGCCATCTGGGCCTGCGGAACGCTGCTCCTTTCCCGGCGCTAGCTGACCTACTTGGAGTAAGAGCCACATTGGACAAAGTCAGCCGTTCTGCCTTTCACCGATCTCATGCCTCGGGAAGTCTGCGTCTTTTTCTCTCCTCTCCCCCCCGCCTTGAAAAGGGACAGTGGCAGTCTTGGTCGCTGAGCCACCTGACAGTTCTCATTAAGGAAATCTTTCCATTTGCAAATGGGCCAGCTTGCTTTCTCTCTGTGACTCTGTGCCGAATTCCGTGCGCGAGGGACGGCCCCGTTTCCCTCTGGCGGCAGCACAAACGCCCCCTGATACGAGAGCCGAAAAGCAGCCTAACACCCTCTGCTTCAGTCTGAGAGCCGGACTAGACGGGACTGCGCCCCCAAGTCCGTCACGGGGACGCCTTCGCCACTTTAGGCTTGAAATGGCCTCTGTTGACACGAGCAGCAAGGGGCCTGATCCTGGTTGGGATTGCAGCGTGGGGGAGGGCTCTTGTTCACACCCAAACACACACACACCAGCATGCACGCTGCTTTCAAGAGCCCAAATGCTGGGGGGAGGGGCTCTTGAAAATGTCCTGGTGGGGGTAAAGGAGCCCCTCCCCCCGTGACACTGTCCCAATCAGGATTGGGCTCCGGTTAGGGTTAGGGTTAGGATTGGGCTCCTGTTTTGAAAACCAAGGGAGTGTCGTCCCTAAAACGACGGAGGCTTCGCCACGGACTCGGGGACGATATCACATCTAGTGTGGCACTGAGGACACAGGAACATGGGAAGAATCTGACTGGGTCAGAGCCAAAGTCCATCTGGTCTAGATTGCCTTTCGCATTGCTTTGGGAAGAAGAAGAAGAGATTGGATTTATACCCTGCCCCTTCACTACCCAAGGGAGTCTCAGAGCGGCTCACAAACTCCCTTCCCTTCCCCTCCCCACAACAGACACCCTGGGAGGCAGGCGGGGCTGAGAGAGCTCTGACAGAAACCGCTCTTTTTCAAGGACAGCTCTTATCAGAACTACGGCTTGCCCAAGGTCATCCAGCCAGGTGCAAGTGGAGGAGTGGGGAATCAAACCTGGTTCTCCCAGATTAGAGTCTGTGCACTTAAACCACTGCACCAAACTGCCACACCTCCTACCCCCTCCCCTTCTAAGCTTCCTCCGAAAGTCACATCATGGGAGCCAGAAGGTCTCCTCTGAGCCTCCTCCCTCCCGGGTCACTCCGGGGTGAGACAGCAGTGAAGGCTCAGTGAGTCCCACAAAGCCAGCATGGATCCGTGAGGTGTCCCCAATCCCCCAGTGCTTTCCAAAGCAAGGGTTGGAATGTGTTTAGAGAGGCTGGGAATTCTCTCCCTGGTAGCGCACCATAAAGGTTATGATAACAGTAGGTTAATTTTTGTTTTTAACTTATTTGTCGAAAATAAATTTAAACAAAGAAACGCCTTGCAAGTCAAGCGTGTCCAAAATGGCACCTCAAACTCTCCAGAAGCCTTGCTACACACTCCAGTTCTCACCGCCTCGCCCGAAGAAGCAATTGAGGGGTCTGCCCAGCCAGAGAGGGTCTCCTCCGACCCACAAGCCCACCCTGGGAAGCCAGAGGGCCCCCACACAACTTTCTCTGGCCTCCTGCTCCAAGGAGGGCTCATTGGAGAGAAGGGCTGGTTCTCGTTTTAGCAGGGCGGTGGTGCGGAGACAGAAGGCAGACTCGGCTCCCCCTGGTGACTGGAGCAGACCCACGGCAGGCCTGATCCAGGGGTCCCCACCCAGGAAGCAGAGGTCTCCGACAGGCCACTTCCCTAGGGGGAAACGCTGAAGAGACTGGGACGTTTCTGCATAGGAAAGAGATGGCTAAAGGGGGACATGAACAGGGGCTTATAAAATTATACCCAGAGTGGAGTTGACAAAGAGAACTTTTCATCCCCCTCCCAAAAGAATAGAACTCAAGGGAATCCAATGAATCTGATGGGCAGTAGGTTCAGGACAGACAGAACGAAATACTTCTTTACACAGGCAGCGATGGAAATGTGGAGTTTGCTTCCAGAGAATGGAGTGCTGGACACAGTCATAGACGGCTTTAAAAGGGGATTGGACAGATTCACGGAGGAGAGGTCTATCAGTAGATGTTGTCAAACCCTCCTCACTGCTAGGATGTTTCACCTCATGTTCTCCTGAAATGTGCTTGAAACATGGCGACTAAAGGGAACCTCCACATTCAGAGAAGAAGAAGAAGAAGAGGAGGAGGAAGAAGAAGAAGAGAAGGAGGAGGAGGAGGAAGAGGAGAAGGAGGAGGAGATTGGATTTATACCCCGCCCTTCACTCAGAGTCTCAGAGCGGCTTACAAACTCCTTTCCCTCTCCCTCCCCACAGCAGACACCCTGTGAGGTCGGTGGGGCTGAGAGAGCTCTGACAGAGACTGCTCTTTTTCAAGAACAGCTCTTATCAGAACTATGGCTTGCCCA
Organism: Gekko gecko; assembly: GCA_029375565.1. Classification (NCBI taxonomy): domain Eukaryota; kingdom Metazoa; phylum Chordata; class Lepidosauria; order Squamata; family Gekkonidae; genus Gekko; species Gekko gecko. Next base: position 3,012,004 of record JAPDNY010000005.1, read on the forward strand.
AGGTCTTCCAGCAGCTGCAAGGGGAGGAGTAGGGAATCAAACCCAGTTCTCCCAGATTAGAGTCCACGCACTTAACCACTACATTAAACTGGCTCTCTGAATCCCAGTGCCAAGAGGCAATATCAGAGGAAGGCCTTAGCCTTTATGCCCTGTTGTTGGCCCTCCAGAGGAACTGGTTGGCCCCTGTGTGAGACGGGAGGCTGGATAGATGGACCCTCATTGGTCTGATCCAGCAGGGCTCTTCTGAGGTTCTGATCAGGGGAAGACCTCGACCTCCGTGCCCTGTTGTTGGCCCTCCAGAGATACTGGCTGATCACTGTGTGAAACAGGATGGTAGACTAGATGGACCCTCCCTGGTCTGATCCAGCAGTGCTCTTCTGGTGTTCTTATGTCCCCCTAAGGGCAGGATCCACCTGCAGGCTCTCTTGCCCAGCTCCTGTTAGTTTCAGTGGAGCCAGAGAACCGTTGGGGAACTAGACCCCAATGCTCTGAGCCCAAGGGAAGGTCTAAAGAGGTTTCTAAATGTTTGTGTGTTTAGTGCTGGTGCCCCCTGCTCCACATCTGCTGCCCTCCGGGGGTTGCCCTTGGCGGAGGTGAATGGGCTACAACCAGTGTTCCCTCTAAGTTGAGTCGGTATGAGTGAGTTCACAGTTTTTTAGCCTCCAGCTCACAGATTTTTGCCTTCGCTCAGGAAGGATGGCTCCGGAGCAGACTAATTTATGCAGCAGCCAAATCGCTCGCTCATAATTTTAATGCCAGGGGCTCGCAAAGTAGAGTTTTTGCTCACAAGACTCCACGGCTTAGAGGGAGCATTGTCGGCAACCAGCGCCTCAGAGCTGGATGGTGTCCCGTGGGTGATGGAGCTCAAGCAAATCCAAGGCGAGAACGTCCCCAGCCAGTGGGTGCCCAGAGAGGGGGGGTCCACCCGGGCAGGAGCTTCCATTGCCAACCCGCCCTCCTCCCCGCCAGGGCGTCTCTCCTCACCTTCTCCTGGAATGTGCTTGAGCCCCTCCCTGCTCCCCCCACCCTCTGGAGCCTCCCGGAAGGAGCCCCTGCCCTCTCCCCCGAGACTCTCCCGCCCATGTTTGAAGAGCACCACCATCTCCGCCTACTCCACCTCTTTGGTTTTTCAGATATTCACCACCGTGCAGGGAGATAAAAAGTTGGAAAGGATCGAAGGGCTGACTCACCAACATCGGACTCTTTGTGAGTTTTGATGATTTCGGCCAGTTCAAAATTCCCGGCAATGATGGCCACCTGGAACAAGAGGGACGGGGCAGGGGGTCGAAGAAGAAGAAAGAAGAAGAGATTGGGTTTATACCCTACCCTTCACTACCCAAAGGAGTCTCAGAGCGGCTTACAAACTCCTTTCCCTTCCCCTCCCCACAACAGACACCCTGTGAGGTTGAAGAAGAAGAGGAGATTGGATTTATACCCCCCCCTTCACTACCCAAGGGAGTCTCAGAGCAGCTTACAAACTCCTTTCCCTTCCCCTCCCCACAACAGACACCCTGGGAGGTAGAAGAAGAGGAAGAGATTGGGTCTATACCCTGCCCTTCACTACCCAAGGGAGTCTCAGAGCAGCTTACAAACTCCTTCCCCTTCCCCTCCCCACAACAGACACCCTGGGAGGTAGAAGAAGAAGAAGAAGAGATTGGGTCTATACCCTGCCCTTCACTACCCAAAGGAGTCTCAGAGCAGCTTACAAACTCCTTTCCCTTCCCCTCCCCACAACAGACACCCTGGGAGGTAGAAGAAGAAGAGATTGGATTCATACCCCGCCCTTCACTACCCAAAGGAGTCTCAGAGCGGCTTACAAACTCCCTTTCCCTTCCCCTCCCCACAACAGACACCCCTGTGAGGTCGGTGGGGCTGAGAGAGCTCTGAGAGAACTGCTCCTGAGAGAACTTGCGACTGACCCAAAGTATGACACATGCCTCCTTTACTATAGTGAGCGTACCGTGAGGGTCTGCGTGTGGTGCCTGGTCAGAGCTGCTGCTGATTTTTTCTGACCATTCCTCTATGCAAATCTACAATAGTCTCTTTGGGGCAATTGTTTTACTTCTTGGTCAGGGATATTTGTAAGGACCACTGCTAAGTGTATTTACCATGAAATAGACAGGCACCACAGCTTGCTAACGTTAAAACTGAACAGGCTTTATTTGCAAACAACACAACAGGGGGATGGAAGCTTTTACACAGAGGATATTTTGTTTCCTTTTAGACTTCAGCTCTTGCCTTTAACGTTCCCTTAGGGCTGCATGTTCATTTCTTTCAGTTCAGTACCTAGATGTTCCTTAGTTCACAACACACAACTCAGATCTCACTCTCCAGTCACTCCTTTAGTGGTTAACTTTTGGCTATATGGAGCTGTGGTGGCTCAAGTGGTTAAGATGCTGAACTGCAGGCTGTGGAAGGTCAGTAGTTCAGCAGTTAGAGACCCGAGAGTGCTGCAGGACGGTATGAGCTCCCGTCTCTAGTTCCAGCTCCTGCCAACCTAGCAGTTCGAAAGCAAGAAATTGCAAGTAGATAAGTAGGTACCACTTCGGTGGGAAGGGAACAGCATTCTGTGTGCCTTGGTGTTTAGTCATGCCGGCCACATGACCATGGAAACGTCTTCGGACAGTGCTGGCTCTTCGGCTTTGAAACAGGAATGAGCACTGCAACCCTAGAGTCGGATTCGACTGGCTTTCGAGCAAGGGAACCTTTACCTTTACCTTTGGCTTTATTTGTCTGGCCCCTTTTTGAGTCTAACTGGTCGCCTAACCAGTCTTCCAGACCCTCTAGCCTTCACTCAGCCACTTTATAAGTCCCTGTGGAGCAGTGTTTTTGGTGTCGGTGACCACTCAGGTCTCATACTTTTATTCTCCTCAGTGTATTAGAAGAATCAGTGCAGATTGCTCTCAAGCCCCAGTTCTTTGCATAAACTGTTCACAGGCTGTTTCCACAGAGCTACGGAGATCTGACTTCTTCTTAGAACTCTCCGTCCCACAACAAAACCAAACTGCTGCTTCTCAACTGCCAACTCCAAACAGGCCGTTTGGTCTGTTAAACGCCAATCACGGAGGGTACCGAGCGAAATGGCCCCCTCCTCACTCCGTCACGTGACTCGGCAGTGTTCTATGTTTACTTCCTGCTGGTCCCGGATCTTTCAGTCCATCACACAAGGTTACACCAGCAGCTGCATGCGGAGGAGTGGGGAATCAAACCTGATTCCCCCAGATTAGAGTTCACACTCTTAACCACGACACCAAACTGGCTCTTTGGCGCTCAGCGCGACTCATGTGGAATGTTCTTTATGTCATTATTAATAATGCAATTGTTTTATATGGTTTTATGTGGTTTCAACTGCATTTTATGTACTGACTGTGAGCCGCCCTGAGCCTGCATTGTGGGGAGGGCGGGGTATAAAGGCGATTAATAAATAAATAAATAAATAAAAATTCAGCCACACAACTGCCCTGCGCAGTGGGACATCCATACCCCCCTTTCACAGATGGAGAACAGGGGCTGAAAAGTGACCCGTCCAGAGCAGCACAAGGCTGAAGGGAGGTTTGAAGGCAGCTCCGGCGTCACTCCTTTTGCCCCTCTGCAGCACCCTGGGCAGGGGGAGGGCTCTGCACGTGCCACGTCCTGCCCAAACGTCACACCTGCTTTCCCTCCTTGTGGTTACTGAGCTGTGCTGATCCTGAGGGGTGGGTGAAGCTAGGAGTCAAATGTGTGCAGGGGCAAGAATGACTCCTGAAGGAAAAGACCTCTTTGCAAGCTTACTGGTGCTGCAGAATAAATTGGAAGGGCAGCACCAGCAAGCTTGCAAAGAGGTCTTTTCTGAAGACGGGCACGGAGCCCAGCGTCTCCTGAAAAGGCCTGCTAGAAGAAGAAGAGAAGGTGGTGGGGGGAGAAAGGCATTGTGGGAGGCTGTCCCACGTGGCCCCAGGTGGTACGAAGGGAGACGGTGGCTGCGGTCACACACACTAAACAGTCCACTTTCAATCCACTTTCCAACTGGATTTTGCCAGTTCACACAGTAAAATCCAGTTGAAAAGTGCCCTGAAAGAGGGCTGAGAGTAGATTATCTAGTGTGTGTGACTGCAGCCCGTTATCCGGTCCAGACTGAATTCCCAAGGCTCTTCTATCAGTGCTAAAACCTAGAAGCGCAACACACATTGATGCAGGATATGGCATTAGATACACACAACGCAAATGACATTACTGTGCTCTGTGCAAAAAAGCGAGCTTCTTGACTGCACCAGCCAGGAAGACGGTCTGGTGTATTGTGTAGAATGCTACATTAGGAAAAAATCAGGGCGCCAGCAGATGAGACAAGGGACCCCCACCCACCCTTTGGCCCCCTCTGTGAAAGGCAAACAGTAGGAAGCTGCAGCCTCGGTTTGCCTTGGGGTCATATTGCCTTCCATTCTGAGAGGGGCTCTCTTTTAAAGTGCCAACAGCGGATTGGTAGGACCAGCCCACTGGAAGGTGAAGGGTTAAACCCTCTCTTCCCTCCCTGCACAGTCCCAAGCCATACTGAGTCTTCAGAAGCCTCCAATTTGCATTGTCTGCTTGAGTCCCCAGGCAAGAAGTTCATGGGAGGAACCGTGGCTCAGTGGCAGAGCATGTGCTCGGCACGCGGAAGGTGCCTGGTTCAGTCGCCGGCCGGTGATGTGAAACATCGTCTGCCTGAGACCCTGGGGAGCAGCGGCCGGTCTGAGTAGACCAGAGTGACCAGGCTGGCTCCAAGGGTCTGATTCGTCACCTGTTCATGTGTTCCTCACCGGGGGTTGCGTACTAAGAACAAAACACGCTCAAGCCCAGGGACGCAGTCCTGAGCTCCTGAGACGCAGCCGCTCCAAGCCCGATGCATGATTCACATATGCGCCTCATGATCCTTTCCCGGCAGGGCCACCTACGCTTTCGCAGGTGCCCCCAGATCTAAATCTTTCTTCCCTCTGGAGGCTTCTCGTGCGACGGGAGAGGAGATTCGTAATCGCTCACGATGGTGTGCGGCCGTAACCAATCGAAGATGTGGCGGCCTGATCTCGAGTATGAAATGGAGGCAGAAGAGCGTGAAATGCGGCTGTCTAAATGGAGGCTCAGAAAATGGCACATCTCGCATTAGCAGGCCGGGGGGGGGGGACGGGGACGTGAGCCAGGCTCAGAAGGGGGAAAGGTTTGAAAAGACCAAGTCAGTCTCTGGAGCGACAGGCTTGCAAGACCCCCAAGACGTTTGGAACGGACAATCGCGCAGACCTGCTCTGGCATCAGGGCCAGGGTGGAATTACTCTCCGGGTCCAATTGGCCGGAGCTCTGGGGGAGGAGTTTGGCACCTTGGTGGTTAACGGGGCTACTTCCTGGAGCTCTTCTGCACCTGGCCCGGTTAACAGAGGAGCTTTTGATCATCAGTGATGCCCTTCGTGAGCCAACCTTGAGTGGTGCAGAGTAAGCAAACCACTTTTAATCCCCCCCTTTTAAGATGCCTCTTCGGTTGACATACAGTGTAAATCCTCAGCAGAGTTAGACCCTTCCAAGTCCATGGGACTGAACTCTGTTTAGGATCCCATGGTTAGTTTATCCTTTACTGCACGGTGCCAAAACAGGCCGTCTTGTTCCCTTTGACAAGGCTTTTTTTGTAGGAAAAGCCCAGCAGAAGCTCATTAGCATATTAGGCCACACCCAACAGCAGAAACTCATTAGCACATTAGGCCACACCCCCATGTTACCAGAAGTGTGGTCGTTCAGCCATACCCACCTTGTGCTTTTTTGGAGCAGGAACTCCTTTGCATGTTAGGCCACACACCCCTAATGTAGCCAATCCTAATGAGTTTCTGCTGCTGGGTGTGGCCTGTTATGCTAATGAGTTCCTGCTGGGCATGGCCAACTCAGAAACCAGCCGGAACGCCGTTCCTGTGCGTTCCTGCCCCAAAATAGCCCTGCCCTTTGACCTCCAAGAAGAAAGGCGGTGTTATACATCCCAATGTGGCTACATTCAGGGCATGAGCAAACCCATGATGTGTGTCCACATTTGTCCCAGTTTATGCCACAGGAGTAGCTCAGGCCAGATCAAAGAATCTCCTCCTTCTCTGGCCCCAGGAGCCGAATGCCCCCATGGGATTTGCAGCCAAAGGCTTCCCGTGCCAACCTCACGCCTGCTGGGAGAGTGCTGACCCTTCGGGTGCCTCTTCTCCCAGACAACTTGCAGTCGCCCCAAAGCATCCAAAGCGCGCCATATTCTGGGTCTGAGAAGCACCAGCTGCCTGCCTCCAAAGCCGTCGCTCTGGGAGGCTGATATATGGTCTCCACAAATAAAAGGATCTGCAAAGAACCTCAGGGATACTCCAACATCAGGCAGGGGTGAAGAGAGCCTCCCCCCCGGTGGCCAGAGAAAGAGCCTTTACGGCCCACGTGGCTCCCGATCCCCATTCCTGCTCACGAAGACCCCCAGCCCAGGGCACACGGATGAAGTGATACCCACAGAACTAAAAACACCTGGGTGGTCCCGTCTCACGCAATGCTCCCTCTAAGCTGTGGAGTCTTGTGAGCAAGAATTCTGCTTTGTGAGCTACTGGCATTAAAGTTGTGAGCGAGCGGTTTGGCTACCGCATAACTCAGGTGGCTCTGGAGCCCTCCTTCCTGAGCTAAGGCAAAAAAGTGTGAGCCGGAGGCTAAGAAACTGTGAGCTAGCTCACACTCGCTCAGCTTAGGGGAAACACTGGTCTCACGGTAATGCGTGTCTTATCCAGGAGTCTGCTCTCAAGGAACGTTAAACTCCTCTAGATGCGCCTTGAGGCTCGGGTCAGGCCAGGTGGTCACAGGATTACCCCCCCACCCCAGTTCTGATGCTAAAATGAGCCATTGTGGTTCAAGTCCACCCGGCAGCCGTATCTTTTGGCCTGGAAGGTCTGGGGCCTGTTTGCACAGGTGGGGGAGGAGGCTCCTCCCTTGTTAGCATTCTTTCCTGGGCTCCAGGCGTGAGCTTGGAAGGGAGGGGGGCAAACCCCTTCCAAGGGGACAGCCAGGAGAGACGGTTGCAGCAAAACAGAAGTCCGGAGGCACCTTAAGACTAACAACATTTTACACGAACTCGTGACAGCTACTCTGGAAACAAATGCTAGTCTCTAAGGTGCCACTGAGGGGCTGCGGTGGCTCAGTGGTTAAGACGCTGAAGCTGCAGACCGGAAGGTCGGTAGTTCAGCAGTTTGAGACCCGAGTGCCGCGTGACGGAGTGAGCTCCCATCTCTGGCCCCAGCTCCTGCCAACCTAGCAGTCTGAAAGCAAGAAAATGCAAGTAGATAAATAGCTACGGCTTCGGTGGGAAGGTAACAGCGTTCTGTGCGCCTTGGCATCTAGTCATGCCAGCCACATGACCACGGAAATGTCTTCGGACAGCGCTGGCTCTTCGGCTTGGAAACGGAGATGAGCACCGCAACCCTAGAGTCGGATTCGACTGGCTTTCGAGCAAGGGAAACCTTGACCTTTACATTTAAGGCACCACTGGACTTCTGTCTTGCTTTGCCTCCTTCTCCGGGCCCGGGTGGGAGAGTCACCCTGAGGGCCGAAGTCTGTGTTCCCAGGAGGGTCACCGACCTCCAGGTGGGGCTTGGAGATCTCCTGAAATCGGCAACAGAGATCAGTCCCCCTGCAGAAAATGGCTGCTTTGGAGGGGGGGACACGCTGTGGCATTGTAGAAGAAGAAGAAGAGATTGGATTTATACTCCGCCCTTCACTACCCAAAGGAGTCTCAGAGCTTCTTACAAACTCCTTTCCCTTCCCCTCCCCACAACAGACACCCTGTGAGGTAGACGGGGCTGAGAGAGCTCTTGACAGAAACTGCTCTTTTTGCAAGAACAGCTCTTATCAGAACTATGGCTTGCCCAAGGTCATCCAGCAGCTGCGAGTGGAGGAGGAGTGGGGAATCAAACCCGGTTCTCCCAGATTAGAGTCCGCCCACTTAACCACGACACCAATCTGGCTCTCAACACCAAACTGGCTCTGATAAGGCCCCTCCTCAGGCTCCACCCGCCCCAAATCCAGAGTTGGCAACCCTAGTTCCCAGCAGCAACCCTGCAGCCTGTTAATTTGGGGGGGGGGTCTCACAGCCTCCCCCTCAAGCCAAGAGGCCCCCTCCTTGGCAAGGCGATGCCTGCCTGCCTGCCTGCCTGCCTGTGGCTGCCTTTCCCAAGGGAGTCTTGCTGACAAAGGCTTGTGATAAAAATAGCCCCGGATTTATCACCCGGAGCACGACGCCCGCCTGCTGAAAGAGAGCCGGGACTTAGGGGCCTGCCTGCCTGCCGGCCGTGTCCAAAGTGCTGCTCTGGCAAGCTGGTCCAGCTGCACCTTCCCTGGGCTCCGTGAAACCCAACTGGAGAAAGCAGCTTCCTGGAGAGAAGCGGTGGGGGGGGACGCTGCCCACCGCCCCTGATGCCCCCGCCTGCCCCCCGACAGCAGGGCTGCGGCAGCTCCCAACGCCTCCTGGGGCTGCCACAGATGCTCTCTGCCACCTCGTGGATTTGGAGAGGGTGGGGGCGGAGGGGTGTGTAGGAGACGGGGTGACCGATCTCCCTGGGCCCACCGGAGTGCCTTCCTGGGCTGGTCTCGGCTCCTTCCTTGAGACGCCGAGAAGCCAGGGCACTCGGGAGGTGGCCCGTTGGCAGCTTGTGACGGAAGAGTCCGTGGATGTGTTCGTTCCACGCCTGGCCGAGCCTTTCCTTGCCTCAGGTTCCGACCCACAGCCCCTGGGGGCCAGATCGCTGCCCAGAGGCTGGTGTGGAGGGGGAAGAGGCTTGGAATGCGTTAGTTTCGATTCTCTCTTGCTGTCTTGGTGATGCTGCATTATCTGTATGTTTTATGTGCCCGACCTTGGTTCCTTGCTGTAACGTCATCTCTGGGAACACGCGGCACTGTTTCATTCTGGCGGGCCCTAACTTTTACCTTGATCGGCTCCTTTCCGCCCAGTGACCCCTTTGAACCGTGTATATCCATCCACCCCACGCTTTTTGCTGGGGAAATGAGGCCTGGCAGGCAGAGCAGAGGAGGAGGAAGGAGGAAGGAGAGCTGAGCGTCTTGCCCTTGACAGAGGCACGGGGGGGGGGCTTTCTCCCCACACCCTTGCCCCTCCACCTGGGCAGAGCTTGGTGTCTTGCCGGAGTCACACAGGCCTCGTCCTGCATCCTCGAGGGGCTGCAGGCCTGACAATGGGAGATCCGGGCTCGGGTCTTCACAGTAGGCTGCAGTTTTGTGGGGCTTGGATCAGGATCCGGGTGTCAGGGGCATGAGGATGAGCTGACAAAGCCTGCAGAAACCACAGCACTAGTCCTTCTGAAGCAGCAGAGGAGGAGAGCTGGCAAGTGCCGGTAACAGCAGTCTTCACACCTGGCCCAGATAAGAAGGGAGAACTGCAAGCTGAAAGTCCTCCTGACAAACCCCCACGTGTGACTCGTTTAAGCGAGCGACTGCAGCAAAACTCAGCAACCGGACGAAGACAGGCCAGGCTACAGGGGAGACGCTCGGCTAGCCCAGAGTTCTAACAGGAGCCTGGCCGATCGTGCAGCTGGCTAATTGGCAGCGGCATTTAACTTCACACTCTTTGTGGAAGCAACAAGTCAGGTCCGTGCTGCTTGCATCCACTTCGGCTTGGTGCTTGGACCTAGGCCTTCGGACCCCCCCGGCTTTGGACTTGGCGGCTTGGCTTTGGACTTTGCACCGCCTTCTTGGCTCCTGACCTTGGAATGTTCTGGACTCCCTTTGACTGGCACCCCAGCCTGTGACACAGGGCTGCGAGCAGGGGAAGGGATCAAGTTGCCAACTCTGGGCTGGGCTATTTCTGGAGGTTTGGGGGTGGAGACTGGGGGAGGGCGGGGTTTCAGAGGGAACCCCTCCCTGGCCGTCTTTAAGCAGCGGCTGGACAAACATTTGTCAGGGATGCTCTAGGCCAGGGGTGTCGAACTCATTTGTTAGGAGGGCCGGATCTGACCTAAATGAGACCTTGTCGGGCTGGGCTGGGCCACGTGTGTGATAAAATGTCATTGCCAGGTAGCGGAGATATAAACTTTACAAAGGACACAAACACAAAGATTCTTTTTTTACTTAAAAACATGCATAAGACATTAGCTCTGTGAGCTGCAAACCTACTTTTGATCTACTGACGTCCGTCACATAAATCTCATGCTCAGCGTTCCGAGTCTAGGACCCAGGTTAAAACATGAAACGGCTGAGCGATTAAGAGAGTCTGGCGAAGCGAGCTGTGATGCAGCAGCAGCAGCAGAACTGGAAGCAGGAGATGGTCGGCTCCACCGCGGCCCTGATGTCAGCCCTCCTGGGGCCCGATCCACCTCCCCGGGCTGCATGTTTGACACCCCTGCTCTAGGCTGATTCTGCAATGCACAGGGGGTTGGACTAGATGGCCTCTAGGGACCCTTCCAACTCTGTGATTCTAGGATTCTATGAACAGACTTCAGAGGGCTACAATACCCTACAGTCCACCCTCCAAAGCAGATATTTTCTCCAGGGGAGCTGATCTCTCTCCTCTGGAGATCAGGGGCCATTCTCGGAGATCTACCTGCCCTCCCCGCACCACGCTTCTCTTTTAACAAAATTTGGCTCGGCTGTAATGCAGGAGACGCTCCCGCCCCGTCAAGAGGGCCAAGGTCCAACTAGGCAAGGCATGCTGGGGCACACAATTCTGCCTGGCGAGTGCTGCAGTCGCCCCCGCAACAGACGGGAAGGGCTGTCAGCCATGCTCAGGAGACCGGCGCGTGCCATTTATAGTGTAATAAACTGGCTATGCAAAGAAGGCCTCCGTCCCAAGAGATGCTGAAGGGCAGCTCCATCTTAGGCGCAAGGGCACGCTTATTTTTTAAGGACATGAGTCATTTTAAATGCTTCGCGCGGAGGAGGGACAGAGTGCGACAGATGGGACAGAAGCTGCAGGCGGGCAAGCGGTTGCGTATGTGTGTGTGTGTAGGTACATGTGCACACACTACTTCTCTCCTCCAAACTCTCCACTCCGCTGCGGCTGACCTCGCAGCATCTCTCCTGCGTAACCGAGACAGAGCGCCACTGGTCCCCTGGCCAGAGACCACCCTGCAGCCTAACGGAGGCACCGGACACCCAGCAGTTCCTCTTGAGCCAGGCCTCGGGCACTGCATGGCTGGTGCTGCCGGGCTTTGCGACCCAAGAAGGCTTGGACCACCGGGGGAGGCTCCGAAGGAGAAGGAAGGCGACGGGACTTGAAGGCCCGAGAGACGAGGAGCGGCTACGGGGCTCCCGCTCGTCAGAGAACAGACCCGGCCCGGCCCTCCTACCTGGAATGCCGTCTGGCTGTTGTAGTTCCGGATATCCTTGCTGGCCCCACGGAACAGAAGCACCCGAGCGCAGCTCTCCTGCCCCGAGGGAAGAGAAAGGGAGCGTCAGCGAGGGAGGAAGGGAGAACAAGCCGGGGGGCTTCAAACGGCCGGGCGTCCTGGGGGGAAGGAGGAGTCGCCCTTGTGGTCCGCCGTACAGCGCAGGCCTGCATGCCAGGGTTTCCCACCTGGACCTGGGGTCTGACCCACTCATCACACTGCTTTGTGCTCAGAGGGGCCATTGGCCCGCCTCGCCCAGTATCGTTCTCCCAGTTTAGCTAAAACAAGTCCTGCTTGAACAGACGGTTGCAGCAGGATTAACTCCCCCCTCCCATGGGAAGACACAAATGCAGCTTTTGAGCGTGGCTCAGACTGGTCTCACTTGTTCCCAAAACTGACCGACAGCCTTGGCTGTCAGGAGCGCACTCTGCACATGCTCAGGGGGAGGGGGCTCCCTTCAAAGCGCTCTGGGCCTGAGCGCAGAGCAAGGTCTCCTCAACATTCTGTCTCCACCTGCGGGGGGGGCCCAGCGTGCCCTTTCCCGTCACTGGCAGCACCCCCCCCCCAAGGTGCTCCTGCCCTCTGCCATGGGAGCGGTGGCCTCACCTGGTTGTAGAGAGCGCAGACGTGGAGGGCCGTGTTCCCCGAGGCATTCTGGGAAGTCATGTCAGCCCCGTAGAAGAGGAGATGCTCCAAGTGCTGCACATGCCCGTAGCGACAGGCCTGCTCCAGAGAGGGTGGGGGAAGGAGGAGGAGGAGAGGAAGAAGAAGCAGAAGAAGAGATTAGATTTATACCCTGCCCTTCACTCAGAGTCTCAGAGTGGCTTACAAACCCCTTTCCCTTCCCCTCCCCACCACAGACACCCTGTGAGGTCGGTGGGGCTGAGAGAGCTCTTTCAAGAACTGCCCTTGAGAGAACAGCTCTGAGAGAACTTGTGTCTGCCCCAAGGTCACACCAGCTGAATGCACATGGAAGTGGAAGAAAAAGAAGAGAAGAAGAGATTGGGTTTATGCCCCACCCTTCACTCGGAGTCTCAGAGCGGCTTACAAACCCCTCTCCTTTCCCCTCCCCACCACAGACACCCTGTGAGGCAGGTGGGGCCGAGAGAGCTCTGACAGAAACTGCTCTTTTTCAGGAACAGCTCTGACAGAACTATGGCTTGCCCAAGGAGAAAGAGGGAGGACTGAGGAAGGGTCTGAGGGGGCGAGCCCTGGGCTCAGCAATTGTGTGTCCCCCCCAGCTCAGGGTCTCTTGCTGGGCAGCTGGCAGCAAGAATGGCCGCCCGCGCGCCCAAGGACAGTGCCCCGGGGCCCCTGGCAGAGGGCCGTGCTCACCTGGTGGACCTCCTGCCAGCCGTTCTCGTCCACGCAGCCCACCTTGGCGTAGTCATGCAGGAGCAGTTCGCAGCAGTAGGGGTCTCCGCCCACCATGGCACTGTGGTACAGAGGCGTTAATCCGCGGCTGTCCTTGTAATCGGTAGAGGCCCCCAGGTCTAACAGCGTCTGTGCAAACACAGTCACAGGCAGGCGGGGACTCCGGTCAGTGTTTTGGCGCAGAGGGGCAGGGGCGGGGGGGCGGGGGGCAGGCCGAGCCACGGGGGAGTGTGTGCTGGCAGGCACCCGGGACGGCAGCATCTGGAGGACGGTAGATTGTTTGGGCCACCCGTGCGTCAAGGGCTGGTGCCCGAGTGCGGCTGGCGAGAGCTGCTGTCGTACAGGGCCTGGCAGGTCCAGGATGGACCCCGGGAATTTGCTGGCGCCTCGAAAGGCTGCTTCTCAATAGGGATTCTGCCCCGGGTGGGACACACACCATGCGCCCCCATTTTGGGGGGGAGCCTTCACGTGATGGTGCAATCTTTGGGGGCTTCCTTCTGTAACTAGAGCCAAGGGAGTCCTTCTTCACGCAAAGAGTGATTAACACATGGAATTCACTGCCACGGGAGGTGGTGGCGGCTACAAGCATGGACAGTTTCAAGAGGGAACTGGATAAACCTATGGAGCAGAAGTCCATCAGTGGCTATTAGCCACAAGGTATAGATGGGAACTCTCAGTCTGGGGCAGGTGATGCACTCTATTCCTGGTGCTGGAGGGGGCAGCAGTGGGAGGGCTTCTGGTGCCCTGGCCCCACTGCTGGACCTCCTGATGGCACCTGGTACATTTTGGCCACTCTGTGACAGAGTGTTGGACTAGATGGGCCATTGGCCTGATTCAACACTGGCTTCTCTTATGTTCTTAAGGGAAAAAACCTCCTTTGCAAAGTGGTGCGTGGCTGCAGGCAAAGCCTCTGTGCAGAGCCTTCTCCCATAGCCAAACATGGCTGGGGGTGGGGCGCAGCAAAGCTCTGCCTGCAAAACCACAGGCCAAACTCTGCCTCCCCCGCCGGAGATCTTCAGGCTCCACCTGGAGGTTGGCAGCCCTGACTGGGTCCAAGGAGCTCCGTGGCAGCTGAAGCCCAGGAGGCAAAGGTTGAGCAAGGAGCTCTGAGGGGGACCCAGCGACGGCCAGAAGGGCTCCTCCCTGGCCTCCGCACTGCCACCTGTGCCAACTTGACTGGCCTGCCCTGGGCACCAATAGGATATTAGAACAGGAGAGTAGCCCATGTTGGATCAGGCCAACGGCCCATCCAGTCCAACACTCAGTAGTCACACAGGGGCCAAAAATACCAGGGGCCATCAGGAGGTCCACCACTGGGGCCAGAACTCCAGAAGCCCTCCCGCGAGCAGCACCCACCATAGCAGACCCCTTCGGTGCCCACAGCTTGACCTGTAGGAGCTAAAGGAGGCCCCCTGGGAGCTCTGCCAGAGGTTTTACAGCAGCAGCAGCAGCAGGGAAGGGATGTCCTGGGAAAACCAGCCCCCTTCCCCCCCAGGGCTGCCAGCCTCCAAGTGGGAGTAAACGTAGAAAAACACCGCGTTCAAACAAAACATGCAATTCTGCTAGCTACTATGCCTTCACATACTCGTTTAAATCATATGCTTAAATACACCATAAAGACCCTAGCGTATCTTATTAATGACAGTACATGGATAACGAACACCGAAAGAACAATCTATATCTTGTGGAAAAGTCCACAGCTACAGAGAGGGACACGCAGACAGGATTCAGTGCTGGGTAGACTCTCTTGCTTTCAGGCGAGAGATGCAGCAATCGTCAGTGCCCATAGCGTAGGCTGTTTTGAACTGTGTGTTTTGTTTGAACATGGTGTTTCCCGACGTTTCCTGAGTTTACTCAACCTTGCCGTGTTTCCCGTGTGTTTGTCGCTGAGCCTTCAAGGGGGGCCTGGATTTCTCCCCCAGTTCCCCGGCAGGACCCGGCCGCTTCAGATGGGCTCTGTGGGGTTATACCCTGCAGAGGGGGGGTCCTCCCGTTACTCTCCTAAGGGGTCACCCCTAAATCTCCAGGGGATTCCCAACCTGGAGTTGGCAGCCTGACTCCTACCACATACCAGGCTGCCAGCTACCTCCGAGGCTGCCGCTGTGGTGTGCCAGGCCCCGACATCCTGCCCAGCGGGGGGAAGGTGGTGCTGGGGGCGAGCAGAAGTCCACCAGGCCCTGGAGACGCCAAAGCCCAAACTGAGCCCAGCATCAGGGCCGGAGCCCCTCCCCACAGAGAAGGAAAAGGACAGCCAGGAAGGCTCCACATGCGGGCCCAGGAACCCGGCAGCCACTTGGGTCCCCACCAGCACTCAGCCAGGGTGAAGAACAGCCCAGGTGGCCAATGCATGCCCTTCCTGCCGCACTGGGGAATGGGTGGGCACCGTGGCCTGGCAACCTCTGGATGCAGCTTCAGACCCACCCTGGGAAGTGGGACAAGAGCAGGGGCCTGACCCTCAAAGTGCCAGGCGAGAGGGCAGAGAGGAGGCCAGGAAAGAGGAGGAGAGGTGAGTCTGGGGCCTTTCGGCCGTCAGGTGAGGGACAGCCGGTGACCCTTTGGCCAGCCTGCAGGTGGGGAGAGAAAACTCGGCCCCGGGAGCAGCAGCGCATGGTGGGGCTGGCGGCCGGCGGCTTCAGCAGACTCACCATCAGGGCAGTGTGGTTCCGGCACCGGACCGCCTTGTGGAGCGCCGTCATCCCCTCCCGGGTCCGGAAATCCAGGTGGGCCCCCCCATTCCTCAATGCTTTGATCACGTCGGCGCTGTAGTCCAGCTGTGCGGCCAGCGTCAGGGGGCATTCTGCAGCAGAGAGAAGAAGAAGGAGAAGAAGAAGAAGAAGAAGAAGAAGAAGAGATTGGATTTATACCCTGCCCTTCACTACCCAAAGGAGTCTCAGGGCGGCTCACAAACTCCTTTCCCTTTCCCTCCCCACAACAGACACCCTGCGAGGTAGGTGGGGCTCAGAGAGCTCTTGAGAGAACTGCCCTTTCAGGGACAGCTCTTGTCAGCACTATGGCTTGTCCAAGGTCATCCAGCCAGGTGCAAGTGGAGGAGTGGGGGATCAAACCCGGTTCTCCCAGATTAGAGTCAAACTGGCTCTCGGTGTGAGAAATACGGTCCCCGTGGGCACCTTGTGGCTGGTGTGGGTCTCCTAGTTCCGGGGCACTTCCCAGCAAGCCAGAAGGTAGAACAAAAACGGTTTCTGGGTCATCTTCAGTGCATTTCAGTGGGGAAAAGTCTGCAAAACTCTTTTTTACTGCTTGCACACACATCCGGCTTTGTTTCAACAGGAAACACGGTTCTGCCAACAGCGCTGTTTCCACTAACCCTGGGATCAATTCTCAGGAATTATATCCGTCACCCAAGGAGCCCTCCTTGCCGTATTTCAGGCAGCTGGGAAACACATCTCTGATTTATAAGCAGTTAAAAGTCTCTTCGCTTACAGAGCTTGCTCAGGGAAGAACGAATTGACCCAGGAGTGAGCTCTTCCTTCTCCTCCGGGACCCTCAAGCAGGAGGTGCGTGTGCGTGGGGAGGGGCGGGGAGGGGGGTGGTCTGCTTTTACATAAAAGCCCCACCCAGCTCGCTGTCTTTGCTTTCAAGCCTTTGATTCCAGCATTTTTCTCCCAGCCTGGCTGACTTCTGATATTACAGCCTGGCTGGAAGAAATGCTGCAGGGGCGGAGCCAAGCTCCCCGCGCCCAACGCCTGCTCTGGCTATGTTTGAGAACAGGCAGGGCTCTTTTTGTAGCAGGAACTCCTTTGCATATTAGGCAACAGACCCCTAATGTAGCCAATCCTCCAAGAGCTTAGAGTAGCCCCTGTAAGAAGAGCTCTGTAAGCTCTTGGAGGATTGGCTACATTAGGGGTGTGTCGCCTAATATACAAAGGAGCTCCTGCTACAAAAAGAGCCCTGAGAACAGGCACTTCCCGCCCCACCTCTAGGTTCTTTGCATGTGGATGTGAAGTTGCCCATTGCTTTATTCTACCAAGGCCAGGGCCTTTTCGGTGGCAGCTCCATCCTGGTGGAACAAGCTCCTGGAAGAGATCAAGGTGCTGTGGCAT
Source organism: Gekko gecko (assembly GCA_029375565.1). Taxonomy (NCBI): domain Eukaryota; kingdom Metazoa; phylum Chordata; class Lepidosauria; order Squamata; family Gekkonidae; genus Gekko; species Gekko gecko. The sequence goes on from JAPDNY010000005.1 coordinate 3,028,778, forward strand.
CTTTGACAGTTCTGCAGGGCCTGCAAGACAGAGCTCTTCTGCCAGGCTTTCAGCTAAGGGGCCACCCGCAAGACTACCATGAACAAGCGTGGCTTAGAACCTGGCCCTTAATTTTGATATCTGGCCTGTGCCGCCGCATGATTCAGGAAGAGCTCCGAGCTGGAAACTGCTGTCTGTTTGCACTCTTCAGTACGCCGTCTGAAGTATTTAATGTAATATGTCCAGCACTTTACGTTTTTAGGATTTTATGAGTTGTTCAAATGTTTTACATGGATATTAATGGATATTTATGTGCCAACCAATGTAAGCCACCCTGAGCCTGTTTCCGGGGAGGGCAGGGTACAAATCTGTTCTCTCTAGTCTCCAGGGCTTTTTTTGGGCAGGAACGCACAGGAACGGCGTTCCGGCTGACTCCCAAGTTAGCCATACCTAGCAGGAACTCATTAGCATAATAGGGCACACCCAACAGCAGAAACTCATTAGGATTGGCCACATTAGGGGTGTGTGGCCTAACATGCAAAGGAGTTCCTGCTCCAAAAAAAGCCCTGGGTTTTGACAACAAACAAGGTCAGCAGAGCAAGAAGCAAAAGGTGGGTGTGGCTGGATGACCACACTGCTGGTAACATGGGGGTGTGGCCTAATATTCTGTCTGGGGTGCTGTCAGGGGAGTGGCCTAATATGCTAATGAGTTTCTGCTGTTGGGTGTGGCCTGTTATGCTAATGAGTTCCTGCTGGGCTTTTTCTACAAAAAAAGCCCTGCTAGTCTCTGACTGAGAGAGATCTGGGAACTCCCTTCCCGACAGATTATCTAGAGTCTTTGGCCCTGCCATTCATTTGGGGAAACCATCTGCCGTTCTCTCATCTGATACAGGAGTAAAAAGCCAGCAGCCAGGGCTCTAGAATACTGATGATCTCCACCAACTGTCATCGTTTTTAGTGCTTCGATTCGTTATACTAGAAATATTAAAACACAGGTTTGGATGCTGATGGGACTATTCTGACTGCACTTCATTCACCCATGTGCATCCCAAGCAGACATGATGCCAGCCATGTGGGTGTGCCTCAGAATTCAGACTAAGAACATAAGAGAGAAGCCAATGTTGGATCAGGCCAATGGCCCATCCATTCCAACGTTCCCATGTCACACAGTGGCCAAAAATACCAGGTGCCCTCAGGAGGTCCAGCAGTGAGGCCAGGACACTAGAAGCCCTCCCACTGCTGCTCCAAGCACCAAGAAGACAGAACATCCCTTGCCCCAGACATAAGAACATAAGAGAGAAGCCAATGTTGGATCAGGCCAATGGCCCATCCAGTCCAACACTGCTGTGTCACACAGTGGCCAACAATACCAGGTGCCCTCAGGAGGTCCAGCAATGGGGTCAGGACACTAGAAGCCCTCCCACTGTTGCCCTAACCCCAAGCACCAAGAATACAGAGCATCCCTTGCTCCAGACATAAGAACATAAGAGAGAGGCCAATGTTGGATCAGGCCAATGGCCCATCCAGCCCAACACTCTGTGTCACACAGTGGCCAACAATACCAGGTACCCTCAAGAGGTCCAGCAGTGGGGCCAGGACACCAAGTAGCCGCCACCCTCCAAGACAGCCTTCATCCGCCATCATATTAGACCTCGCCTAGAGTATTGTGTTCAGTTTCAGGAATCACGATTTAAGGATATAGATAAGCTGGAAAGGGCAACGAAGAGGGTGAGAGGTCTGGAGACCAAGTCCCATGAGGAAAGGTTGAAGTAGCTGGGCATGTTTAGCCTGGAGAGGAGATGACTGAGAGGGGATATGGTAACCCTGTTCAAGTACCTGAAGGGCTGTCATACAGAGGATGGTGCAGAGTTGCTTTCTGTTGCCCCAGAAGGGTGGACCAGAACCAAATGGGTTGAAATCAAATCAGAAGAGTTTTTGGCTAAACATTAGGAAGAACTTCCTGACAGAGCGGTTTGTCAGTGGAACAGGCTTCCTCGGGAGGTGGTGGGCTCTCCTTTGGAGGTTTTCAAAGAGAGGCTAGATGGCCCTCTGACAGCAATGCCGATTCTGTGAACTTCAGCGGGTCATGAGAAGGAGGGCAGGAAGGGTTGCCTCAGTGCTTAACATAAGAACACAAGAGAAGCCAATGTTGAATCAGGCCAATGGCCCATCTAGTCCAACACTCTGTCAGACAGCGGCCAAAATATACCAGGTGCCCTCAGGAGGTCCAGCAGTGGGGCCAGGACACTAGAAGCCCTCCCACTGCTGCCCCCTCCAGCACCAAGAATAGAGTGCACCACCTGCCCCAGACTGGGAGTTCCCATCTATACCCTGTGGCTCATAGCCACTGGCGGACCTCTGTTCCGTATGTTTATCTAATTCCCTCTTGAAACTGTCCATGCTTGTAGCTGCACCACCACCTCCTGTGGCAGTGAGTTCCATATGTTAATCACTCTTTGGGTGAAGAAGTACTGCCTTTTATCTGTTCTAACCCGACTGCTCAGCAATTTCATTGAGTGTCCACGAGTTCTTGTACTGTGAGAAAGGGATAAAAATACTTCTTTCTCTACCTGCTCAATCCCATGCATAATCTTATAAACCTCGATCATGTCACCCCTCAGCCGTCATTTCTCCAAGCTGAAGAGCCCCATAGTTTGCATGGCCCTTTCTTACATGCCCAGGGAAATGCTGATGGCCACTTTGGGGTCAGGAAGCAATCCTGGAAGGGTTTTTTTGTCATCTTCTGGGCATGGAACAGAAGTCACTGGGGTGTGTGGAGGGGGAGGTGCTTGTGGAATTCCTGCCTTGTGCAGGGGGTTGGACTAGATGACCACGGAGGTCCCTTCCAACTCTGTGATTCCATATCCAGGACGTGGCATTTCAGATCCACCCTTTCATTCCTCACGTGTGCAGACGCACACACGCAAGCACATGTACCTCTGAGGGGCAACAAGGACTGACCAAGGAGCACGGAACACCTGGCCAGCAGCCCCAAGCAGACCACTCTGGGTGTCACAGAAAACAGCAGGCAATCAGGACATAGGATCTGGGGGGCGGGGGAAGCAGGCCGAGGGGATGTTTGCATCCGAGTTGTGTTGGCTGGCAACGCCTGATGGCACGCCAGAAGCTAATTACATTTATTTCCAAAAATTATATGTAACCTCTGCAGAGACCTGCCTGAGGTGGCTCACAGCTCAAATAACATAACATAACACACACACACACACAGCCGTTAAAAAACTAGCCATGAAAAATGAGCCAGAGCAAAAAGAAAAAACCCAACCCCACACCAGAGCAGACAAACAAAAACACCATTAAACACAGAAGCCAGTTCTCAGGCTTGGTAAAGGTAAAGGTTCCCTTGCTCAACAGCCAGTCGAATCCGACTCTAGGGTTGCGGTGCTCATCTCCGTTTCAAAGCCGAAGAGCCAGCGCTGTCCAAAGACGTTTCCGTGGTCATGTGGCCAGCATGACTAGACACCAAGGCACACGGAATGCTGTTACCTCCCCACCGAAGCAGTACCTATTTATCTACTTGCAATTTCTTGCTTTCGAACTGCTAGGTTGGCAGGAGCTGGAACTAGAGACGGGAGCTCACCCCGTCATGCGGCACTCTCGGGTCTCGAACTGCTGAACGACTGACCTTCCACAGCCTGCAGGCCAGCGTCTTAACCACTTGGGCTTGACCAGCCCATGAAAACAATGTTAAAAGATCAATCCCTTCGTTAAAGAAGTCCATGGAAAAGAGCCGGAGTCCCGGAGCCCCTAAAAGTCTAACAAAATTTGCGGAGGGGAGGAGCCTTCGTGAGTTACTGCTTGTGCCACAAATTTTGTTAGTCTTTTAGGGGCTCCGGGACTCCGGCTCTTTTCTATGCTACAGAAAGAATAATGCGGCTACCCACCCGGACCTATCTTAAAACATCACATTTTGCCCTGGAACCTGGAAGAAATCAGGGCAGGTGCCAGGTGAGCCTCAAGGGGAAGGGTGGGAATTAATCGGAAGCAATGCTCCCTCTAAACTGCGGAGTCTTGCGAGCAAAAATTCCACTTTGTGAGCCACTGGCGTTAAAGTTGTGAGCGAGCGATTGGACTCCTGCATAAATCACTTTGCGCTGGAGCCCCATCCTTCCTGAGCTGAGACAAAAATGCGTGAGCCGGAGGCTAAAAAACTGAGAGCTAGCTCACACTCACTAAGCTTAGAGGGAACATTGATTGGAAGCCAAGACTCTATGAATGCAGACCACAGTTTGCAGAGCATGTGGCCAGAGATGCAACCCGTGGAACTGGGGCCAGAAGCCAAGAAGAGGCGGTGGTGTGTGTGCTTGTGGCTGCGTGGTTCCAAAACTGTTGAGGGCCTATCTGTGTTTCTGAAGCTTGCTTCTTGCCCCTTTTGCAGGGTGTAGCACAGGCAGTCCTAGTGGGAGGGGCTTCTGCAGACTGAATAATCCGACAGAGCCTGCTGCTGCTGCTGCTGCCGTTGTCTGAGGCTTGGGGGAAGAGCCACAGGCCGCAGCTGTCAGCGGAGTTAACCAGAGGTCAGAGCTCTCGGAAGTCGGACTGGATCTCATCAACCGCAGAACAGGGCATGCACGCAAGTGCCAGTGGGAGGAGTTAAACAGGGGAGTTGACAGGGGAGCGAGAGAAAACCACGGGAACAAAGCTTCCCTGAACAAGGACGGATGAGTAAAGCCCTGGGGCACGTTCAGCACTGGGGCAAGGAGACGTGCAAGACGCTAACCACCTTGGCACAGGCTCCTGGCGCAGCTTCAGGTAACAGCTTCGGCTCCTTACAGTTTTAACGCCGTTCAATAACCAAACCACCCGTGAAGGTAAAATGTCAGCAGGGCGGCTATCTAGTGCTTTGCAAGAAGTGCCACCTATGCAATTATCGGCCCACTGGGCAGAAACGGCGGGTATGTGGGCTCCACACATGGAGTTCTTGGCTCTCGGAAGACACACGGGTTCCTTTGAGGCTAGGAGCTGCCGGCCCAGAGAAGCTGGGAGAGAAAGGGAGGCTCGTGGACAATAGGCGTCTTCCTTCCCCATTCCAGTAGTTGATGGTGTATTAGTTGCCCTCTCCCATCCCCCATAAAATTTAGAGGTAGGAAATTAGTATCCCTTCCCCAAATCCCATAGTATAGATATTAGAAAATGCAATTAAAAAATCCCCTTGGGGGGCCTAAAAAAAGAGAGAGAGAGAGAGAGAGAGAGAGAGAGAGAGAGAGAGAGAGAGAGAGAGAGAGAGAGAGAGAGAGAGAGAGAAACAGAGCAGGGTGGCATCCACACATTGATGGCAATGTCCTCCAAATCCCCTGGGGACTTTTCCCATCCATTTCATGCCAATGCTAAAGAGCACAGGGGAGAAGATAGATCCCCAGGGGACCTCACAACATAAATACACAGGACCAAGCAGCAGCCTCCTGGTATTCCTTCATCAATCAGCCAGGCAACTAAGAGCGAAACCACTGAAATCCAGCGTTTCCTACCCCCTGACCCACCCAGCTCTTCATTCGGAAACCATATCTGATGGCATCGAGAGCTGCTTGGAGTTCCAGAAGAATCCACAAAGACGCTCTCCCGTCACTCTCTAGGTGAAGGACATCAGTCAGGGCAACCGTGGCCTTTTCCATCCCAAACCCAGGCCTGAATCCGTACTGAAATGGGCCCGTCTCCCCCGAAAAAAGATGCTGTGTAGCCGCCACCACTTTCTGCGCCTTGCCCAAATGCCTGCTGGGTGGGCGGCAGTTATTTCGGTCCTTCAGGCTGGGTTCTCATGACCGCCTTTCCCCAAGCAGTTGCAACTCCATTCTCCCACAGAGACATTTAGTGCCTCCTCTGCCTGGGCTGGCTCAATTCACTCAACCACCAAGAGGGGGAAGGCAGATCCTTGTAGGGCCACATCTTTCTAAGCAGCTTGTCCAACTTCACCAGGTCTCCAGTCCACCATCTCTTGGGGCTGGCTTCCAGTTTTAAACCATCAGGACAATTATAGAAGGAGGAGGAGGAGATTGGATTTATACCCCACCCTTCACTTGGAGTCTCAGCATGGCTTACAAACTCCTTTCCCTGCCCCTCCCCACAACAGACACCCTGTGAGGTAGGTGGGGCCGAGAGAGCTCTTTCCAAAACTGCTCTTTAGAGAACAGCTCTGAGAGAACTATGGCTTGCCTAAGGTCATCCAGCAGCTGTAAGTGGAAGAGAAGAAGAAGAAGACGAGATTGGATTGATACCCTGCCCTTCATTACCCAAAGGAGTCTCAGAGCGACTTCCAAACTCCTTTCCCTTCCCCTCCCCACAACAGATACCCGGTGAGGGAGGTGGGGCTGAGAGAAACAGCTCTTGTTCAAGAGCAGCTCTGCCAGAACTATGGCTTGCCCACGGTCACCCAGCAGGTGCTAGTGGAGGAGTGGGGAATCAAACCTGGTTCTCCCAGATTAGAGCCCATGCACTTAACCACGACACCAGACTATAAGCAACGGAGTGCTGGAGACCATAGGAGCCTCGGTTGCTGGGGGGCGCTGAAGTCTCCGCCTCCTCCACAGATCTGCGTTTGGAAGCTGCCCTGGCAGGACAGAGCAGAGCAGAGCAGAGCAGAGCAGGAGGAGGCCGAGCCGTCTTCCCTTCAGCACTTCACTGCTTTCCGAAGTCTTCGGCACAAATCTCGGCACGACAGGTGTGACACATTAGGTGCATACAGCAGTATGGGTCAGATTATTTCTGGTCCATAAAGGTTTATGAGCTCACAAGTGCAGGTCCCAGGAAAGCCTCCGTATGCCACAGGCACAATAGAGAGCTTCACGTTCAGTGTCTCCAAGGAAGCCACTCAGCAGGCAGAAACCTGCCGTTCGGAGCCCTTTCTGCAGCAGACTGGCCCTTCCATAGCTCAAAGGGACGGCCTTGTCTTTTAACAGCCGAGCAACCAACCACCCACTGGAGGAATAAACCCAATCGCTCCCATTGCAGAAAGCTGGCATTGTTGGTCAGTCGTGTCACAGTCCTTTACGGAAGCACGGAGGCAATTTGAGCAGCATGCTGGAAGCTCAAGGGAAGCTGTTTTGCGACCAGAGCTCAGGGACAGAGATTTGGAGGCAGGCCAGCCAGCTGAAACAGAGGAAAGGGCGGCGGAAGACGTCGGAGAGTCACTTGCAGGCGCCACAGAGCAAGGCAGCTGGGTGCAGGAGAAGACAGCTCTGGAGATGTTTGGAAGCATTTTGCAGCGAGAACGATGCTCTGGATTGGATGCTGCTTAGAGGCGTTTCAGTGGAGCTCAAGACCTGCAGCCGTCCCAAGGAGGTGGAGGGCACAGAGCCGCAGCTGTGCTCCGGGACAACTGGCAGGGCTCTAGGCTGGCCAGCTGCAAGGACTCCGACATCGGACCTCACGGACTCCCAGACACCTTCTCTGTGGGTGCTGGAGACAACCAAAGGCTGAGAAGAAAGGGAACGCTCATGGGATCCGGCTCCCCGTAAGGAGAGCCCTGCTGGACCAGACCGAATGCCCACTCAGACCAGCATTCTGCTTCCATTAATAGCCCCTGGGGGGCCCACAGTCCAGCCTGGGAGACAACGGGACCCCCTTCCCTGTCGGGAAGGACCGGGAAAGGCCGGGCGGTCTTCTCATCCAGAACGATCGACGAAGCAATGCTCCCGACACCACAGTGATGCTCATTCCTTCCCGAGAAACACCCATCTCCTCTCTCAAGGCCCAGCAGCGCCGAGAGTCTTTCAAAGCCCACTGAACGGTCCTGTTTGTGTACCGCAACTGCGAGGAGGCTTCCAATTTCCAGGCTTCGCTTTGTCTGCCAGCTGGCGAGGAGACGCGCGAACGTTGCCCAAGGAAGGAACGGAGGCAGCTCCGGCTCCAGCCTTGGTGTGTTTGCACCGACGGACTTGCTTGAATAAGCAAAAGGATTTATACGCTTCATAAAGACGCCGCATCGTGTTGTTTTATAAGCCCATCGTTATTGTAAATGATATGCATTTCATGTTCCTGAAACGTTAAGTCAAGGCTTCCGTGGCAAGTCTTTGTTGCGCAGTTCCTGCCCCGCCTCCTCCGCCTCCCGGCTCTGCCGGGCCTTCTTCTGCCCTGCCTCGCAGCTTCAGGGGGGTCCCTTTATGGGCCTCGGGATCCCTTCTGGACCTCCCTTGTGGGCCTTTCTGCCTGGGGTTCCTCCCCAAAATGCTGCTGTGGAGCCTCTTGAAGAAAGGTTAAAATGCTTGGGGCTCTTTAGCTTGGAGAAACGACAGCTGAGAGGTGACATGATCGAGGTTATAAGATTATGCATGGGATTGAGCAGGTTGAGAAAGAAGTACTTTTCTCCCTTTCTCACAATACAAGAACTCCTTGTGGGCACTCCATGAAATTGCTGAGCAGTCAGGTTAGAACAGATAAAAGGAAGCCCTTCTTCACCTAAAGAGTGATTAACATGTGGAATTCACTGCCCATGGGAGGTGGTGGCAGCTACAAGCATGGACAGTTTCAAGAGGGAATTAGATAAACATCTGGAGCAGAAGTCCATCCAGTGGCTATTAGCCACAGGGCATAGATGGGAACTCTCAGTCTGGGGCAGGTGACGCACTCTGTTCTTGGTGCTGGAGGGGGCAGCAGTGGGAGGGCTTCTAGTGTCCTGGCCCCACTGCTGGACCTCCTGATGGCACCTGGTATATTTTGGCCACTGTGTGACAGAGTGTTGGACTAGATGGGCCATTGGCCTGATTCAACATTGGCTTCTCTTATGTTCTTATGTTATGTTCTCTGCTCTTCGGCTCCTCACAATGCTCTCCCTCTAAGCCGTGGAGTCCTGTGAGGCAGAATTCTACTTTGTGAGTTGCCGGCATGAAAGTTGTGAGCGAGTGATTTGGCTGCTGCATGAATCAGTTTGCCCTGGAGCCCCATCCCTTCCTGAGCTAAGGCAAAAATGTGTGAGCCGGAGGCTAAAAAAACGGTGAGCTAGCTTACGCTAACTCAGCTTAGAGGGAACACTGGATCCTGACCCCAAACACATTCATTTATATTACCGTTATTGTTGTCGTTGTTAAATAAAAATCATTATTAAAAACATTTTTATGTCACCTTTCGACCAATCAGAGTCCACAAGGCGGTGAAAAAAATTGAACGATTAAAAATACAGTTAAAATGATAAAATAATTCACTTATGAACATATAGGCTGTGGCCACACGGTCATTCTGATCGCGTTTCACCGCTATTCACTCTTGCATTTAAAACTGCTGATCAGACACCCACATCCGTCTCCTACACCAAAGCGGGTTCACTCGCATGATCCTCCCAGTTCCCTAGTGAGTTTTCCGCCACTGGGAAAATCAAGTACTTTCCAGGTATTTGCGCTTTGAATCCGTGATTCTGCCTAACTGGACAGCCATCTCTCGCAATGGTAGGGTTTGGGTTTTTTTTGCGACTTTCACTATTGTGCACATGTGTGCGCATGCACAAATCTGCACACGTGCATGTGCGCATATGCACATATGCATGAGCACAAAGACTTTTTTAAAAAAATTGTGCAGCTGTCTGGACAGTGCCTGGAGCATTGTCGCGCAAAGCAAGTGGTTGAGCAAGGGATATGTGATCATCTGAACCCGCTTTAAAATACCCCCAATCAAATCTACAGCGGGAACAAATCGTGGTACGCTTGCTGTGTGACCGCAGCCAAAAGCAAACAACATGAGAAGGAGGGCCCGTAACCATTATTGGAGGCATGCAAGAGAAAGCAAAAATCTTCCCCCGCTGGTAAGAACATAAGACATAAGAGAAGCCAATGTTGAATCAGGCCAATGGCCCATCTAGTCCAACACTCTGTCACACAGCGGCCAAAATATACCAGGTGCCATCAGGAGGTCCAGCAGTGGGGCCAGGACACTAGAAGCCCTCCCACTGCTGCCCCCTCCAGCACCAAGAATAGAGTGCATCACCTGCCCCAGACTGAGAGCTCCCATCTATGCCCTGTGGCTAAGAGCCACTGATGGACTTCTGCTCCCTATGTTTATCCAATTCCCTCTTGAAACTCTCCATGCTTGTAGCTGCCACCACCTCCTGTGGCAGTGAATTCCACATGTTAATCACTCTTTGGGTGAAGAAGTATTTCCTTTTATCTGTTCTAACCCGACTGCTCAGCAATTTCATGGAGTGCCCTCAAGGAGTTCTTGTATTGTGAGAAAGGGAGAAAAGTACTTCTTTCTCAACCTGCTCAATCCCATTCATAATCTTATAAACCGATGCCGATAGAGTGTGGTGGTTTAATCTTCCTGGGGTGGGAGTTCCAAAGTTCTAGTTCCATGAACACGAAGCCTCTTTCTCAGGTTGCCACTCATCTAGCTGCAGACAGCGGGGACCACCAAAGGATGGCCTCCAAAGATGACCAGGGTGCGCAGGTAGGTTCGCACGGGAATTTAGAAATGTGTAACTCATCTACAAAGTCCGCAAAGTGGCTGACAAAGAGCTGAGTATCGTAACACTCAAGTAAAGGTACAACTAATTATGATACTTTCCCCAAAGGAGCACGAAACAACGACATGACTAACGAGGGCAGATGAAGACCAGTAAGGCTGAGTTGCTGCTGACAGTTGGGCTGGGGGGGGGCGCTCTGGGGACTGAGGACGGCAGTGAAGGGGCCAGGCATATATACCAGGTACCTGCGATTGCATTTCTCTCCGCGGTTTTTGAGCTTCCGTGGGTGTCTCCGCATAAATATGGGGGTGTTTCTTGGGGATTATTCCCAAAGAAAACATTCTCCCCAAGCTTTAACCTGCTGGCCTGCTGGGAGATCTGGCACTCAAAGCCTCCTCAAGGATCAATGGGAGCTTCTCAGTGCCAGCTTTTCCTTGAATAGCCGCCCACAAAGATCTTCTCACAGGCCCTCTTTTCCAAGAAGAAAAAGAGGAGGAGGAGGAGGAGGTTGGATTTATACCCCGCCCTTCACTCGGAGTCTCAGAGTGGCTTACCAACTCCCATCCCTTCCCCTCCCCACAACCAACACCCTGTGAGGCAGGTGGGGCTGAGAGAGCTCTTTCCAGAACTGCTCCTGAATGAACAGCTGTGCCAGAACTATGGCTTGCCCAAGGTCATCCACCAGCTGCATGCGGAGGAGGAGTGGGGAATCAAACCTGGTTCTCCCAGATTGGAGTCCGCGCACTTAACCACCACACCAGACCAATGTTTCAACTAAGGAGTGGAGTCTTGTGAGCAGAAATTCTACTTTGTGAGCTCCTGGCATTAAAGCTGTGAGTGAGCAATTTGGCTACTGCATAAATCAGTTTGCTCGGGAGCCGTCCTTCCTGAGCAAAGACAGAAATGTGTGCGCTGGAGGCTAAAAAACTGTGAGCAAGCTCACACCAACTCAGCTTAGAGGGAACACTGCACCAGACTGGCTTTCAAGACAACACAGCCAACGGAATCTTGGAATGAGTTAATTTCTTACTTACCTTCAGCCTTCTGACCTCCTGACATCTAAGAAGGGTTCTGGGAGGGGGTTGGGGGGGCCGGTAAATGGCCACTCTGTCCAAACTCTCCGAGTCCACAGCCCCCTTCGTTCTTCCGGGCACCCTAGGAAGCCCCCACTAGACCCTTCCCCAGCTGTCCTGTGGCCTCCACCCCACCAAGAACTCGGCTGTGTGTGTGTGTGTGGGGGAGCCGCTCTCACCTCCAGTGTCCGGGTCGTGGAAGTTGGGGTCCAGTCCCTTCTCCAGCAGCCTGCTGACCTTCTCGACATTCAGCGTCTGCACATACTCCATGAACTTCTTCAGATTCGCCTGCAGCCACGAAACCCCCGGGGAGAAAAGAAACACAGCAGGTGAATAGGCCTGGCCTGCTGCTGGACACGCCTCAGTGTGGGAGGGATCGGAACTGCCACCCCCCCCCACAAGCTCTTCCCGTGCAGGAAGTCCGTATTTGAAGGGGCCACCTTTCAATGCCTCTTCTGCACACATGCCACACAACGCTTCACATGCCGGCAGCCCCTGCAACACTGATGTGCAAGGGGCTTAGATAGATGCATGGTGGAGAGGCCCATCAGTGGCTAACAGCTAGGGTTGCCAGGTCTGGGTGGGAAAATACCTGGAGACTTTGGTGGGTGGAGCCAGGAGAGGGCGGGGTTTGGGGAGGGGAGGGGCCTCAGCAGGGTCCAATGCCACAGAGTCCACCCTCCAAAGCAGCCATTGTCTCCAGGGGAGCTGAACTCTGTCAGCTAAAGATCAGTTGTAAAAGCGGGAGATCTCCAGGCCCCACCTGGAGGCTGGCAACCCTACTAACAGCCATGGTGACTGAAGGGAACCTCCATGTCCAGAGGCACAACAACCCTGTGAGGCTGGTTAGGCTGAAAGTATGTGACTAGTCCAAAATCACCCAGTCAGCTTCCACCGCAATATGGGGATCTGAATCCCAGTGACAGAAGGCAACATCAGGGGGAGGCCTCGGCCTCTGTGCCCTGTGGCTGGACCTCCAGAGGGACTGGTTGGCCACTGTGCGAGAAGAGATGCTGGGCGAGATGGACCGTCCCTGGTCTCATCCAGCAGGGCTCTCCCAGTGTACTTAACATGCATAGCCAGGGCTATTTTTGGGCCGGAATGCACAGGAACGGAGTTCCGGCTGGCTCCTGAGTTGACCACGCCCAGCAGGAACTCATTAGCATAACAGGCCACACCCAACAGCAGAAAGTCATTAGGATTGGCTACATTAGGGGGCGTGGCCTAACATGCAAAGGAGTTCCTGCTACAAAAAAAAGCCCTGGGTTTTGACAACAAAAAAGGTAAATGGAATAAGAAGCAAAAGGTGGGTGTGGCTGGATGACCACACTTCTGGGAACATGGGGGTGTGGCCTAATAGGCTAACAAGCTGTGCTGTCAGGGGTGTGGCCTAATATGCTAATGAGTTCATGCTGTCAGGTGCGGCCTATTATGCTAATGAGTTCCTGCTGTGCACAGCACCCGTGTAAACTGCACACATGCAGACTGCCCATAAGGGCAAGGTTTGGGGGAAAGGTTCGCTGTGCCCCCCTCCAGCCCTACAGCAACCACAGGAAGTGAGGGAGGTCTAAACCAGCCGTGTGAGAGATGCTTTTTGGAATGCAAAGTCTTCCAGAGAGATTCTAATGACTCCGATTTCATTCCGCAGCACCGTAACATGCAGACATTACAGGGGAAGGAGGGCTCCGGATTACTCTCCAGAGGCAAGCACGACCTTGGTGAGAGCTGGAACCAGCATTCCTTGGGCCCCATGGGGCTGAGTCGCAGCTTACAAAGGCCTCATGGCTGCCATGAGGTCTTTGACTCACGTGTGTTATGGGAGCTCCACACTTCCCAGGTGGGTGCAGGGCTGGTTTGGGTTGGCACCACGGTGTGCACAGAGAAGGAATTCCAGGCTTCCTCCCTGCACCCTTTGTCCGACATGACAGGGCCCCAGGGAGCTGCTATCTGGCCAAAGTTATGGAGGGCCATCACGACACCTGTGTTCTCCAGTGGGGTAAACAGAGGTTCCCTGGGGCCAGCTGAGGCTGGGAACACAGCACTGGGGGGGCGGGGGATGAACTGCATGCACCATGTGTGCTGCAGTCCCAATCCAAGTTGTGCGCCTGGGAAGCACGCAGCTCCCCGTGCACACATGATCCAAAGTTTTTGTGGCAGCCACAACATGAAAATCAGCCCTCAGTCACAGAATCATAGGAAGGGGCCATACACACCCTCTAGTCCAACCCCCTGCCCAATGCAGGATCAACCTAGAGCATCTCTGGCAAATGTCCGTCCAGCCCCTTCTTGAAAGATGCCAGTGAAGGGGGAGCTCACGACCTCCCTGGGCAGCTGATTCCACCTTTGAACCCCTCTGACTGTCAAAAAGTTTTTCTTAATATCCAGCCGATACCTTTCTGCGGGTAATTTAAATCTGCTGCTTCAGGTCCTCTCCTCTGCTGCCAACTGGAACAGCTCCTTGCCCTCCTCCAAAGGACAGCCTCTCAAGTATTTAAGGAGAGCAATCATGTCCCCCCCAAAATCTCCTCTTCTCCAAACGAAACATTCCCAAGGCCCTTAGCCTTTCCTCGACCCCTGATCATCCTCGTCGCTCTCTTCTACACCCTCTTAATTCTTTCCACAGCCTTTTTGAAGGGAGGCCTCCAGAACTGCACACAGGACTCCAGGTGCGGCCTGACCAAGGCAGTCTACAGAGGGACCTCCTACGGTTTCGTTGCTATGGCCCTTTTAACACAACCCAAGACTGAATTTGCCTTTTTTGCCACTACATCACACTGACTACTCATATTTAGTTTACAGTCCACCCTTACCCCCAAGATCTCTTTCACATACACTATTCCCCAGAAATGTATCCCCCATCTAGTATTGGTGCTTGACATTTTCGTGCCCCAGATGTAATACTGTGCATTTATCTTTGTTGAATTGCAACCCGTTTACAACTGCCCAGTTCTCCAGAATATTCAGGTCTTGTTGAATTTTAACTCTATCTTCTTGGGTGTCTGCTACTCCTCCCAATTTGGTATGTATCATCAGCAAATTTAATGAGTAGCCCTTCTTCTACCCCTTCATCCAGATCATTGATAGAAATATTGAAAAGTTCTGGGCCCAAAACTGAGCCCTGCGGCACCCCGCTGGACACCTCCCTCCAATCTGATGGAACGCCACTGACCACCACTCTTTGGGTGCGGTCCTCTAACCAGTTCCCCATCCACCAAACTGTCCTATAGTCCAGTCCACAGTCTTCCAGTTTGCCCATCAGAATGTCATGGGGAACCTTATCAAAAGCTTTACTGGAATCCAGGTAAACCACATCCACAGAGTTCCCTTCCCACAATCCAGTAAGCTCGTCACACGTTCAAAGAAGGAAACCAGGTTGGTCTGACAAGATCTGTTGGGGACAGAACCGTGCTGACTTCCCCGGATCACGAAGTGGTCCTTCAGATGCTTTAAAATCTGCTCCAATATCTTCCCAGCAACAGAAGTCAGACTGTCCGCCCTGTAGTTTCCCGGGTCATCCTTCTTCCCTTTCTTAAAGCTTGGGATAACATTCGCTCTCCTCCTCCCCAGTCCTCCAGGAGGCCTTGAAGATGATGGATGGAGGCTGATGGACAGAGACCAATGTCTCTTGGCCATCCTGGAAGGCATGCAGAGCGCGGACCTCTTCCCTGCCCTGCTAATGACAAGCTCCCCCTGCTGGTGAGGAGGACCTCAGCTCACGGTTCAAGCCGGCTAAGAGCCCTGTGAACGAACACCCTTCCGGGACCGGCCAGCCCCTGTCCAGGCCGGCGAGCAGAGCTTGCTGCACCACCAAGAATGCCGGGCCGCACTGCAGCCAAGTGGGACAGAAAGAAGGAGAAGGCAGAGCTCCAGCGCTGCCCTCCGGCAGCTGCACAAACAGCTACGGCTTTGGGGCTGATTGAAATGTGATGCCGGCTGAGGCACAGACACCTCCCCTTGGTGTGTGTGGGGGGGACTTGGCAGCAGCAGCAGCACACAGTGCCTTGCGCAAACTGCTCCTTGGGCAAAGGCATGATGCTGCCACACACCTGGTCTCCAGTGGACATGGCAGGGGGTGTGCAAAACCCCACAGACAAATGCTTTTGCCCCAGCCCGGATCCCCTCTGCTGGGGGTCTGGGCCCAGCCTAAGCATCCACAGGGAAATCCATCTGTGTGTCACGGTCTGTAGGGAGACTGCCACTGTCCACAGAGGAGAGCTGAGAACTGCACCTGGGACAAGGGGGAGAAGAGAACAACGGCTCCCTCTGCCCGCCTTGCCCCTTCCCGCAAGAGAAGCAGCCCAGAAATGAGGGAGACTCATCTCTGGAAGCCGACGACACTCTACCAAATGGGTCCTGGCACACACAGGCAGAGGTGCCAGGACCTGACCTGCTCTTCACCTTACGTATCCAAGAGAAGCGCTTAAGTTAAGAACATAAGAACATAAGAGAAGCCAATGTTGGATCAGGCCAGTGGCCCATCCAGTCCAACACTCTGTGTCACACAGTGGCCAAAATATACCAGGTGCCATCAGGAGGCCCAGCAGTGGGGCCAGGACACCAGAAGCCCTCCCACTGCTGCCCCCTCCAGCACCAAGGATAGAGTGCATCACCTGCCCCAGACTGAGAGTTCCCATCTCTACCCTGTGGCTAATAGCCACAGATGGACTTCTGCTCCATATGTTTGTCTAATTCCCTCTTGAAGCCGTCCATGATTGTAGCTGCCACCACCGCCTGTGGCTGTGAATTCCACGTGTAAATCACTCTTTGGGTGAAGAAGGACTTCCTTTTATCTGTTCTAACCCGATTACTCAGCAATTTCATGGAGTGCCCACGAGTTCTTGTCTTGTGAGAAAGGCAGAAAACTTACGTAAAGTCTCTGAGCAGAGGTCCATCAGTGGCTATTAGCCCCAAGGTATAGATAGGGACTCTGGGGCAAGGGATGCTCTGTATTCTTGGTGCTTGGGGGGCAGCAGTGGAAGGGCTTCTAGTGGCCTGGCCCCACTGGTGGACCTCCTGATGGGACCTGGTGTTTTTGGCCACTGTGTGACACAGAGTGTTGGACTGGAGGGGCCACTGGCCTGATCCAACACTGGCTTCTCTTATGTTTTTATGCCTGGGACAGGTGATGCACTCTATTCTTGGTGCTGGGGGAGGCAACAGTGGGAGGGCTTCTGGTGTCCTGGCCCCACTGCTGGACCTCCTGATGGCCCCTGGTGTTTTTGGCCACTGGGTGACACAGAGTGTTGGACTGGATGGGCCACTGGCCTGATCCAACATGGGCTTCTCTTATGTTCTTAACAGAGTGCTTCAGTGTTTTGCAGAGTTGCTCATGCGTCTGCTGAACCAGCATCAGCTCACCTCTCTCGGAGATTCCCCCGATGCAACACCCCCTCCCCATCGTGGAAGCGCTGTTAATGGGCACAGTATTGACAGCTGCAAGGCCAACGTGCACTGCCCGCAGCCTTTTGCTTTCAAGCCCCAGCTGCTCCTGGGGGAGCCCAGAATGGGTATGATTTCATTTGCCTCCCTTGTTTACACTGTGTGGTGGCCGACCACAGCCCTGAGTGGCGTAATCCCTCCAGAGCCTCTTGAATTTCAAGCACTCGGGAAGACGAGATCAAAGCCCTCCGACTCCGACGCTTGATTGGGGGTTTCCAGCAGGAGTAATCGGATCACCGGGGGATCCACTTGTGTCCCCCTGGGCAGGAGGAAACCACAAGGCGGGCGGCCTGACATGGGGCTGGGGGTGGCACAGCAAGGGGGGGGGGTGCCGCTGCCCACAGGGGCTCCGCTAAAGCACGCAGTGCTGGAAGCAGTCTGCAAACCAGGCGAGATGAACCGGCCACTTGGCACAAGGGCTACAGGGCAGAGGTGCGGCTGTTTGAGGAAGGGAGGGCGGTGCAGATGTCGGTGGGAGGGCACGGCAGCCAGTCCCTGCCCAGAGGGGCCAGCTGAGACAGGCTGCAGATCTTGGAGGCGTGCGCCATATCGATGGGCTCTTTTCCCCACACTCAAGTGATGGATTTCCTCTCCAGGCTGCCACATGCGGCTTGACTGATCTGGACGTTTTCAAGCGGAGGCTGGACAGCCATCTCTCGGGTATGTTGTAGGGCTGTCTTTCGGCTGTGCTCCTGCAGAGTGCAGGGGGCTGGACTAGATGACCTGCAAGGTCCCTTCCAACTCTAACGTTCTATGATTCTATTCTCTCTTGCTCCAGATTGCAAGACTAGATCTAATGGGTGGAAATTACAAGGGAGTCGATACCGGCTAGATATCAGGAGAAACTTCCTAACTGTAAGGGTGGTTGAGCAGTGCAATGGTCTGCCTCGGGAGGTGGTGGGTGCTCCTTCGCTGGATGTTTTCAAGTGGAGGCTGGACAACCATCTTTCTGGTATGTTGTAGGGCTCTCTTTCGGCCCTGCTCCTGCAGAGTCCAGGGGGTTGGACTAGATGATCTGCAAGGTCCATTCCAACTCATAACATTCTATGATTCTATGTATCAGGGGTTCTGGGAGGGGCTGGTGGGTGGCTGGCCTGGCTTCTGGAGAGGCCTGGCAGCAGAGGGCCCGAGTCTTGTCCTAGAGTGCTCAAGTGGTCCTGGGGGTTAATTGAGACTTGGGTATAGAGATGTGAAGGCCTAGAAAAACCCCTGAAAAAATCAGGGAAAAAATGTTTTTTCCCCTGAAGCCTCCCCCCCCCGAAAAATTGAAAAAAAGAAAAGAAAAAAATTGATTATGGAACATTTTATTTTAACATGATGAATAAAATATTTTAAGACAAGGTGTTCAAATATTTTCCAAATCATTTCTAAAAAATATGGGTGGTATCAGATTAATCCAATTTCTGTGCACGGAGGACAAGCAAGTCCTGGGGGTTTTTTTTTGTCCGTTCCACATAAACTAGTAAACAGTTCAGGAGATTTTTGCTCCATTTGTTACAATTACAAATGAATATTATTAAAAAAGTAAATTCTGTTTGTAATAGTCACTTGGATACATTATATTTTTAATGTGCTAGTTGTGATAATTTCATGCCAAGTAAAATTGCCCATAGTCATATTTTATGCTCCTAAAGTAACAGAATGACTTTCAATCTGGAAAAAGAAGTGCTAATGTAGCATTTTTTTCAATTTTTCCAAAAATTTCCGGGTCCCCCCCATCTCTACTTGGGCATGGATGCAGTGTTCCCTCTAAGCTGAGTTAAGTGTGAGCTAGCTCACAGGTTTTTAGCCTCCAGCTCACAGCTCTTTCTTAGCCAAGGAAGGAGGGCTCCAGAGCAAACTAACTTATGCAACAGCCAAATCGCTCGCTCACAACTTTAATGCCAGCAGCTCACAAAGTAGAATTTTTGCTCACAAGACTCCACAGCTTAGAGGGAGCATTGCACGGACGGTCAAGCGACCGAGCCCCAACCCGGCCCAGCCCAGCGCCCTTCTTATCTGCTATACGAGAGACTCCCTGTAGCTCCTGCATCTGATCCCCAGCTATGAAAAACTAAAGCCACAGAGAGCCTCGGAAGAGCGTCCAGGGCACAGCAGAGACGAACAGAGCAGAGAATCCTGCCAGAAAGCAGAGGGTGCTGAGCCTCCTGGGCTGCCCAGTCCTGGCTGTTCTGACCATTTTGCTTCTGGGAGATCTCCACATCTCACCTGGAGGTTGGTGACCCTAGTCCCAAGCAAGGGTGCCCAAGCACAGCTGTCAATAAAGCCCGTGATGAAACTGGAATGGTGAAGGACAGCGCTGCAGTGCTGAAACGGGAAGAGACAGCCCAGCAGCAAGAGACTGAACAATCTGGGTTTGGTACACAATACGAACACGCACACCAGGGTGGCACTCCTTCTACAGGCTACCCAGATGTCCTGTCCTCCCCCCTGCGCCCCACTGAATTTCTGCCACAGAAAGACCATTCTTCTATAAGAACATCAGAAGAGCCTTGCTGGATCAGATCACTAGAGGTACATTTAGTCCAGCATCCCGTCCTACACAGTGGCCGAGTGGAAGAAATGATAAAATTGTGCATGAGATGAAAAAAAAGTGGACAGAGAACATAAGAAGAGCCCTGCTGGATCAGATCAATGGCCTATCTACTCCAGCATCCCGTCTCACCCAGTGGCCAGCCAGTTCCTCTGGAGAGCTAACAGCAGGGCACAGAGGCCGAGGCCTCCCCCTGATATGAACATCAGAAGAGCCCTGCTGGGTCAGACCAGGGAGGGTCCATCTAGTCCAGCATCCCGTCTCTCACTCAGGGGCCAGCCAATTCTTCTGGAGGGCCAGCAACAGGGCACAGGGGCAGAGGCCTTCCCCCTGATAAGAACAGAACAAGCCCTATAAAGCCCTATACGGTCAGGGGCCGACATACCTGAGGGACCGCCTTTCCCCATATGTACCCCAGGGAGCACTGCGTTCAGGGTCCCAAAACTGACTGACCCTCCCGGGCCCAAAAGAAGTTAGACTGGCCACAACCAGGGCCAGGGTCTTCTCAGTGGTGGCTCCATATTGGTGGAACGAGCTCCCAGGGGAGATCAGAGCCCTGCGGGGCTTGATGCAGTTCCGCAGGGCCTGCAAGACGGAGCTCTTCCGCCAGGCCTTTGGTTAAGGAACCACCCCCACCACCAACTATACCACTGTTAATGTTATTAGAGCCCCTTCCCTGGTTTTCATGGTTTACGTCTAGTGCCAGCGCCTGCTGCACAGAATGATCCAAGGAGCTGTGAAACACTGCAGATTGTTGGTAATATCGATGATTGTACCGCCATCTTTTAATTAATTGTATCTATTTAGCTAGTGCTTTATGATTATGGATTGTTTTAAATTGCTTTTATCTATGTTATAACTAGCGGAGCTGCGGTGGCTCAAGTGGTTAAGACGCTAATCTGCAGGCTGTGGAAGGTCAGTAGTTCAGCAGTTCGATTCCAAATGCGACCTCATTTGGAAGACTGTGCACAGTTCTGGTCGCCACATCTCAAAAAGGATATTATAGCCTTGGAGAAAGGGCAGAGAAGGGCAACTAGAATGATAAGAGGGTTGGAACACCTTCCCTGTGAAGAAAGGTTAAAGCGCTTGGGGCTCTTCAGCTTGGAGAAACGACGGCCGAGGGGTGACATGATCGAGGTTTATAAGATTATGAATGGGATAGAGCAGGTCGAGAAAGAAGTACTTTTCTCCCTTTCTCACAAGACAAGAACTCGTGGGCACTCCATGAAATTGCTGAGCAGTCGGGTTTGAACAGATAAAAGGAAGTCCTTCTTCACCCAAAGAGTGATTGACACGTGGAACTCACTGCCACAGGAGGTGGTGGCAGATGCAAGCATGGACAGTTTCAAGAGGGAATAAGATAAACATATGGAGCAGAAGTCCATCAGTGGCTATTAGCCACAGGGTATAGATGGGAACTCTCAGTCTGGGGCAGGTGCTGCAGTCTATTCTTGGTGCTGGAGGGGGCAGCAGTGGGAGGGCTTCTGGTGCCTGGCCCCACTGCTGGACCTCCTGAGGGCCCCTGGTATATTTTGGCCGCCGTGTGACAGAGTGTTGGACTAGATGGGCCATTGGCCTGATTCAACATTGGCTTCTCTTATGTTCTTATGTTCTTATGAGACCCGAGAGTGCCGCATGATGGGGTGAGCTCCCGTCTCTAGTTCCAGCTCCTGCCAACCTTGCAGTTCGAAAGCAAGAAATTGCAAGTAGATAAATAGGTACAACTTTGGTGGGAAGGTGACAGCGTTCCGTGCGCCTTGGTGTTTAGTCATGCCGGCCACATGACCACGGAAACGTCTTCGGACAGCGCTGGCTCTTCGGCTTTGAAACCGAGATGAGCACCACAACCCTAGAGTCGGATTCGACTGGCTTTCGAGCAAGGGAACCTTTACCTTTTTATGTTATAACTGTTTAATTATATTGTGTCTTTGTAAGCCGCCCTGAGCGTGCCTTGGTGGGGAGGGCAGGGGACAAGTTCAATAAATAAATAAGTAAATGTCAAATACCATGGCAGGAAGCTTCTGTTTTTATTATATTACATTTGCAGTGCAACCCTATGCAGACTTACTTCCGTCTTTGTCCATTGACTTCAGTGGGCTCTGACCGGAGGAAGTCTGCAAAGGACTGCAGCGTAATAGAACAAACCCTGGCCACCATTAAGGCCAGCAAAGTTTGATTCCGGGTCTAAGGTTTCGTGTGCAGGCACACTCCTTCAGAGCACGTGCCCGTGGAAGCTTAGACCCGGAATGACCCTTGGTTGGTCTTAAAGGTGCCTGACTGGACTCAGACTTCGTTCTGCTGCTCCAGACCAACATGGCTGTTCGGCTGACTGCAGTGCAAATCCCCGGAAGGCAGTGAATTCCTCTTCTCTAGAGCCCAAGTAGAAGGCCAAAGCAGAAGACACACACGTACGCTCACCCATCTCTCTACCATAAGGGTGTTGGTTTGGTGTAGTGGTTAAGTGTGTGGAATCTAATCTGGGAGAACCGGCTTTGATTTCCCACTCCTCCACGTGCAGCTGCTGGATGACCCTGGGCCAGACACAGTTCTCTCAGAGCTGGCCGCACTGCTGGACCACCTGATGGGTATTTTTAGCCACTGTGTGACAGAGTGTTGGACTAGATGGGCCACTGGCCTGACCCAACATTGGCTTCTCTTGTGTTCTTATGTCTGGGGAAAGTGATGCTCTATATTCTTGGTGCCTGGAGGGGGAGGCAACAGTGGGAGGGCTTCTAGTGTCCTGGCTCCACTGCTGGACCTCCTGAGGGCCCCTGGTATTTTTGGCCACTGTGTGACACAGAGTGTTGGACTGGAGGGGCCACTGGCCTGATCCAACATGGGCTTCTCTTCTGTTTTTAGCTGTTCTTGAAAAAGAGCAGCAGACCTCTCTCAGCCCCACCTGCTTCACAGGGTGTCTGTTGTGGGGAGGGGGAGGGAAAGGAGTTTGTAAGCCGCTCTGTGAAGGGCGGGGTATACATCCAGAAAGGCGGGGTATAAATCCAATCTCTTCTTCTTCTTCTTCCCTTCCAACTGTCCAAGGGGTCCACTACCGTTTAAAGAGGGATGTGCAATCCTAACGCCCCAAGGCTCACGAGCAACTGCATTTAAGTCTTTAGCCAGGCTTGTGGCCAGCTGGATAAGCCCCACATTGGTGGCTACAGCCACACCTCTTGCTGACCACACAGAGCCACAGACACCCGCCCATCGCGTCTTTCTTTTACACATGGAAAACTTCAACTGCTGGGCTATGTCCTTCTGTTCCACAAGGTGGCAGCACAGAGCAGGATGCTCCCCCCCCCGCCCCCCCGCCCAGCCCCACACCTCTCCAGAGAACCTGTGAGGGTCATCCATGCAGTCCTTTGCAGGTTTGTCCCAATGCAGAGGCCTTTTCTATACCCTCCATATTATCACCCATGGCTGAGCCCACGAAGTATGTCCAGACAGCTTCAGGTTCAAAGAGCTGCAAAATTTCTGGAAATTTTGAAGCCATGGGGAGGGGATTCCCCCCTCATTTGGCAAAAAGCTGAAATAGATGCAAGATTTATTTTTGTGCCTAACCAAAACATCCTTTACTGATTTAACATTAATGCATCATTTACAAGTTAACATGTAAAATAGTACAATCTGGGGCATTGATGGCATTTGAAAGTATAAAATGTCTTTGTTTTATACAAGAGAGATGGCAAGTATACTCAGAACTTGAGAAAGAATTGCAAACTCCTGCACCTTACGCTACCAAAGCACATGCCTCTTAATTTCTCCCACCTGAGAGGCAGGGGAAAAAAATAAAAGTTAGAGGCTGGAAACCAATGTGTATTACTTGGACAGGAATTCTCTCATACAGTTACAAGGCACAGGAACAGGAGCTAAATTTTATAACATTGGAAACTCTGCACTCTTTACTAATATATCATCTTTAAACACACTGCAGCATGTTAATTGTTGCCAAAATTATTTAAACAAAGAAGTATTCTTGCAAATGCTCTTTACGTCTACAGTACACGTAGGAATTACCATAAATCTCATTTCAGATCACACCGTAGACAGTATGCTCCAAAGATCTGCAAAATGAAGCTACGGACAGGTAGGAGGATTTCTCGGCAAACCTGAAGTCAGTCCCAGGTTTGCAGAAAAATCTGAAATCTTAAAAAAAAAGTTACATGGAGAGATTAAAGCTCCCCCCAATAATAGAGACAATGCTTGTTGCTTTAAATAAACAAATGCCCCCTGAGTTCTCAATGGCCAGGCTGCCAGTCCTTTTACAAAATGCTCAGAGGGTTTTAAGCGAAATAACGTTGGACAGAGACCCCAATCAGCAATGGTCAGAGGGAACTGTGTTCCTTCTGTCCCGTATGTGGGCCAAACCCTTCCTGGTGTCCAGAACTGCATGCCTGTCCCCCACCCCATCCCATATCAGCCACCCCCCAGCCACAGCAAACAATATCAGCCACCCCCCAGCCACAGCAAACAATCTCCTCGCAGCACAATGAGGCTGGCCTGCCCCCTCCAGTCCACCCGTCCACCCTGTGCCCCCAATCAATAAAAGCCACCATTATGGATAGGCAGTTGATACCAACAAAGGCCTGGCTCTGAAGACTCAGCAGCCCCCCACCCCAAGAGGCCACAGAGCTAGTTTGGTGTAGTGGTTACGAGCTCGGACGCTAATCTGGAACAACGGGGTTTGATTCCCCACTTCTCCACATGCAGCCAGCTGGCATAACCTTGGGTCAGTCACAAGTTCTTTCAGAGCTGTTCTCTCAAGTGCAGTTCTGGATAGAGCTCTCTCAGCCCCACCTCCCTCACAGGGTGCCTGTTGTGGGGAGGGGAATAGAAAGGAGATGGTAAGCCACTCTGAGACTCCCAGTGAAGGGCAGGGTAGAAATCCAGTGGTTAAGTGTGTGGACTCTAACCTGGGAGAACCAGGTTTGATTCCCCCACTCCTCCTCCACTTGCAGCTGCTGGATGACCTTGGGCAAGCCACAGTTCTGATAAGAGCTGTTCTTGAAAAAGAGCAGTTTCTGTCAAGAGCTCTCTCAGCCCCACCTGCCTCACAGGGTGTCTGTTGTGGGGAGGGGAATGCAAGGGAGTTTGTAAGCCGCTCTGAGACTCCTTCAAGTAGTGAAGGGAGGGGGTATAAATCCAATCTCTCCTCTTCTTCTTCTTCTCCTCCTCCTCCTCATTGGGATATGCTTGGTGTCATGGTTAAGTGGGTGGACTCTAATCTGGGAGAACCTGCTTTGATTCCCCACTCCTCCACTTGCAGCTGCTGTATGACCTTGGGCAAGCCATAGTTCCAGCACAGCTGTTCTCGAAAAAGAGCATAAGAACATAAGAACATAGGAGGCATATGAACAAAGAGCTCACTAGCTAAGGAACTTAGTCACCACCGACATGTGCAGCTTCAGTTCCCAAGCTTGTTACTGCGTTCAGACGACTGTGCAATCATGCTGCACACTGTCAACTCCGAGCCTGGCCTCATTTATTTCCCCAACAGCCTTGTGAAATTGGCCTTTGTTCTCAGGATAAAGCAGCGAGTCTGAGGTGGAAAGAGGGTGGTTGAGGTTAGGCCTCACCTAGGAAGTCCAAAGTTAAGCTAGGATTTGAGCTTACATTTCTTCAGTGCATGGGGGTGGGGGGGGAGAGAGCCCCGACTATCTGACTGATAGAGAGGCTCTGTGCCTAGACCACTGACTGCCAACTCTGAAGGAGTGTCTGTGCACACAAGACCTTCTATCTTGAATAAAGCTTTGCTGGTCTTCAAGGTGCCCCCAGGAGTAGAATTTTGTTCTGTTGTATCAGACCAACATGGCTGTGGAGTCTAAGCTGTGGAGTCTTGTGAGCAAAACTTCTACTCTCGTGAGCTACACTGGCATTCAAGTTGTGAGCGAGCCATTTGGCTGCTGCACAAACTAGTTTGCTCTAGAGCCCCCCTTCCTGAGTGAAGACAAAAAAATGTGTGAGCCGGAGGCTAAAAAACTGTGAGCTGGCTCACACTAACTCAGCTTAGAGGGAACATTGCGGGCCACCTGAACCTGCCATATCAGCATCTTATTTACAAATGTTGTTTTCCTGTTAAGGAAAACCCACAGGGAAAACACCTTAAAATTAAGTATCATTTCACGGCAGTGAAAATACTAATTGCTAAGAATTGGAGGGAAAATAATCCTCCTAAAATTCATTTATGGATTCGCAAGTTATGGGATCTGTTTATGTTAGAAAACTATAATATTTATTTTTCAGATAATCAAATGATGGATGAAATATCAAACCCATTAAATATATGGTTCCCAATTCTTAGTAAAATTAATATTGATAAGCTTGATTGGGAATCAATCAAAGAAGCGAAGTTTAAACTTTTATTATTTAATTAAACGGTCTGTTATGGATGTTATACTAATCTTTAAGTGTTTTGTTTAGTGTTAACTATGTAACTATAAAACATTTTGCTGTTATAAAACAATTTATTATTGTCCAGCTGTGCTCCCTTTGTTTATTGCTGTATATCTTTATAAAATTTAATAAAATTTGATGTTAAAAAAAATTAAAATTAAGTATCGTTCCCACCCAGCCTCACAAATTTGGTCTCCTCGTGGGCTTTAAGAAGGTGCGAGAAGCTTCCGAGAACGGTAGAGATGTCCAGCCTCCTCTACAAGTGAAGACAGAGTTCAAAGATTGGGGGGCGTCCGTTTCTTCTTAGAAGAGGGGCTCCCTGCTTGTGACCCGCTTATCTTTGAGCAAGGCACTCCCATAGGCTCGAGGGTCAAACCTGCCTTCATTCCGTAGGGCCCACAAGGCAGAGATGCCCCCGAAAGCATACAGTTGAGGGCGGCAACAGTTTTTAATGGTTTTTGACAGCAATCAGATCTATCAGCCACCTCCAGAGGAGGAGGAGGAGGAGATTGGATTTATATCCCACCCTTCACTCTTAGTCTCAGAGCGGCTTACAAACTCCTTTCCCTTCCCCTCCCTGCAACAGACACCCTGCGAGGTAGAAGAAGAAGAAGAAGAGATTGGATTTATACCCTGCCCTTCACTCGGAGTCTCAGAGTAGCTTTCAGACTCTTTTCCCTCCCCCTCCCCGCAACAGACACCCTGTGAGGTAGCTGAGAGTGCTTTTTCCAGAACTGTCCTTGAGAGAACAGCTCTCAGAGGACTTGTGACTGACCCAAGGTCACACCAGCAGGTGCAAGTGGAGGAGTGGGGGAATCAAACTCAGCTCTCGCAGATTAGAGTCCATGCTCTTAGCCACTAACACCAGGGAAGGCAGCATCTCTCTCTCTCCCCCCCCCCGCCCCGCTCTCTCCAGATGCAGGCCCTGTTCTCTCCAGGGCCCTGGAGGTCAGTCAAAGAATCCCAGGAACGCCCTGGCCGCTCATCTTCCCCCTCTGGGGAGAGAAAGAGGATGCATCCACAGCGGACTCCGTTGTCCTCTGGCCAGCCTCACCGAAGGCCAACTGGCAGGCTGTGCTCCCCCCCCCCAGCCAGCCCCCCAGGGCCAGGTCCCAGGCCCAGCGCTCGCTGGCTCTCTCCCTTCCCCACGCCCCTCCCGCCTTTTCCCTGGGCCCGGCAGCGCAGCACTGCAGAAGAGCTCCTCATGAAAAGCAAGGAGGAAAGCGGCTTCGGGAAATTAATTGGCTTCCTCCTGGAGCCGCTGCAAAAGGGCAGGCGAGGGGACAGCAGCTGCCTCCGTGTTCTCCCGGGCTCAGGAGACGCACAGCCAAAGCTTAAGGAAGTTTGCCGAGCAGAAAAGAACACTCTCCTTGGCAAGGGCAGGCGGCAGGCTTCCCTCCCTCTTGCCAAGGAGGGAGGCGGTGGAATCCCACGGCTTGGCCAGGGTGGTTGAGCCTAAACTGCACCAGCAGCCCCCCGCGCCTCCTCCCGCTCCCCCCCTCCTCCCTTGCTTCCCCTCCTGCCAGGACCGGTCTCCCAGGGTGATGCATGCCCCCCCATCTCTCCCCCCCTTCCTTCAAAGTCTTCCTCAAAAGCCTTTCCCAGAAAGCCCCTTGGCACAACCCGCAACTGGAAGGAACGCTTGGCCTGCCCCGCTTCACCCCCAGCCTCCCGCTGGCATCTCTCTGATGTCCCCTTCTGCGAGCGCCTTGGGGCAGGGACTTGACCAGCGTTTCCTCTAAGCTGAGTCAGTCTGAGCTAGCTCACAGTGTTTTAGCCTCCGGCTCACACATTTTTTTGCCTTCGCTCGGGAAGGAGGGCTCCAGGGCAAACTCCTTTGTGCAGGAGCGAAATCACTCACTCATAATTTTAATGCCAGCAGCTCACAAAGTAGAATTTTTGCTCACAAGACCCCACAGCTCAGAGCAAAGGTGGTCAAACTGTGGCTCTTTCACCCATCTTGTGTGGCTCCCAGCAGGGCAGCTGGGGAGGGAAAATGTCATCCGCAAACAAAGATCATTGGACAAATAAATACCATTATCAATGTCTGCTTTTACCACTTTTGCTATTCTTTTTGGCAGTCTCGTCGAATGTCGATAAAAAAGCACATTTGCATACCTCACAGTAGAAACGTGTAATCTCTCATTCATGACTTGCAGCTGTCAAACATCTGACGTTTATTCTATGTGGCTCTTTACGTTAAGCAAGTTTGGCCACCCCCGGCTTAGAGGGAGCATCGGACTTGGCTGCTTGGACTCTGGGATGCACCAGGCGCATTGGTGGGGCCATGCCTCTCATCAGCCCCCTCCCCACAAGCGGAGCTGGTCTCAGCACTGTGCCCAAGCGACTGCAGTCTCCTGCCGCGGGTGGGTGGAGCTCGGCCAGATGACCAGGAGAACCTCTGGCCCAAAGTGACCACAGAGGCCTGGGGGGGAAGTGGGCTCCCTGCATAGGGGGCTGCTGCTTCCAGCACACCAGGCAGGAGGAAGAAGAAGAAGAAGAAGAAGAAGAAGAAGAAGAAGAAGAAGAAGAAGAAGAAGAAGAAGAAGAAGAAGAAGAAGAAGAAGAAGAAGAAGAAGAAGAAGAAGAAGAAGAAGAAGAAGAAGGAGGAGGAGGAGGAGGAGGAGGAGGAGGAGGAAGAGGAAGAGGAAGAGGAAGAAGAGGAGGAGGAGGAGGAAGAGGAAGAGGAAGAGGAGGAGGAGGAGGAGGAGGAGATTGGATTTATACCCCCCACCTTTCATTCGGAGTCTCAGAGCGGCTTACAAACTCCTTTCCCTTCCCCTCCCCACAACAGACACCCTGTGAGGTAGGCGGGGCTGGGAGAGCTCTTGACAGAAACTGCTCCTTTTTTCAAGAACAGCTGTGCCAGAGCTTGTGACTGGCCCAAGGTCATCCAGACAGGTGCAAGTGGAGGAGTGGGGAATCAAACCCGGTTCTCCCAGATTAGAGTCTGCGCACTTAACCACGACACCAAATTGGATGCCAGGTTGTTCCGGCTGGTCTCCAGGCAGCACTGTCCAGCTCAGCTGCAAAGCTGCTATTTGGCTTTGCTGGACAGATCACTATCTCCATAAAGGGTTAAAAAATCTTCCCTCTAGACCTGGAGTCCAGTGTTCCCTCTAAGCTGAGTTACTGTGAGCCAGCTCTCAGTTTTTTAGCCTCCAGCTCACACATTTGTGTCTTAGCTCAGGAAGGACGGCTCCAAAGCAAACTAAGTTCTGCAGGAGCCGAATCGCTCGCTCACCGCTTTAGCGCCAGTAGCTCACGAAGCAGAAATTTTGCTCACAGGCAGCGTTCCCTCTAAGCTGAGTTTGTGTGAGCCGGCTCACAGTTTTTTAGCCTCCGACTCACAGATTTGTGTCTTAGCCCAGGAAGGAGGGCTCCAGAGCAAACTAATCGATGCAGTAGCAAAATCGCTGGCTCAGAGCTTCAATGCTGCTGGCTCACAAAGTAGAATTTTTGCTCACAAGACTTCATAGCTTAGAGGGAGCATGGGATATGATTGCAGAAGGGTGCAAGGATAGGCCAAGGCGTTCCGTGTTCACAATATAAGAAAGTGCGGAAAGTGCGAGGACCGGAGGGCGGGATGGAAAAGAGGTCAGCCTCTGTCTCACAGTCCCAGCAGGCTTGCGCCCATTCCACAGGAGGGAACACCGAGGCAAAACCTGTCTCTTGTTCAACCCAGCTAGCCTTTTTTTTTTTAAAAAAAAGGATCCGGCTAGCTGAGTTCTTTCCTGAGCAGTTCTGTGACGCCCTGCAGTGCTCCGGTATCGTTTCCTAGTGTTCATGTGCTCAGTGACTCAAGACCGCATTTTAGTTTTCCCTTCTAAAGATCTCAGACTGTGTTCGGAGATCTCACCCAGGGCACTCGACTGCTCAGCCATGCAGAGAGCAGAAACTCCTGGCTGGGCTACAGTCGGCTAGTGGGGGGGGGGCATGCTGACACGGCATGCACACACGCAAACACACACACACACACACAAAGCAGTGTTCCCTCTAAGCTGAGTTAGAACTCACAGTTTTTTAGCCTCCGGCTCACACATTTTTGTCTTCGCTCAGGAAGGGATGGCTCCGGAGAAAACTAATTTATGCAGTAGCCAAATCTCTTGCTCAGAACATTAATGCCAGTAGCTCACAAAGTAGAATTCTTGCTCACAAGACTCCGCAGCTTAGAGGGAGCATTGACACACAGCCTCTATCCGCGTCTCGAGCCGCAGTTAGCTCAAGAAAGGGCCGGGTTTGAGTGGGGGCACCTTACCCTGTACTGCATGAAGGGAGAGGGGGAGCTGCAAGGGTTACCAACTCCAGGTTGTGAACTTCCTGGAGATTTGGGGGTGGAACCTGAGGAGGGGAGGGACCTCCCTGGGTGGGGTACGATGCTATAGAGTCCGCCCTCCAAAGCAGCCATTTCCTCCCCAGGGAGCTGATCAGAGATCACTTGTAATTTCAGGAGGTCTCCAGGCTACTCCTTGAAGCAGGCAAACCTATGAAGCTCTTTTTCTCTCTCACCCCCCCACCACCCCCCACAGTGTTTTGGGGACTCTCAGGTGATGCCAGCAAGGGCGGCAGATTGGGGGTTTACAGGCTTAGTCTGCGGCTGCATCCGGAAGAGGCATTTTGCAAGCGAAGTGGACCACTGGCCAAAGACACACACGGAGGGGCCCAATCCCAGCAACTTGGGCAACTCAGCATCTTGACAATACGAAGCATCTCTCCTCCCGGGTGGCTCTGGAGTATCTCCTCTCCGGTTCTGCTGTAGCTGGCCAGAGACACTGTTGGACGCACGACAGCCAAACCGCATCTTGAGTTTTTTGTTTACTTTTTGCTTTTAAAAGCCCTTTGATCGGTGCCTGACGTCCAAACAGAACTTGGACAGAGAACAGAAAAGGCCGGCTTCGGGAGCATCCAAAAGGACACCAGAGAACCAGGGAGTGTTTTCAAGAACAGTGACCCTCAGCTCAGGGAGGCAGGAGGCTCGGTTCCAGGAAGCTCCCCCAGAGACGAACAGGCCTCGGGATGCAAACGCTCCTGCCAGAGAACTGGGGAGAACAGTCCGAGAAAGTCCAGATAGAAAGCAACCCTGATTCATCCACAAAGCACGTTATGTATTTTCTTTATTTTCATTGTCATCTCATTTTAATTTCATTTTCATTTGGTGTAGCAGTTAAGCACACGGACTAATCTGGGAAAACCGGGTTCAATTCCCCACTCCTCCACTTGCAGCTGCTGGATGACCTTGGGCAAGTCGTAGTTCTGTCAGAGCTGTTCTTGAAAAAGAGCCATTTCTGTCAGAGCTCTCTCAGCCCCACCTACCCCATAGGGTGTCTCTGAGACTCCAAGCGAAGGGCGGGGTATCAATCCAATCTCCTCCTCCTCCTCTTCTTCTTCCTCACTGGGACTCAAGGTGCATTAGAAGTACAACAGAGCCAATCAGTAGATTGTTTGCAAACTATGCTAATGTTTGAACGATAACCTCTGAATCTAGTAGCAGAGATTCCTCGTGACGCAAAGCTATTCAGTTAATCAGCAAGCGGACTACAAAATATGGTAGCGACAATTGACAGTGACAGCCGGACAGGAGGTGAAGAAAGCCAGTCTGGGTGCCCTCAAAAGGCTCCTCAAGGGAATCAACGATGGAGCCAAACGAGGAGGATTTTCTCCCAGGTTTTGGGACAGAGACAGCCAAGTCCAGAAATGCTTTTCCAGTTACGAATGAGCTGTGGAGGTGGAATCGTCTCGCAAAGAAACAGACGTGGCCTTTGTCGGTGTAACTAGGCATCCCATTTGGCGGAAGGATGGGGGGAGGGCTGTTTTCTCAGGGAGACCCCCCCCACCCCATGCCCCAGATCAGGAGTGGCCAAACTTGCTTAACGTAAGAGCCACATAGAATAAATATCAGATGTTTGAGAGCCTCATGACACGAACAAATATTAGTAAAGGTAAAGGTTTCCCTTGCTCGAAAGCCAGTCAAATCCGACTCTAGAGATGCGGTGCTCATCTCTGTTTCCATGCCAAAGAGCCAGCGCTGTCCAAAGACATTTCCGTGGTCGTATGGCCGGCATGACTAAACGCCGAGGTGCACAGAATGCTGTTACCTTCCCACCGAAGCGGTACCTATTTATCTACTTGCAATTCTTGCTTTCAAACTGCTAGGTTGGCAGAAGCTGGAACCAGAGACGGGAGCTCACTCCGTCATGCAGCACTCAGGTCTCGAACTGCCGAACTACCGATCTTCCAGTCCGCAGTTCAGCATCTTAACCACTTGAGCCACTGCAGCCCAGAACAAATATTACACATATGTTTATATTGAAAAAAATATGCAAATTCGCTTTTTATTAACATTAAACGAGACTGCCCAAAATATAAACAAAAGGGGTAAAAATAGATATTGATAATGATATTTATTTGTCCAATGATGTTTGTAGGCTGGGGGGGCCCTTTGAGAACGCATTTAAAGTTAAAGTAGCTCTCTTTCTCTGCTCCCCCTCCACCCTGGTTCAAGCCAACCCAGGAAGGGGAACCGGCTGGGGAAGGGGAGACCGATCGGGGAGGGGAGGCACACCTCCCCTTCACTTCCCCAGCCGCCCTGCCGAGAGCCACACAATAAGTGTGAAAGAGCAGCATGTGGCTTCCGAGCCATGGTTTGGCCACCCCCTGCCCCAGATGGTCTTTTGAGTGTTCTTTTAGGCGCTGGGCCATGCAACACCATTTGCAACACAGAAAAGACCCCCACAACCCAAAAGGCACAGGGGATACCACCAGACATGTCCCACAAGAGAATCCCCCCCCCCATACTGCAAAAGAAGCGTTGCAAACCACAGTGCTTGGGTCTGATTCAAGCCCCAAGGGAGGAGGGCTTCCTTTGCAAGGGGAGAAGGCTTGGGGGTCGAAGTCAGGCCTTGGCTTTCTTTCGCCCCCTCAGTCCTGCGCTAGACCAAGGTACAAACCAGGCCCCCAGAGCGGCGAGGCAGCGGCCCTCCCCT
This sequence comes from Gekko gecko, assembly GCA_029375565.1. Lineage (NCBI taxonomy): Eukaryota > Metazoa > Chordata > Lepidosauria > Squamata > Gekkonidae > Gekko > Gekko gecko. The sequence goes on from JAPDNY010000005.1 coordinate 3,061,577, forward strand.
GACCCACGAGGCTCCTGGAGAAAGCCCTGCAGATGTTTCCCAATCGGAGCTCCTGCTTGTGTGCCACACGAGAGCTCCGTCCCGTACGACCTTCTCGGCACCCTACGGGCTGCAGAGTATCGGAAACTGTGTCAGGAGTCAACTAGATCCGGGGCCAAAACAAAAATCTGGAAAGCAGCGAAAACAAAGAACGCAGCCGTGCGGAATCCTTTCTTGTGTTACCACATATGGCAGCTCCAGATGCGCTGGAACTGAACCGTGCATTCCATTCCGCTGAAGCTGACAGCAAGCTGCTAGGTGAAGACTCCCGAAGACTCCGGCCGTCTTGCAGTGAACAAGAACAAATGAGGGAGGGAGGGAGGGGAGGAGGGAGAAAAGGAAGCTAATATCGCCCTTGGGGCATGTCAGCACATGCACACTCTCACACAAACACACACACAGCTCCTTGCCTTTCAGGGCACCTCAGTACCGTCCCGGCTTCCTCTCCTGACCTGCACAGTTATGGATAGGCCGGGGGTGTGGTCGAAATTTGGAAGTGACAGCGGTTCTTTGGAGGGGCACCATGCCCGATACTCCCTCTCTCCTCCTTCCGCTCTGCCTGGGGGAGGTCTGCCCGGTTATCAAGGGAGGGCACCCCGGTCACAGCACAACCTCACTTCCAGCCTGCCTGGTTCTGCATCCATCCTGGCCGCTGCACTAAGGGCCCGTGAATTTCAGTGCCATTTCAGGATGGAAATGAGGATGCCATTCGGTCATTTCGCAAAAGTGCCACTCTGGCGAGAAAGCTCAGAGACGGCGGGGAGAGCGCGCTAGGGCCCACGGAGACAAGGCCTAGAGCAATGCCCCCTCTAAGCTGCGTTAGTGTGAGCCAGCTCACAGTTTCTTAGCCTCCGGCTCACATATTTTTGCCTTAGCTCAGGAAGGGATGGCTCCAGAGCAAACTATTTTATGCACTTAGCCAAATCACTCGCTCAAAACTTTAATTCCAGTAGCTCACAAAGTAGAATTTTTGCTCACAAGACTCCATGGCTTAGAAGGAGCATCGGTTGGGGCCCAGTCTGCTGGGAGTGAACTTTCCGGTGGATTCGGCGTTCCACTTAGTGATGCCCCAGATCTGCCGCCTAAGAAGGCCCAGGCGCATGGCCTCAAGGACAAGGCCACCTTTGGATGGAGGGGATGCTAACAGAGACTTCTGTCACATTTCCATCCCACCCTTCCTCCAAGGGACTTGGTGTTGGGGTAGTCACATTTTTCGTTTCCTCCACCTTAACCATCCAACCACCCTGTGAGACAAGTTAGAGACTGACCCAGCATCACCCAGGTAACTTGATGTCTCAGTAGGGATAGGACCAGTATCCCCTCTAGGCTCACACTTTTTAGCCTTAGCTAAATGATTTCTTTTACAAATGTTTTAATGGGATTCTCTCTCTGAACATAGCCCAGTTGATTGACAAACTTTAAGAAACAGCGAGAAAAATTCATAAACGAGAAAGTAAAAGAAGGAGGAATAAAATAAGAGGGTCCAATTAGAAAGGCCTTCAGAATAATCTTTTAAAGACAAACAAGCAAACCCTCACAAACCATAAAAGCTAGGCATCCGATAAAGCTACAGGGAGGGAAGAATTTCCCCAAGCCTGGGAAAAGAAAACTGTTTCACCAGACACCACAAAGAGGTAGAATCATAGAATGTTAGAGTTGGAAGGGACCTTGCAGGTCATCTAGTCCAACCTCCCTGCACTCTGCAGGAGCAGAGCCGAAAGAGAGCCCTCCATACCTACAACATACCCAAAAGATGGTCGTCCAGCCTCCGCTTGAAAACATCCAGTGAAGGAGCACCCACCACCTCCCGAGGCAGTCTGTCCCGCTGCTCAACCACTCTTACCGTTAGGAAGGTTCTCCTGATATTTAGCTGGTATCGACTCCCTTGTCATTTCCACCCATTACATCTAGTCTTGCAATCTGGAGCAAGAGAGAATAGATCCACTCCGTCTTCTACATGACAGCCCTTCAAATACTTGAAGACTGCCATCATGTCCCCTCTAAACCTTCTCTTTCCCAGGCTAAACATACCCAACTCTTTCAGCCTTTCCTCGTAAGACTTGGATTCCAGCCCTCTCACCATCCTGGTCGCCCTCTTCTGGACACGCTCGAGCTTGTCAACCTCCTTCCTAAAGTGTGGTGCCCAAAACTGGACACAGGACTCCGGGTGAGGCCTGACCATAGCAGGACAGAGCGGAACCGCCACCTCCTGTGATCTGGACACAAGGCTTCTGTTGATGCAGCATCCTAAGATTGCATTAGCTTTCTTCGCAGCCACGTCACACTGCAGGTGAGGGGCTGCCCTAACCTGGATAGCCCTGGCAAGCCCGATCTCATCAGATCTCAGAAGCTAAGCAGGGTCGACTCTGGCAGGTACGTCGATGGGAGACCTCCTTGGAATACAAGCAGTTGGGAGGCGGGGGCAGGCTTTATTCAGCCACCTCTCTGAATATCCTCCAGGCCCCCAGAAGGGGTCAGTCACCAGAAGGCACCATGACTTCCAAAAGTTCCAGGTGCGCACACACTCACATGCACACAAACACATATGAAAAATGCAAAGAGGTGAGGGGCCATGGCTCAGTGGCAGAACATCTGCTTGGCATGCAGAACGTCCCAAGTTCCATCCCCGGCATCCCCAGCTAAAGGGAACAGGTGGTAGGTGCTGTGAAAGACCTTTCTCTGCTTGAAGAAAGGTTAAAGCGCTTGGGGCTCTTTAGCTTGGAGAAACGACGGCTTAGGGGTGACATGATTGAGGTTTATAAGATTAAGCATGGGATAGAGCCAGGTTGAGAAAGAAGCACTTTTCTCCCTTTCTCACAATACAAGAACTCGTGGGCACTCTATGAAATTGCTGAGCAGTCGGGTTGGAACAGATAAAAGGAAGTCCTTCTTCACCCAAAGAGTGATTAACACATGGAATTCACTGCCACAGGAGGTGGTGACTGCTATAAGCATGGACGGCCAATGTGTGACAGACTGTTGGGCTTTGATGGGCCGTTGGTCTGATCCAACATTGGCTTCTCTTATGTTCTTATGTGGTGGCAGCTACAAGCATGGATGGCTTCAAGAAGGAATTGGATAAACATACGGAGCAGAGGTCCATCAGTGGCTATTAGCCACAACATATAGATAGGATCTCTCCGTCTGGGGCAAGTGATGCACTCTATTCTTGATAGTGACGGCTCCTTAGTCAGAAGCCGGGTGAAAGAGCTCCGTCTTGCAGGCCCTGCAGAATTATAAGAGGTCCCGCAGGGCCCTGATCTCCTCCGGGAGCTCATTCCACCAGTGTGGAACCGCCACTGAAAAAAGCTCTGGCCTTGGTAGTAGCGAGCCTGGAATCTTTGGGGGAACCCTTTAAATGCTTCTGAGATGAAACAGGGGCCCCGTGCACGAGGGCGCTGCCCCAATTCTTAAAAAAATAATCTTGTGGGGCTGGTCCTTTAAGGAAGGGGGCAGAGCCCCCCACAGCCTCAATGTAACACTGGCCAAGAAGAAGAAGAGGAGAGACTGGATTTATAACCCACCCTTCACTACCCAAAGGAGTCTCCAAACGTCTTACAATCTCCTTTCCCTTCCCTTCTCCACAACAGACATCCAATTCTTAAAAAAATAATCTTGTGGGGCTGGTCCTTTAAGGAAGGGGGCAGAGCCCCCCACAGCCCCACTGTAACTATGGGCCAGAAGAAGAAGAGGAGAGATTGGATTTATACCCCACCCTTCACTACCCAAAGGAGTCTCCAAGTGTCTTACAATCTCCTTTCCCTTCCCTTCTCCACAACAGACACCCTGTGTGAGGTAGGTGGGGCTAAGAGAGCTCTCGACAGAAACTGCCTCTTTTTCAAGGACAGCTGTGCCAGAACTATGGCTTGCCCAAGGCCATTCAGCAGCTGCAACTGGAGGAGTTGCAGATTAGAGTCCGCGCACTTAGAGTCCGTGCAGATTAGAGTCCGCACACTCAACCACTACACCAAACTGGCTCCCAGGTGGGCTCCGAGCTGACTCCCCTATTTTCAAATTGTGCATGCTTCACTGCGGCCTGCTTCTCCTACTTGATTCCCTGCGGATCAAGATTTAACGTGCCTTCCTCCAAAGCTTCCGAAGACGGAGGGCTGGGGAGAGCCCGAGCGCCATCCACTTGCGCAGTTTTTCTCCATCCTCTAATAGGTTGCAGGCATCTCAAACGCCCCGTTCTGGCAACTCTCTTTGATGCATCCACGGAACGGCACAGCAGCTGGCTCTAATGTGCACAGTCCAACGGGCTTGCAAGGAAAGCCAGTGCAAACAGAACATGATTAAAAAGAGTCCCGGCGGAGGCGAGACATTCGTGCTCAGAACAGCCGAATAAATATGACACTGTTCACGGGGACGGATCCCTCTCTTAGGAATGCCCAGGCAGAGGGTCGAGGGAGCCAGATAAATTTGCCCCAAAAGACCAGCGAAGGAAACGGGGCAGGAAGCTGCCAGAGAAGCCAGCTCCACCGCAGAAAGGCTGAAGAGCCACGGAGCCCTCGGAGACCCGGGCGGGGGGAGCCCTCCACGCCCAGGGATTCCAGCCCTCCCAAAAGGGCAGGCCCGGACAGTGTGTCAACAACAGATGAGAGGGACTCGTTCTGACAAGGGGATGCCCTCTGCTCCATGGAGAGCCAGTTTGGTGTAGTGGTTAAGTGTGCGGACTCTTATCTGGGAGAACCGGGTTTGATTCCCCACTCCTCCACTTGCACCTGCTGGTGTGACCTTGGGTCAGTCACAAGCTCTGGCACAGCTGTTCTTGAAAAAGAGCAGTTTCTGTCAAGAGCTCTCTCAGCCCCACCTACCTCACAGGGTGTCTGTTGTGGGGAGGGGAAGGGAAAGGAGTTTGTTAGCCGCTCTGAGACACCTTTGGGTAGTGAAGGTAAAGGTAAAGGTAAAGGTTCCCTTGCTCGAAAGCCAGTCGAATCCGACTCTAGGGTTGCGGTGCTCATCTCTGTTTCAAAGCCGAAGAGCCAGCGCTGTCCGAAGATGTTTCCGTGGTCATGTGGCTGGCATGACTAAACACCAAGGTGCACGGAACGCTGTTACCTTCCCACCGAAGTGATACCTATTTATCAACTAGCAATTTCTTGCTTTCGAACTGCTAGGTTGGCAGGAGCTGGAACTAGAGACAGGAGCTCACCCCATCATGCGGCACTCAGGTCTCGAACTGCTGAACTACTGACCTTTCACAGCCTGCAGTTCAGCATCTTAACCACTTGAGCCACCACAGCTCCTGGGTAGTGAAGAGTGGGATATAAATCCAATCTCTTCTCTTCCTCTTCTTCTGCTCCCAGGATCTTGCTTAAAGGCACCCAAGCTGTGTCGGACACATGACCAGGAGATGGGAAAGGCCTGCCAGGCGCTTCACCGCAGTCGGCAGCTGGACAGGCCGTGAGAGAGCATCACCGGGTAATGAGAAGGCTGGTCTGGGGTTGCCATCCTCAGACCCAGGAGGTCACGGCTTCTGACGGTGGCTTCATCCAGAAAGGACATCCACATAACGGTGTGAATCGAGAGGGCGGTTTCTTCAGGACTAAAAAAAGTTTTAGCAATGAGAAAGCCCACCTCCGCCCCTACTCGCTTGGCTCAGTTACAGCTAGTCTTTCAAAAAGCGAGGGAAACCACTCCAAATTTTTGTCCCCTTTGCAGCCCACTGCCAGATATAGGATGAGGTCCAAGGACTAGCCCCCTTCCACAAGAATGTAAGAACATAAGAGAATCCCATGTTGGATCAGGCCAATGGCCCATCCAGTCCAACACTCTGTGTCACACACTGGCCAAAAACACCAGGGGCCATCAGGAGGTCCAGCAGTGGGGCCAGGACACCAGAAGCCCTCCCACTGTTGACCCCGCCCCCAAGCATCAAGAATACAGAGCATCACTTGCCCCACACATGAGAAGCCAATGTTGGATCAGGCCAATGGCCCATCCAGTCCAACACTCTGTGTCACACAGTGGCCAAAAACACCAGGTGCCATCAGGAGGTCCACCAGTAATAGCCACTGATGGACCTCTGCTCCGTATGTTCATCCAATTCCCCCTTGAAGCCATCCATGCTTTTAGCTGCCACCACCTCCTGTGGCCGTGAATTCCATGTGTTAATCACTCTTTGGATGAAGAAGTCCTTCCTTTTATCTTTTCTAACCTGACTGCTCAGCAATTTCATGGTGTGCCCATGAGTTCTTGTCTTGTGAGAAAGGGAGAAAAGTACCATAATCTTATAAACCTCGATCATGTCACCCCTCCAAGCTAAAGAGTCCCAAGCGCCTTAACCTTTCTTCATAGGGAAAGTGTTCCAACTCTTTGATCATTCTAGTTGCCCTCTTATGCACTTTTTCCAAAGCTATAATATCCTTTTTAAGATGTGGTGACCAGAACTGCACACAGTACTCCAAATGAGGTTGCACCATTGATTGAGGTCCATCCGCTACACGGTTGAGATCTCCTTTCGACTTTCCCCCGGGAATCTTTGTTAGCAGATTCTTCAGCACCCTCCCCCTTGCCCAGCACCTTCCAGCACTTATCCCCCACCCTCCCCATGCTCACCGCCAAGGGATGGTGAGGCTCTTGGAGGCCACAGACCACTGGAAGGACACCAGTGTCCAAAGCTAGAGAGAGTGGGGCAGGTGATGCACTCTATTCTTGGTGCTGGAGGGGGCAGCAGTGGGAGGGCTTCTGGTGCCCTGGCCCCACTGCTGGACCTCCTGATGGCACCTGGTATATTTTGGCCGCTGTGTGACAGAGTGTTGGACTAGACGGGCCATTGGCCTGATTCAACATTGGCTTCTCTTATGTTCTTATGTTCTTATGAGTGCAAGGGGGAGGGGACGGGCAAATAAACACATGCAGGTCCCTTCTGCTGAGCCATTGGTCTACCAAGGTCAGCCTTGTCTCCTCTGGTTGCTGGCACCTCTTCAGGGACTCCTGCAGAGAAAGGCCTGATCCTTTTTGACTGCAGATGCCAGGATTAAAATGCAAAACTGAGGCTTGACCCCCCTCCCCCCGGGGGGAAAGTCGAAATGAGATCTCAACCGTTTGTTTTAACAGGAAGTGGCATTTCGAAAAAAAAAACACACACGCACCCCTCAAAGTAACCCTGGGGCCTCCCACAGTTGCTTTGAAGCGACATTGAAGATACCATTGAAGATCTGAGATCCTCAGCACAGATCTCTCGTGTCTTGTATGGTCTGGATGTAAGGCTACGCCTTCTCTCCCACACCATTTTCTCAACTGGAAATGGACCTGGGGGCCACTACGTGCCCTGGGTGAGTACAGCCTTTCCTTCCATTCCCTCACCGCTAGCCTGCAGTAGCATCGGCCCCTATCTCATTGTGTGTGCCAACAAAATGTTTAAGAGCATCAGAAAAGCCCTGCTGGATCAGACCAGCGGTCCCTCTGGTCGACCATCCCGTTTCTCACAGTAGCCACCCAGTTGCCTGGGAGGGCCAGCAGACACCGCACGGAGTCCCAAGCCTTCCCCTGACGCTGCCTCCTACTAGCCCTGGGATTCAAAGGTTTGCTGGAGGTTCCCTTTGGTCACCACGGCTAGTAGCAGTTGATGGGCCTCCACGGATCTGCCTGACCTCCTTTTAAAGTTGTCTATGATTATGGGCCATCACTATCTCCACCAACAGTGAGTTCTGGTTTAATTACTCATTGTGTCCGAGCAGACGGCTCTTTAGATCCACGCGAGGCACGATTGCCTCACGGATCTAAAGTTAATGTCCACACACAAACATCTGGGAAATGTCCCTCTTCCATGGGCATCCCATTTTGCCGCGCTTCGGAGGTGTACTTAAAAGTTAATACTTTAAATATGACTTATGCTCAGTTTTGGAAGCAGGAGCAGGTACCCAACAAATGGGAATGGATTAAAAAAAATGATTTTTATGATTGAAATGGACAAGCTGACAAGAAAACTTCATGGAAAAGAAGACAAAGAATTTTTAGCAGATTGGAAAGATTTTAAAGACTATTTAGAACTTAACTGGGATGTGAAAAAACAGATTGCTATGTTTTGATAGTTATTAATAACTATAATAATAGAGGTATTGTAAGAAAAGGGATTGTAATTGTGAAATATAGAAAAGGAAAATATTGGAAATTATGTACTGAATATTGAAAATGAATTGAATGAAAGTGAATATTGATAGAAATGCTAATGGGGCTGGAGCATCGTTGGAAGCCAGGGGAGGGGGGATAAAAATTTTTAGAAAAGGATATGATAAGAATTGGTTGTTGAATATGGAACATGTTATTATATCCTGTTAATAAATTTTCTTAAAAAAAAAAAAAAAGGTAACACTTTAAATCTGGGGTTTTCGGTTACCTGCGGGACAACTGTGGACTTTCATCCGTCTGATTGTTCCACCAGCATGCAATCCTCCCATTGACATCAGACCATCCCGAGCAGGCGCCATTTTAAAAAATCTCTACACATGCGCCGATCAACAAGGATGCGCTATCATGTCTATGCACATGCACAAAAAGTTTTTTTAAAAAAACTACCATGCGCCTCCTTCAACAAGGATGCGCTGTGACGCCTATGTGCATGTGCAAAAAGGTTTTTTTTTCCTTCAGTGGACGCCATCCAGACAATCCACAATGGAGGCAGCACTCAGTAAGGCGATTTCCCCGAGGGATGTCTGGTCATGCGACGATGGATTAAAAAGATTGGGATCAAATTCGAGCTGGCATAATGGCGGGATTAGCTGCCCGTCTGAACACACTCACTGAGTGAAAAAGTATTTGCGCTGGTCTGTCCGGAACCTATTTGCCAATGATTTCATTGGGTTCACCAAGTGCTAGTGATACCCCTCATCCCCACTGGTGAAATAAGAGCCGAAGGGGTCATTTTACCACACTGTCAACGTGGATAGTAACCATTCACGGACCTCTCCTCCATGAATCTGTCGTTTTAAGCTGTCTACACTCTCTGGCAGCGAATTCCACAATTTAATCGCTTTTTGAGTAAAGAAGTTATCTCCTTTTGCCCATCCTAAACCTACTGCCCATCAACTTCCCTGGGTGCCCTTCAGTTCTAGTATTACGGGAGAGTTTAAAAAGTTCTCTCTCTCCACTCTCTACATCATGCGTTGTTCTATAAAGCTCTATTGGCACCAGTCACATGGAGAATTTGCCACGTGGAAGGCACAAATGTTAGGTTCATTTTTGGGGCGCGATCACAGTGCAACATCTGGGAAGTGTAGCACTCCCATGGGCAACCTGTGGCATCCCGCCAAAGATGCAGAGTTAAAAAATACCACGGAAAGAGTACTAGTTTCCGGGAATTCACTGCCACAAGAGGTGGTGGCAGCTACAAGCACGGACAGTTTCAAGAGGGAATTAGATAAACATCTGGAGCAGAAGTCCATCAGTGGCTATTAGCCACAGGGTATAGATGGGAACTCTCAGTCTGGGGCAGGTGATGCACTCTGTTCTCGGTGCTGGAGGGGGCAGCAGTGGGAGGGCTTCTAGTGTCCTGGCCCCACTGCTGGACCTCCTGAGGGCACCTGGTATTTTTGGCCGCTGTGTGACACAGAGTTTTGGACTGGAGGGGCCATTGGCCTGATTCAACATTGACTTCTCTTATGTTCTTATGAAATGCAGGGCAAAGGCGGGCGTCTGACCGTGGGAGCGCCAATATCCCATGGCATCCGGCACCCGCCCATGTCCTGTCGCAAACTGGAGGTTGTAAGTTTCCATTGGATGCGCATCAATGCCAAACAGCGCATGCACACAAACAAGGCATTGATGTCAGCTCCGCACCCTGGAATGGCGCATGCGCACAAAGAAACAGCGCTGCTTGTGTGATCACGCCACACCGCTTCTTTGCCACGCTTCAGCATCGCCGCGTGATCGGCAGCTAACAGCTGACGTGCAGCAACCCGGGGGACTGTGTGATCGGGCTACCGCACTTTATTCCGCTCCGGGGCGAACAGCCATGCCTCCCCCTATGTTATCTGGCCCGTGTGACGGGGGCCATTGTTCCCCTCCCTAGCTGCCTTTTTCTTGATGAGGAAGTCACAGGCTCTCCAGCCTCTCCTCCTAGGAAAGATGCTCCAGCCCCTTGTGATCCTCTTGGCTGCCCCTCTGCTGCACTTTTTTCCAGCTCTGCAACCCTCTTTCTGAAGCCTGGTGAAGACCAGAACGGCACTCAGTATTCCAAATGAGGTTGCACCATTAGATGTATCCGGGGGGCATTACAATACCAGCCATTTTAGTTTCAAACCGTTTCCTGATCATTCCTGGCACGGGGTTGGCCTTTGTTGCCACTGCTGCACACTGAGTTGTCGTTTTCCTTGAGCTCTCCACTACAATCCTCTTTCTTTCATTATCCTACAAAGGTCTCCCTTGGCGAGATCTGCACGTATCTCTGCTGAATGGAAAACATCCCAACTGACGTCCCTCAGCTTTTAGCCAGCCAAATGCCAGTTTGGTGTAGTGGTTAACTGCGCAGACTCTAATCTGGAAGAACCGGGCTTGATTCCCCACTCCACCACTTGCAGCTGCTGGATGACCTTGGGCAAGCCATAGTTCTGGCACAGCTGTTCTTGAAAAAGAGCAGTTTCTGTCAGAGCTCTCTCAGCCCCACCTACCTCCCAGGGTGTCTGTTGTGGGGAGGGGAAGGGAAAGGCGTTTGCAAGCCACTCTGAGACACCTTTGGGTAGTGAAGGGCGGGGTAGAAATCCAATCTCTTCTTCTTCTTCTTCTTCTTCTTCTTCTTCTGTGAATTGTGACCAGGTCTGAAAATGTTCTAACATCATGATCATTTTCCCCCACAGTGCTTACCAGCTAAAACAACTACATGCCAGAACATTATAAGTTCAGGTCTGGATTAGTTAAGACCCCAACGTGCTTTCTTAGCAGACCGTCTTCTCCCTTTCCAAGGAGGAAGAAGAAGAAGAAGAGAAGAGATTGGATTTATACCCCACCCTTCACTGCCCAAAGGCATCTCAGAGTGGCTTACAAACTCCTTTCCCTTCCCCTCCCCACAACAGACACCCTGGGAGGTAGGTGGGGCTGAGAGAGCTCTTGACAGAAACCACTCTTTTTCAAGAACAGCTCTTATCAGAACTACGGCTTGCCCAAGGTCATCCAGCCAGGTGCAAGTGGAGGAGTGGGGAATCAAACCCGGTGCTCCCAGATAAGAGTCCGCGCACTTAACCACTACACGGAGAACTTGCAGCCAAGCTCAGACCTGTGGGCCTAGGTGACCACTGGATGCGGCAGCAGGTGCCAGTGAGGAAGGTCGTCCGCACCCCTTAACAAGCAACTGCTGGACTCCCTGACTGGCTGTTCTGGCTAGTTGGCTCCTGGCCAGAGGATGAGGAGGCAGGCCTGCCAATGGCAGGAGGGAGTTGAGAGTCAAGAATGTGCTGGTGGGGGCCCTGCCCTGGATAGACCAGGCAAGCTTAGTCTCGTCAGAATGGGAGGGACTTGGCTTGACAGCAGCTCATGTGGAAGGGATCTGGGTGTTCTGGTTGATCACAAGCTCAACATGAGCCTGCAGTGTGATGTGACTGCGAAGAAAGCCAATGCAATCTTAGGATGCATTAACAGAAGCATTGTGTCCAGATCATGGGAGGTGGTCGTTCCGCTCTATCCTCTAATGGTCAGGCCTCACCTGGAGTACAGTGTCCACTTTTGGGCACCACGTTTTAGGAAGGATGTCGACAAGCTCGAGCGTGTCCAGAAGAGGGCAACCAGGATGGTGAGAGGGTTGGGATCCAACAAGTCTTTCAAGGAAAGGCTGAAGGAGTTGGGTCTGTTCAGCCTGGGAAAGAAAAGGCTTAGAGGGGACATGATGGCAGTCTTCAAGTATTTGAAGGGCTGTCATGTAGAAGACGGAGCAGATCTATTCTCTCTTGCTCCGGACTGCAAGACTAGTTCTAATGGGTGGAAATTACAAGGGAGTCAATGCCAGCTAAATATCAGGAGAAACTTCCTAACTGTCAGAGTGGTTGAGCCGTGGAACAGTCTGTTTCGGGAGGTGGTGGATGCTCCTTCCCTGGACGTTTTCAAGCGGAGGCTGGATGACCATCTTTCGGGGATGTTGTAGGGCTCTCTTTCGGCTGTGCTCCTGCAGAGTGCAGGGGGCTGGACTAGATGACCTGCAAGGTTCCTTCCAACTCTAACATTCTATGATTCTATGAAATCAGAAGCTAAGCAGGGTTGACTCTGGCAAGAACTTGGATGGGAGACCTCCTTGGAATACCAGAGGTGGGAGGCGGGGGCAGGCTTTATTCAGCCACCTCTCTGAATAGCCTCCAGGCCCACAGTAGGGGTCAGTCACCAGAGGGCGCCATGACTTCCAGGTGCGTGCGCACACACACGAAAAATACAGGAATGTGCCAGTGGGGGAAGGAGGGGTGTGGGGACCATGGTGTGTGTGTGTTTAGAGCACCACACCCAGCTGGCAGTACAGGGAGTTTGCCGCCTCCACGAGCCTCCATTAGCAAGAAAAACCAACAGCCTCCAGAAAAGAGGGGTGGGAGGGAGGGAGATTGGGCTCCGGAGAACAAAGCGAGAGAGAGAAGGCCGAGCGGGAGCAAAGCGCGTCTCTTTCAGACTGTCATGAAAGGGCAAAAATGAGATCTCCTTCTTGCGGGGAACGGCCTCCAGCTGGCACTTGCTATTCATCATCAGCCTGAGAGCAGAAACTGCAAAGCGGAAGCCTCAGAAAGGGACAGAGTGATTGTGGCTGAACGCATGCTCACGCAGAGGGGCGACGGGGCAGAGCAGGACATGATGCTGAAAGAGCCCCGGACCTGGGGGGGCGCCGGGACACACCCTCCTCTTCCTCTCTGAAACTGAGAATCTCCAAAAGCGGCTAAGCCCCCAGAAGTCCCTACAGGAAACTTGAGATCGGTCCCTTGTGAAAAGCAGGAAATCTGCACAGGCTCAGGGGCACTGTGGGCATGTCAAGACGGACCACCAGCCCAGAACCATTAACTATCACGCCTGCTTCTCTTCTTCCTCAAGCCTGAGGGCATACAGGAGACTCTCCCATTCCATCCTCCCAAGAACTCCCCCCGCAGCAAAGTAGGCTAGACTGAACGTGGCTGGGCAGTGATTTGAACCCAGGCCTCTCTGATTCACATCCAGCACTAACCACTGACCCCTGACTGGTTGGCCTTCCCCTTCACAAGGCTATCCCCTCAAACAGGATTCAGATCCTACTGGCCACTCCAATACCAAAGCAGAGACGGAGCCCCAGCCGGCACAGACAGAGCCGGTGCAAAGGAAAGAGCAAAGTTTCTGCAGGAACTGTTCCAGAGGACTCAAGACTCAATTGGGGCAGGAGACACAGGGCAGAAATTCCACCCCCCAGCCGTTCATCTCTGGCTCCCTTAGGTAAGTTACTCAGTAAGGGAAGGGTTCTTTCCAGATCCTCATCAGTTTGGTGAAGTTGTTTTACTATGCCCATAAAGGTATTGTATTTGTAGTTGTTAGGAGCACGGACTCTAATCTGGGGGAACCAGGTTTGATTTCCCACTCCTCCACTTGCAGCTGCTGGTGTGACCTTGGGCCAGTTACAAGATGTTTCAGAGCTGTTCTCTCAGGAGCAGTTCTCAAAGGAGCTCTCTCAGCCCCACCTACCTCACAGGGTGTCTGTTGTGGGGAGGGGAAAGGAAAGGAGATTGTAAGCCGCTCAGGTAGTGAAGGGCGGGGTATAAATCCAATCTCTTCTTCTTCTCAGTGGCCACCCAAATGCCCACAAAGTCTTCCCCCCGGTACCTGATTTGAATCCTTGGGGTCCCCAGCACAGTCCCCAGTATCTCCAGTAGCAGAAGTTGGGAACCACAGCCTTGCTTCGGACAGCCACTGCCAGCCAATGAGTTAGACAGACCAATCATACATGGTCACTGAGGTGCCAACTCAATGCCCTGGCCTGAAGGTGCCAGTCCCTAATGCCACCTATGGAGACTTCATTGTGTTCCTGGTACATTTCAGAACACCAGATGCATTATATTGCTTTAACCTTGTCTGATGCGTTCAGCTGCAAGAGAGACAGAGAGATCTGCAGAGACGCTGCAGTATTCGAATGGCCCAGGTGCCTTTTAAGAGGCCGTCCTCCAAGGGAGGCAGGGGCAGAGGCAGATTCCCGGGACCTGTGGTTGGAGGGGCACAAGGTCTGGCTCTCTCCCCGTGTCGTTCAAGAAGTCTGCGAGGCCTGTGACGAAGACCGTGCGTAGTCCTGGAATGGATGGGGAGGACACCCAGCCGTGCATCGCCTCAGCGAAATTGCCCGGAGCTACCATCTCTGTACTGAGTCAGTGCCCGAATGTGATGGTCCCGGGGGGAGTAGAGTAAACCCAGGTAAGATGGAAGGGAGGCTGGCTGGTAAGATGTTGGTGCTGACCGGGCAGCTCTTCCCACGACTGAAAGGGTGCAGTTTCAGCGGTGGACCGAATGTAAAGCTTGGGAGTCCTATTAGACACAGTTCATCTACTAAGAAAAGGTATAAACACGGTAGTGAACAACGCTTTTCTCCCCAGCTCCATTTCATTCAGAAGTTGCCCCGTTTCTGCAGACATCTGATCTGGCCACGCTGATTCATCCTATGGTAACCTCAAGGCTGGATTACTGTAACGCAGTGCACATAGGCCCTCCCTTGAAGATAGTTTGGAAACTTCCGCTGGTGCAAAATGCAGTGGCCTGTTTGTTATTGGGGCTGACCGTTTGGACCACATGACGCCCGTCCCGAAGTCACGTCACTGGCCGCCTGTCCCAAGATGTCCTTCATGACCTCAGGCTCACATCCTCGAGGAACCAGCGCTCTCGATATGAACCTGCACGGCAAGAACACTTTCGTAACAGGGGTCTCCTCACAGCCCCTCACTTTTGAAGATATGGCTGGTGGCATCCCCAGCCTTTTCCGTAGCTTCCCGGAGAGAGACTCTTGCAAGGGCTGAGGCAGGATCCCGCATTCAGGGCTCTCCGGCAAGGTCGTAAGACGGGACTACCAAAAGAGTGTATAGGGGAGCTTCATCTAATCTGTTTTTTAATTATCTGTTTTAATTAACTGTTTTCAGTTTAATAGATTATTGTTTTTGTATTGCTGCCTACTTTCGTCACCCACCTTGGTCTTGACTGTGCTGGGAGAAAGGCCAACTGTATAAATGTTCTGAATAAAAAAATGCTCCATCACCCATCCGTTGAGCTCATACCCTGCCCACGGGTGATGCTCCATGCAGGCAACTCGAATGTGCTTAAGCGTGAGGAAAAGGCTTGCAAGGTGCATGCAGAATTCTGTACCCCTTTGTCACAGCTGTTGCTCCACCACCAGGTCTGAAGTAACCCCCAATTAAAAGGCACGTTGTTAAAATAAAAAAATATAATGTTTGACGTTTTCAGCCGACCCCATCGGTCTGTTTTATTG
Source organism: Gekko gecko (assembly GCA_029375565.1). Lineage (NCBI taxonomy): Eukaryota > Metazoa > Chordata > Lepidosauria > Squamata > Gekkonidae > Gekko > Gekko gecko. The sequence continues at coordinate 3,077,013 of JAPDNY010000005.1, forward strand.
TATTTATAGTCTGTCTCTCTCACTGAGACTTGAGGTGGATTACACAGTGCAAGTCAACGTGATCAAGAAGATGGCAATGTAATAGGACGAGGGTTACAGGAATCGGAAACAAGGCACGGAGACTTGCTGTGTTAAGTAACAGAAAATGGTTCTCCCTGAGTAGAAAACCATGTAGTAGCCGCGGGATAATAGAGATGGCAAACAGATAATGCACGCTAGTCCCTGTGCTGCAGTCCACTGTGCCATTCCCTTCACCAAAGCGTCTTCCTGGACCTTACAATGTAGCTCTATTACCTTTAGGGGGGGAAACGCCTGCCTGAACAATTCTGTTTTACATAGTTTATGAAGCGACGGAGGTTTGGGGGGCCTTTCTGACTTCCTCCGGCAGACCAGTCTGTAAGGTCGGGGGGGGGGCCTCAAGACAGAAGGCACATGAACAGGCAGCTCTTGATTTGACCATTTGCAGGGTGGCGCCCCAGGAAGGAGCTACTCAGACGAGCACAGGAGGAGAGGCGGTCTTGCCGATGTGGGGGCGCAAGGCCGTGAAGGGCTTTGTATGTGACAGCCAATGTCTTGAATGGAAACCAGTCATGGGTGGACAGCTAACAGAGTGACTGCAGAATGGGACTAATATGCAAGCGCTGTCCAGTTCCCGGGGGGTAGCCATCTTGGTCTAAGGTAGAACAGCTGGATTCGAGAACAACAAGATTTTCGGGGTACGAACTTTCAAGACTCAACGCTCTAGTTGGTCCCTAAGGTGTCACTGGGCTCAGATCCAGATTCCCTGTCCAGCGCCTGATAACAACCAAGCTACGGCGTTCTGCATCAACCGTTGTCCCCAAGTTGGCTTCAAGGGCAGGCCCACGGGGAGTGCATTACAATAGTCTAATCTTGTTGTTACCGTGGCGTGGATCCAGGTGGCCAGATCAGCTGAGTCAGAGTAAGGGACCATTTTCCAGGCTTGACTAAGTGAGGGGGGGGGAAGCTTTTTCTTTTTTGGCAGCTGTATTAACTTTGCTTCTCCAAGGGTAATGCTGGACCCGGTATGACCCCTAAGCTCTTGAGTGAGTCAGCCAGGGCCCGCTGAACGCCACGACAGGTGGGAAGCACCGTGCCCTTCAAGACCTCTGCCTTCCTGGCCAGCACGGCCTCCGTCTTGTTGGGGTTCAGTTTGAATTTATGCGCTCTCGGCCCCTCAGCCACAAAGGTCAGGCAACGGCTCAAGATCTCGACTGCATCCCCAGGAGATCTGGACAGAGAGATCTGGATATAGACCTGGTTGTTGTCAGCATAACAGAAGAACATAAGAGAAGCCCATGTTGAATCAGGCCAATGGCCCATCCAGTCCAACACTCTGAGTCACACAGTGGCCAAAATATACCAGGTGCCACCAGGAGGTCCAGCAGTGGGGCCAGGACACTAGAAGCCCTCCCACTGCTGCCCCCTCCAGCACCAAGAATAGAGTGCATCACCTGCCCCAGACTGAGAGTTCCCATCTATACCCTGTGGCTAATAGCCACTGATGGACTTCTGCTCCAGATGTTTATCTAATTCCCTCTTGAATACTTATGACATCCAATTCCAAAATGACAAATGGTTTCTTTGAAGAGTTCTACAGACATCGAATAGCATCGGGGACAAGACTGTACCCTGTGGAACTTCACAGGTTGATGGCTCGTGAGTTGCCCGATCTGGATCCGTTTGAGCACATGCCCATTTTTAGCCCATCCTTCTTCCACAGAGCTTGCAACCGTGGGCACTGCAGCAGCGGCATGCCCTCCCTCGCCCACCTCCAGTGGTGCCAGAGGGCCAGCTTCCTGCTCCAAGGAAGTGTCCTCGCAATTTTTGTTCTTGTTCAGTCGCACAGTCGAGTCCGACTCTTCGCGACCCCATGGAGCAGATTACGCCAGGCCCTCCTGTCTTCTGCCGTCCTCTGAAGTTTGCTCAATTTCACATCCGTTGCATCGATGACACCGTCTAACCATCTCATCCTTTGCCGTCCCCTTCTTCTTTGACCTTCAATCTTTCCCAGCATCATCAGGGTCTTCTTCAGTGAGGGCTCCCTTCTCATTTGGTGGCCAAAGTTTTTGAGCGTCAACTTCAGGATCCCCTGGAGAAGGAAATGGCAACCCACTCCAGTATCTTTGCCAAGAAAACCCCATGGACAGTGACGAAAGGTCCTCGCAATGCTCCTGCGCAAACATAAAGACGCTTGGCACAGCATTCAAGATGAAAATGAATGCATGGACGCATCAAGCAGCCTCCTACTGAATCAGACCACTGGTACGTTTCGGCTGTGTTCCTGCAGAGTGCAGGGGGTTGGACTAGATGGCCTGCAAGGTCCCTTCCAACTCTAACGTTCTATGATTCTATGATTCTACGTCGTAGTCTTCACAGACGGGCAGTGGTTGGCTCTCCAGGGTCCACAGCAGAGATCTTTCATATCACCTAGCATCTAACCCTTTCAAGTGAAGATGCCAGGGATTGAACCTAGGACCTTCTGCATACCAAGCAGATGATCTACCGCTGAGATTCAGACCACCACCCCCCTTCCTGGAACAAGATTGAGGTTAATTTGAGAGGAAAAGTTCAACTGCCAATTGTGCTTGCTCTGAAGTTCTCAGCACTGCCATTGTTTGTTCCAGGAAGGGAAGCCAGAGAGCTCCACGGCTGCATTTTGCTCACCACACACTTGGCTTGGGGAATGCAAAACTGAGCCCCGACCATAACATTCCACGTGAACACACATAAAGCTGCCTTCTACTGAATCAGACCACTGGTCCATCAAAGTCAGTATTGTCAACTCAGACTGCCAGCAGCTCTCCAGGGTCTCAGACACAGAGGTCTTTCCTCTCACCTCCTGCCTGGTCCTTTTTCACTAGAGATGCCGGGGACTGAACCTGGAACCTTCTGCATGTCAAGCAAGTGCTCTTTCATTAAGCCACAGTCCCTCTTTACAGCTCACCAGGGTCTCAGGAGGAGGTCTTCCCCATTACCTGCTGCCTGGTCCTTTTTAACTGGAGATGCTGGGAACTGAACCTGGGACCTTCTGCGTGCCAAGCAGAGGCTCTACCACTGAGCCATGGCCCCTCTTTACAGCTCTCCAGGGTCTCAGGTGGAGGTCTTCCCCATTACCTGCTGCCTGGTCCTTTTAACAGGAGATGCCGGGGATTGAACCTGGGACCTTCTGCATGCCAAGGAGATGCTCTACCCCTGAGCCACAGCCCCTCTGTACAGCTCTCCAGGGTCTCAGGCAGAGGTCTTTCCCATCACCTACTGCCTGGTCCTTTTTAACTGGGGATGCCGGGGACTGAACCTGGGCCCTTCTGCATGCCAAGCAGAGGCTCTGTCACTAAGCCACAGCCCCCCTTTACAGCTCTCCAGAGTCTCAGGCAAAGGTCTTTCGCATCACCTCCTGCCTGGTCCTTTTAACAGGAGATGCCGGGGATTGAACTTGGGACCTTCTGCAGGCCAAGCAGAGGTTCTGCCACTGAGCCACGGCCCCTCTTTAAAGCTCTCCAGAATCTCAGGCAAAAGTCTTTCACATCACCTCCTGCCTGGTCCTTTTAACAGGAGATGCCGGGGATTGAACTTGGGACCTTCTGCAGGCCAAGCAGATACTCTACCACTTAGCTACCACCCCTTAAGAACTTCCCTTATTTATTTTATTATTTATCAATTGAATTTATTAACAGCTCAGGGCAGTATACAGCATAATCAGATAAAACATTGCATAAAAAAAATTAAGACCAGGCTAAAACAGTAAAACATCCAGATCAACAATCTAATTAGCTGTAGATGACACTAAAATCCTAACAGCGCTGCTGTCTCATGGGGGAAGGGGCAGGGGAGGCGAGGATGGGAGCAATGTTCCCTCTAAGCTGAGTTAGTGTGAGCTAGCTCAGTTTTTTAGCCTCTGGCTCACACATTTTGTCTTCGTTCAGGAAGGATGGCTCCCAGAGCAAACTAATTTATGCAGTAACCAAATCGCTCGCTCACAACTTTAATGCCAGGAGCTCACAGAGTAGAATTCTTGCTCACAAGACTCCACAGCTCAGCGGGAAATTTGCATGGGCATGCCACGACGGAACCGTCGCTGTCCTCAATCAAACACCTGGCAGAACATCTCTCTGCCTTGCATGCCCTGCAGAACTATAATATATCCCATAGGGCACAGAGAGCTCCACCAGGGCAGAGAAAGCCTCAGCTCTGGTCAAGGACAGCCAGATGTCTCTCAGGCCAGGGACCACCAATAAAATCTCCTGAGCATAACGCTCTTCCAGGGGCATCCCAGGAAAGGCAGTCCCGAAGGTATGTACACGGCCCCTGGCTATTAAGGGCCTTAAAGGCCAACCTTGAGGAAACTCCACGCGGACCACCTTCACCGCGTCAAGCTTCAGGGGCCGGCACCAACACCCTCCTCAAACACTGCAGAATCACAAAGAGCTGATACAGCTGCAGCCGCTGCCTGCAGAGGCAAAATCATTGCAGGCTTCCTAGAGGCCAGCATGCTGCTAATTCCAGCACCTCATCCGATGGCACCGAATTCACACACACCCTGCCCCAGGCCATAGGGAAGCCCCTCTGTCTGCAGTCAGAATGACGAAAAAGTGAGGGGAGGGTGTCTGATCTTAGGAGGTATGAACAGAAGCCTTGTGTCCAGATCATGGGAGGTGGTCGTTCCACTCTATTCTGCTCTGGTCAGCCCTCACCCGAAGTCCTGTGTCCAGTTTTGGGCATCACACTTTAGGAAGGATGTGGACAAGCTTGAGCAATGTCCAGAAGAGGGCGACCAGGATGAGGAGAGGGTTGGAATCCAAGTCTTATGAGGAAAGCCTGAAAGAGTTGGATCTTTTTAGCCTGGGAAAGAGAAGGCTTAGAGGGGACATGATGGCAGTCTTCAAATATTCGAAGGGCTATCATGTAAAAGATGGAGCAGATCTATTCTCTCTTGCTCCAGATTGCCAGACTAGGTCTAATGGGTGGAAATTACAAGGGAGTTGTTACCAGATAAATATCAGGAGAAACTTCCTAACTGTCAGAGTGGTTGAGCAGTGGAACAGTCTGCCTCGGGAGGTGGTGGATGCTCCTTCGCTGGACGTTTCCAAGCGGAGGCTGGACGACCATCTTTGGGGTATGTTGTAGGTACGTAGGGCTCTCTTTCGGCTCTGCTCCTGCAGAGTGCAGGGGGTTGGACTAGATGACTTGCAAGGTCCCTTCCAACTCTAACATTCTATGATTTTATGATTCTATGACCCCCAGAGTCTTAATCTGCTGTTTCTGTCCCGTTCCCAAAGAGGCAACCTCTAGCACCTGTTCCACAAAAAGGGGATTGCCTCTCTGGCAGCAGGGAGCCAAGCTCTGGCGACACCTATTGCAGCCTCGGGATGGGGGGGGTGCCCATCTCTCACAGGCGAGGATCCAAAAGAGGGTCTCCGTGAATTGTCCCTTGACCAGTGCAGAAGAGCCCCTTGACCAGTGGATTCTGCACACCCGGTCCCTGCTCACCCCAAGGGTGCCTCTGTCCACAGGCAGGGCTCAGAAGGCAGAGGGGCTTCCCGTTTCGCAGGCCATTCATGGGGTCTTTAGTCTGAGCTGCTTCCACAGAGGGGCAAGTCCCAGAGGTGGATTCATTCTCTCAGTGAATGTGGAATAATTTGCAGTGGCAACAAGGCGTCCACACGGGGTGATTCAGGGGTTTTACATCCCCATCTCCCCCCCCCACACACACACACACACACACACACACAAGTATTGCTTGAGAGTTTTCTTTCCTGGCTTTAAAGCAAAAACTGGGAGGTATCATTATGATTTTTAAAAATGAACCCTTATGAACCCGTCCAACCATTACGGTCCTCTTCCCAGGCCCTGCTACAAGTGCCCCCTGCTTTTGATAAAGGCAGGTGGCAACCCAGGGGGAGAGGGCCCCCTTGGTCATGGGACCAAAGTTCTGGATCTCTCCCCCCCCACCACCCGGAGATGCGTCTGTCCCCATCTGCTGCTGTCTTCAGCCAGCGGGTGGAGACTTTTATGTTTCATCCGGCATTTCCTGAATGATCCCTGTTCTTTAACTCTTTTTAAAAATTGTTTTAATGATGTATATTTGGGCAGTAGTTTGACTTTAATGGTTTTATAATGTATTATTTATTTTTATTTTTTGTATTTGTACGAAAATATGGTGGGTCACATCATCTTCAATAATACAGTAAAGTTCAAAACACATTAATAAAACATTTACATTATAAACGTTTTAAATCAGTAGTTACAGCTGCTGGCGAAAATTCCAACCCAGTCGTACTGATGGATACGGCCAGTTGCTAGTAGACAGGTGGCCAGTAGGTAGGAGACAGCAACCTCGGGGGGATGGGGGGGGACATATACGGATGCCCGCTGCCTCCCTCAACGAAAAACCTGGTGGAACCGGCTTTTGTAATTTTATCGTACATAAGAACATAAGAGAAGCCAATGTTGAATCAGGCCAATGGCCCATCTAGTCCAACACTCTGTCACACAGCAGCCAAAATATACCAGGTGCCATCAGGAGGTCCAGCAGTAGGGCCAGGACACTAGAAGCCCTCCCACTGCTGCCCCCCAAGCACCAAGAATAGAGTGCATCACCTGCCCCAGACTGAGAGTTCCCATCTATACCCTGTGGCCAATAGCCACTGATGGACTTCTGCTCCATATGTTTATCTAATTCCCTCTTGAAACAGTCCATGCTTGTATCGTTTCTCTTTTAAACTGTTAGCCACCTCGGCGATCCTTGTAAAGGCAGGAAGGTATGATACAAATTTTATTAAAATATAAATAATAAAAATAAATGCGAGGGAAATGCCCTTTGATAGCCAGAAGTAGAATGGTGTGGTGGGCATGATGGGAGGAGGTAACAGTATAATCAGAAAGGTTTGAGTATCGGCACCTTCCTGTCCACTTTGACCACTGGTTGATCACAAGCTCAACATGAGCCTGCAGTGTGATGTGGCTGCGAAGAAAGCTAATGTAATCTTAGGATGCATTAACAGAAGCATTGTGTCCAGATCACGAGAGGTGGCAGCTCTGCTCTAGTCTGCTATGGTCAGGCCTCACCTGGAGTCCTGTGTCCAGTTTTGGGCACCACACTCAAGCATGTCCAGAAGAGGGTGACCAGGATGGGGAGAGGGTTGGAATCGAAGTCTTATGAGGAAAGGTTGAAAGAGCTGGGTAAGTTTAGCCTGGGAAAGAGAAGGCTCAGAGGGGACAGGATGGCAGTCTTCAAGTATTTGAAGGGCTGTCATGTAGAAGATGGAGTGGATCTATTCTCTCTTGCTCCGGATTGCAAGATGAGAGCTAATGGGGGGAAATGACAAAGGAGTCGTTACCGGCTTAATATCAGGAGAAACTTCCTGACTGTAAGAGTGGTTGAGCAGTGGAACAGCCTGCCTCGGGAGGTGGTGGATGCTCCTTTGCTGGACGTTTTCAAGAGGAGACTGGACAACCATCTTTTGGGTATGTTGTAGGTATGTAGGGGTTCCGGCTGTGTTCCTGCAGAGTGCAGGGGGTTGGACTAGACGGCCTGCAAGGTCCCTTCCAACTCTCACATTCTATGATTCTATGATTCTATGATGTTTCCGGACTGGTTGATCAAAGCAGGAAACATGGGAGCAAAGGAAGGGAAACGGCCGAAGGTGAAGAGGAGGAATAGCAGGGCGTGGAGCAAATACTGTGGAAATGGCTGCGGTTGCCGGAGTAGCTCCAGCCAAGGACAGTCCGTGTGGAAGCAGACCCGGGTCACTTCCCAGTGAGATCAGAGGCACCAATCCACAGGGAAGCAGCACCCCCCATATCTCCCAGTCCTCCCTTCGAGGAGGGGGAGGCATCAGAAGGGCGTGAGTGGTGCCTTTGACACAGGTGAGGGGAAACTGCAAGTAAACAGGCAGCCTATTGATTCCCCACCATGAACTGTCAGATAATCAATTTTCTGCGGCACACACACACACACACACAAACCAAATAGAGGGCTCTGGCTGCCAAGCTCAGTAGGACAACCCGAGGGGAGTAGAGAGATGCTCTTGACTGGCTGCACAGAGCCTTCCTGCTGGGGATATGCCTGATCCCAGCAGCAGCAGCCCCCCCCCAATCCCCCCGCATGGCAGGTGAGTTTTGGGGACTGTCCCCCCCCCTTGTGCCAGAACTGAGCCTTCAGAACAGGCTCTGGGGGCAAAGTCTTGGTGAGCTCCGGTTCGAATTCCACCGCTTTAGAAGCTGGTCTCAGATACCTTACGAAAAACACGCGGGCAAGCAGAACAGAGCTCAACAGGAAGGCTGCAGTCCTGTGTTCAAGCAGGGGCAGGGCAGCCTAGTGGTAGCCCTGTATATGCTTCGAAGAGCTTTATGCTCTAGTGGCTCAAGTGGTTAAGATGCTGAACTGCAGGCCGGAAGGTCGGTAGTCCACCGGTTCGAGACTTGAGTGCCACATGACGGAGTGGGTTCCCGTCTCTGGTCCCAGCTCCTGCCAACCTAGCGGTTCATAAGAACATAGGAGAAGCCAATGTTGAATCAGGCCAATGGCCCATCTAGTCCAACATAAGAACATAAGAACATACATAAGAGAAGCCAATGTTGAATCAGGCCAATGGCCCATCTAGTCCAACACTCTGTCACACAGCGGCCAAAATATACCAGTTGCCTTCAGGAGGTCCAGCAGTGGGGCCAGGGCACCAGAAGCCCTCCCACTGCTGCCCCCTCCAACACTCTGCCACACAGTGGCCAAAATATACCAGGTGCCATCAGGAGGTCCAGCAGTGAGGCCAGGACGCTAGAAGCCCTCCCACTGCTGCACCAGAGTTCAAAAGCAAGAAATTGCAAGTCGATAAATAGGTACCACTTCGGTGGGAAGGAAACAGTCTTCCGTGCTCCTCGGTGTCTAGTCATGCCGGCAACATCTTCGGACAGTGCTGGCTCTTCGGCTTGGAAGCAGAGATGAGCACCGCATCCCTAGAGTCGGATTCGACCGGCTTTCGAGCAAGGGAAACCTAGTCGACATCTCCTGGTTGGTCCCTGGCCCGAGAGACATCCGTCTAGCCTCGACCAGGGCCAGGGCCTTCTCTGCCCTGGCCCCCACCTGGTGGATCTTACTTGGTTCCGCAGGGCCTGCAAGACGGAGCTGTTCCGCCAGGCTTTTGGTTGAGGCAGCGGGCGCCCACATACGGCCCAAAGTGGCTTACACCGTTCCCCACTCAAGACGTGCCAAGAGCACTGGCAGGTGCGGGAGTACCCTTCCCGCTGGGTGTCGCCTTGTGGGTGACATGAACACACAGGAAGCTGCTTTTCCTGAATGAGGCCCTTGGAGTCCATCAAAGTCAGTACTGTCTAGTCAGACGGGCAGCAGCTCTCCAGGGTCTCAGGCGGAGGCTTCTCACGTCATCTTTTAACTGATCCTTTCAACTGGAGATGGTTGAACAGGGATGCTAAGCAGATGCTCTGCCGTTGAGCCACAGCCCCTCCCCTCATGATGCAACCCTCTCAGTGCGCTCCCTCTCTCTCTCTGTCCTGCTCCAGCCAACGTTCCCTCTAAGATGAGTTAGTGTGAGCTAGCTCACAGTTTTTTTAGCCTCCGGCTCACACGTTTTGTCCTCGCTCAGGAAGGGATGGGGCTCCACAGCAAACCAGTTTGTGCAGCAGGCAAATCGCTCGCTCACGGCTTTTAACGCCAGCAGCTCACAAAGTAGATTTCTTTTGCTGACCAGACTCCACCGCTTAGAGGGAGAGCATTGCCTCCAGTACCTTCAAGCCCATCCAGGCGTCCACCACCCACGCCAGTCGCCTCCCGGTCTCCAAGCATAAGCAATGAGCATGCGCATCCCTCCGACACGGGTGAGAGGCTGCCGAGCACGTAAAATGTGCACTGGGCTCCTGCCAGAGCATGCATTCAAGAGGTGCCACTGGGGAGCAAGGACTCCTCTTAAAGCCCCCCACACACTGCCTGTCCCTTTCCCCTTCCTGCCCTGAACTCCCAGTGCCGTGTCGCACATAGAGGGGAGGATCGCAGAGATCCCGGCCCCCTCCCCATCGATTGAATACAAGCAGAGGAGAAGGGCGGGGGTACCTTGATCTTTGCTCCAGACCTGCCGTGCCCTGAAGCTGGCTGGAGGCCCCCTGCCGAGGAGGAGGAGGAGGGGGCCGCTTCCTTCCTAGAGAGGCCCCCATCTGCAGCCTGGCTCTGCCCCTCTTTGCTCCGTCCCGGCTTCATCTCCCCACTGGCTTCGGGGCAGGGCCTCAGGCTCACACGCCCAGGCAGACGGACATGCAGGCTCGCACATTCCACAACTTTTATCCTGTCCAAGGAAAACAGCGGCAGGCTGCACCGAGGGGATAAGCTACACTGAGGCCGTTTGCCCAAACGATTGTTTCCTAGAGCGGGCAGGCAGCGACAGCAGGCATGGCCCGCTTCCCCCTCGACCTCCCCCCTCGGCCTCTGCTTTTTCTGCCTCTCTGGACAGCTGCCTCAAACAGACCCCCTCTTATGCCGCCCGGCTCACTTGACCCAACTGCTGGAGGGCGGAGAGTGAAAGGGGCACGTGCGAGCCACCTGCCGGCAGCATGGAAGTCTCAAACCGGACACCTGGGAGGCCTTGCAGAAGCCCTCCAGCAGGCTGCCCAGGTCAATCCCATACCATCCAGACCAGCACGGGTGAAAAGGGTCCAACTGGAGGGGAGGGGGTGGAAAGCGTCCTTCGTCTGGGCAACCCAGGGAGGAGGGGCACCTCCACTACAGGCTCACGAAACGCTGACCTTTTCTTCCTTCCTTCTGGGGCTTAAGAACCGTTCCTTGATCACATTTGAGCAGGCCCGCATCGTTCTGCCCCGAGTGCTGCCCTGTAGCTCTAGAACGGGAGGAACGGTGCCAATGTACATCACACAAAAAACATGTCCAGCCCTGTCGTTTCCTCTCCTTCCACCAAAGGCCAGGCCAAAGTCACGCTCCAGCACAAATTGGACAAGGGGACTCGCACATCTCCCGGCGCAGCTACAACTTGCAAGGAGCCAATCACGAGCACAGCATTCTTGGCTTCGGGAAGACTAAGGGCGGGGGGGGGGGGGTTGAGCCTCAGCAGGCCTACTCGGGCACAAGTCCTGTTTTATTCAATAGGGCTTACTCACAGGGAACGTGTTCTTAGGACTGCAGCCAAAGCGAGTGAAGCTCCCCCCTGGCTTAGCTTCCAGGCCCCACTGGCATCCTCCACCTCCCTCATGGGACCAGGCAGTGGGGCTTCCCCTTCTTTGTTCTAGTCCCTGCAATGGTGGCAGCGAGACTTTGACGCTGGCAGTGACGCTCCTTCTGGGTTCGCTGTCCTCCCACAGGGCCAGCTCTGGGGCCTCTCCCAAAACACAATGAATGTAACCCCTGTTGCAGAAAACCTGGGGACTCTGACACGATCCTGCCACAGGCAAACTTACTTCAGCTGCACTCGGCGGCAACTATGAACAGCACTGCCATTTAGCCAGGGCAGATGACCAGCAGCAGGTCTCTGGGGACCCCCAAGACCAGTGTTCCCTCTAAGCTGAGTTAGTGTGAGCTAGCTCACATTTTCTTAGCCTCTGGCTCACACATTTTTGCCTCAGCTCAGGGAGGATGGCTCCAGAGGCAGAATTTATGCAGCAGCCAAATTGCTCGCTCACAACTTTGATGCCAGTAGCTCACAAAGTAGAATTTTTGCTCACAAGACTATACGGCTTAGAGGGAACATTGCCCAAGGCCCCTGAAGGTTACTGCTGAATCCCAACAAGAAACACTCCGCGGCCCTCTGCCCTCCAGAGCATTTGGGCAACCGGTCGGTTCAGTGAGGCTTCACATATCTATCCGAGGTGGGGGCACTGGGCTTTCAGAAAACCCCCTTGCTGGGTTTCCTGACAGAAGGGAACAGAGACTCTCAGGAACGTTTGCTGGACACGGGCCATGTTAAGAACAGTTGCACTATTGTGAGAGACAAGAGCCCGATGGCAAACCTCTGCTCCGAAGCGACTCATTTGCATTCTCAAGCTATGCTGCTGCCTTCAGCAGATCTGCAGGCGGACCGTGGACCCGAAACGGCTTCGCAGAATGATGCCAGCTCTTCAAGGAGACGCTTTTCAGAACACCGATTTTCCTGGCAACTTTAGCCAGTGCAGAAGCCAAAAGGGGGGCCTGATCCCTGCACACCCGGTGACCCAGAGGAGGGGGCTTGGGCAGTGACTTGCGTCTAGGGACTGGGGGCGCTATCCAGACTACCAGTTCTGTTCTGCTTGTAACGTGGACAGCATTTTGGACTAGGAAATGCTTATGGGTTGGGGATCACAGGGTCCCACTTTGGCTGATGAGAAGTGCAGAGAGCCCATGTGGTACAGAGGTTAGAAGAGAAGAAGAGAAGATATTGGATTTATATCCCACCCTTCACTACCCAAAGGTGTCTCAGAGCGGCTTACAAACTCCTTTCTCTTCCCCTCCCCACAACGGGTTTAAATTACAGATAGAAAGGTATCAGCTGGATATTAGGAAAAACTAGTGGTTAAAAGTGTGGACTGTTATATGGGAGAACTGGGTTTGATTCCCCACTCCTCCACTTGCAGCTGCTAGTGTGACCTTGCGTCAGTCACAAGTTGTTTCAGAGGTATTCTCTCAAGGGCAGTTCTCTCAGAGCTCTCTCAGCCCCACCTACCTGCCACAGAGACCACACACTGGAAGCTTGTAAACACAATCCAGAATCAAGGTCAGTCACAGAGCCGAAAGTCAAAGAGCCGGGGAGTCCAGTCAAGGTTGCAGATTGCAAGGAGCAGCAGCTACACACATGCAGGAACAGGTCTGAGTGAGCAAAGTTACTGCCACATTGAGCCAGGTGCACTGAGTGCTTTTGAGCAGGTCCTTCCTTCCCTGGGGTTGAGTCTGCAAAGGCTTACAGCTCTTCCCTCTGCTGGAGCTGAAGCCTGGCACTCCTTCTTCACTCCTGCATCATCAGCCTCTGGCGTGCCCTACATCTGGGACACTCAGGGGAACTAGGCCTCGGGGTGTCTGCAACTGGGGGTGCTGGGCCAGGCTCAGGATTGGCCTCTCCTTCTGGCTGCACCTCCTGTGCAGCTGCTGGGGGATCTTCTTCTGGGCTGACTCCAGAGGAGGCTGGGTTGCTCCCTGCCTCTTCCTCATCTGAGGAGTAGTCAGCCTCGGCAGACCTAGTACCCACAACACGGTGTGGTTTAGTGGCTAAAAGTGTCGGACTAGGATCTGGGAGACCCGGGTCCGAATGTTGGCTCTGCCATGGAAGCTCACTGGCACACTCACACTCTCCCGCCTATCTCACCGGGTTGTTCTTGTGAGGATAAAATGGTGTAATGAAGAGGGGAATGACGTAAGCCGCTTCGGGTGCCCAGTGTGGAGAAAGGCAGGGTGCAAAAGGAGTAAACATTTTTTAAAAGGAAGGTTTCTGCATCCAGCTCCAGTCATTCTTCCTTGTGAGATGCTGAGCAGGCTCTTTGTGGTCCTCAGAGGAAGGTCGGTGTTAATACATGTGGCAAACCCAAGTGAGGGGAGAGAGACCGACAGGTTTGGCCTGGGGCCAAGCCGAGTCATTCATCTGTCGCGGGTGTTTGGCAAACTTCTATATACCAGCATCGGTAAGAGACCCCTGGTGTTAGTCAAACCAAGCACGGATTTTGAGAGTCGGGAAAGATCCACAATGATCAAACGGCAAAGAACATTTGCACAGCCGGAGGAGTGGGCGGGAATCGCCTCTCGGCACCCACGTTTTGTGTCAATAATAATATGGCTGTGGGCACCTTTCCCCAATCATCCATTCCATGTGGCCAGATATTGCTTCTTTTTATAGCAGGAACACCTTTGCATATTAGCTGACACACCCCTAATGTAGCCAAGTCCTCCAAGAGCTTACAGTAGCCCCTGTAAGAAGAGATCTGTAAGCTCTTGGAGGACTGGCTGCGTTAGGGGTGTGTCACCTAATATGCAAAGGCATCCCTGCTACAAAAAGAGCCCTGGCTTTTGCTCAACGCTCTCATCCCTCTTGCTCAAATGGGGTCGAGACGTCTGCTAAAGAGATTCTGCGTCTTTTGTCAAGAGGGAGAATTAGCTCCATCACAGCAGAGCTAAGGGGGGTGGGGAGAGGAGGTGTGTCAGGGAAGCGACACAATCTGTCAGCACTGGTGGCCGTTCTGAAGCTTTGTGGACACTCCGTTCAGTGAGTGTTTCCCTCGATATTTATGCAGGCTTCCGGGAGGGCTCAGGGCCTCTAGACCCATGCAGGGGGATTCCTGCTGACTTCATTTGTTTGTTGGCTTCAATAGGACATAAGAGAAGCCCATGTTGGATCAGGCCAATGGCCCCTCCAGTCCAACACTCTGTGTCACACAGTGGCCAAAAATACCAGGGGCCCTCAGGAGGTCCAGCAGTGGGGCCAGGACACCAGAAGCCCTCCCACTGTTGCCTCCCCTCCAAGCACCAAGAATACAGAGCATCACTTTCCCCAGACTGAGAGTCCCTATCTATCCCTTGTGGCTAATAGCCACTGATGGACCTCTGCTCCATATGTTTATCTAATTCCCTCTTGAAACTCTCCATGCTTGTAGCTGCCACCACCTCCTGGGGCAGTGAATTTCATATGTTAATCACTCTTTGGGTGAAGAGTGATTCACTTAAGTCTTCTGTAATTCTCCTTGACTCCACTTTATCACAACAACTCTGTAAGGTAGGTTAGGCTGAGAGCATGTGACTGGCCCAAGGTCATCCAGCAGGTTTCCATGGCACAGTTAGGATTCGAACCTGGGCCTCCCAGATCCTAGTCTAACCAGCCAGTTTGGTGTAGTGGTTAAGTGCACAGACTCTAATCTGGGAGAACCAGATTTGATTCCCCACTCCTCCACTTGCAGCTGCTGGATGACCTTGGGCAAGCTGTAGTTCTGTCAGAGCTGTTCTTGAAAGGGTAGTTCTGTCAGAGCTGTTCTTGAAAGGGCAGTTTCTGTCAGAGCTCTCTCAGCCCCACCTACCTCACAGGGTGTCTGTTGTGGGGAGGGGAAGGGAAAGGAGATTGCTAGCCACTCTGAGACTCAGAGTGAAGGGCAGGGTATAAATCCAATCTCCTCCTCTTCTTCTTCTGCACCAAACCACTATTCCAAGCCTCACAGAAAGCCACAGAGAGGAGCAGGAGTCACAGCCATGCCAGGACAGTTCCTCCCACAACGTAACCTGCAACTCTACCCCTTTCACTGCAGAGCTGGGTTCGAATCCCCACTCTGCCATGGAAGCTTGCTAGGTGACAGGGGGGACTGAACCCGGGACCTTCTACCAAGCCGCTGCTCTTCCACTCAGCCATGGCTCCTCCTCCCAGCCATGCACTCACAGCCTAAACTACCCCACGGGGCCGTTGTGAGGCTAAAACGGAGGTGGTGGGGAGAGCCACGTAAGCAGTTTTGGGTGCCCACTGTGGGAGACAGGCAAGGCAGAGGTGAATGAGCAAACGCTCTCCAGGGCTGTGCGGAGCAAGTGTGAAACCAGTAATCCTGGCGGTGGAAAGAACTTTCCTCGCAGATCTGGGCTGGTGTGGCACCCATGAGCCAGAGAGGGAGGTCTTGTGGGGACACACAGAGTTGGGCAAGTAAGCCCCTCTGCCGAATTTTCAAGACCAGAGAAAGGCAGGGCAAATGCCAGCGGTAAGAAGAAGAAAAAGAAGAGACTGGATTGATACCCTGCCCTTCACTACCCGAAGGAGTCTCAGAGCGGCTTACGGCCATCTTTCCCCTCCCCTCCGCACAACAGGCACCCTGTGAGACAGGTGGGGCTGAGAGAGCTCTCTCGAGAACTGCTCCTGAGAGAACAGCTCTGAGAGAACTTGTGACTGACCCAAGGTCACACCAGTGGCTGCACGTGGAGGAATGGGGAGTCAAACCCAGTTCTCCCAGATTAGAGTCCACTACACCAAACTGGCTCACACACTAAACTGGAGACTGAGGGTGGGACATGATTGCTCTCTTTAAATATTTTAAACGCTGTTCTTTGGAGGAGGGAAAGGAGCTGTTCCCGTTGGCAGCAGAGGAGAGGACCCGAAGCAACGGGTTTAAATTACGGGTAGAAAGGTATCGTCTGGATATTAGAAAGAACTTTTTCATGGTCAGAGTGGTTCAAAGGTGGGATCAGCTGCCTCGGGAGGTGGCGAGCTCCCCTTCGCTGACAGCTTTCAAGAAGAGGCTGGATGAATATTTGTCAGGGATGCTTTAGGCTGGTCCTGCATTGGGCACGGGGTTGGACTAGATGGTCTCTATGGCCCCTTCCCACTCTATGATTCTATGAGTGGGGAATCAAACCCAGTTCTCCCAGACTAGAGTCTGCGCTCCTAACCACGCCAGAGATGCCCTGCTCAACTCTGTGGCTGAGCAATAAAATATATATATATATTTTACTTTACTTTACTTGCACCATCAGCCTTGGCCTTGTTTCTTTATCTCCTGGTGACTGGTGCGGACTTTTATTTTCTCTTGGCCGCTACTAAAGACAGGACACTGGACTGGGGGGGCGCACTGGCTTCAATCCTGCTCTTATCAGATGGGATCAGGACTGACGGCAGCCTCCCCCAAGCCCTTGGGGCAGACAGGAAGCACAAAGGAACTCCTTTCCGAGCCCTGGAGGGGCACCAGCCAGCAGCCCACAGGGGCAGCACCTCCGCCAGGCCCCAGAGAGGCCCCCCCCGGCTGCCAAATGCCTCTGGCGGGAGAGGAGGGGTCCATCTGGACAAACAAGCAGAACAGGGAGATCCTTTCCCCCGCCCGGCTCCATTTGCTCTCTGCTTTACATCCGCTGCATTTTTCTCCCCGCCCAGCAGCTGCAGCTTCTGAGGCTTTCTGGAAGTTTATGCATTATTTACTTATGTTTATCTATTTAATTATTAGATTTATACCCCGCCCTCCCAGCCACGGCCAGCTCAGGGTGGCTTACAAAAGAATAAAAACAGCAATAAATAATACCAATGATCATAAAAACCGTATAAACAATTCCAACATTAAAAGGTGCTTACGGATGATAATCCAGATGCCAATTTAACATCACATTTGGGATGATGCTCAAACTTCAGTGCCTTCCTAGTGGTCAGCCCCGATCTAAGAATATGCGGCTGGCTCAGGGGGACAGGGTGTTCTCCCCTGGGATGGCTCCTAATAGAAAGCCTGGTGGAAGAGCTCTGTCTTGCAGGCCCTGCGGAACTGCATAAGGTCCCGCAGGGCCCTGATCTCCTCCGGGAGCTCGTTCCACCAGAGAGGAGCTGCCACCACCCTGGCTGTAACTAGCCTGGCATCCTTTGGTCCAGGGAGGGTCAGTTGGTGTTGGGACCCTGATCGCAGTGCTCTCTGGGGAACATGTGGGGAAAGGCAATCCCTCAGGTATGTAGGTCCCTGACCATAAAGGGCTTTAAAGCAGAAGAGGGAAACCACAGGACGACAGCAAGCAACTGAACGCCCGAAGCTCTGCACAACGGCACCAGAAAGAGGATGAAGATCCATCCAGCTGCAGACACTGCCGGGTTAGCAAGGAAAGAGGAGGCACCTCTCTCACCAAAGGGGCCTGTGGGACACCTTTAGGGCTTGCATCCGAGGAAAGGCCCTTGAGTGGCTGGTGCCCCCTCCAGGCCTGCTCCTGGGGCATACCCCGGCCAAAGACACAGGTGTGAGAGTCTGACCCACAAATCAGGCAATCAACAAGACTTGCAAAGAAAATGCTTTCGGTATACATATGTTAATAAGCACTACAACACGATGAACAAATTCCTTCAAATCATAAGAAAATCCTTGTATGAAAAATACATTGTCGTTGTCTTTGGATTATATAACAACGTTTCAAAACTGGATCTTCCTCAGGAAATATTAGAGTAGTACAAAAGCTCTTACGCTCATAAAGTGTTTTACAAAAAATCAGATGCCTGGGATCCATCAGAAGCTTAGCGTCATATTTGAGCCTGAATACTTATTGAGATCAGCGTCCTATCTAAATGTATTATCATTCCTGATTTTTTGTAAAGCATTTATGAGCGTAAGAGCTTTTGTACTCTAATATTTCCTGAGGAAGATCCAAATTTGAAACGTTGTTATATAATCCGGAGATGACGTTGATATATTTTTACACAAGGATTTTCTTATGTTTTGAAGGAATTTGTTATATAAGAACATAAGAACATAAGAGAAGCCAATGTTGAATCAGACCAATGGCCCATCTAGTCCAACACTCTGTCACACAGCAGCCAAAATATACCAGGTGCCATCAGGAGGTCCAGCAGTGGGGCCAGGACACCAGAAGCCCTCCCACTGCTGCCCCCTCCAGCACCAAGAATCGAGTGCATCACCTGCCCCAGACTGAGAGTTCCCATCTATACCCTGTGGCTAATAGCCACTGATGGACTTCTGCTCCATACATTTATCTAATTCCCTCTTGAAACTGTCCATGCTTGTAGCTGCCACCACTTCCTGTGGCAGTGAATTCCATATGTTAATCACTCTTTGGGTGAAGAAGGACTTCCTTTTATCTGTTCTAACCCAACTGCTCAGCAATTTCATTCAGTGCCCACAAGGAGTTCTTGTATTGTGAGAAAGGGAGGAAAGTACTTCTTTCTCAACCTGCTCAGTTCCATGCATAATCTTATAAACCTCGATCATGTCACCCCTCCGCCGTCGTTTCTCCAAGCTAAAGAGCCCCAAGCATTTTAACCTTTCTTCATAGGGAAGGTGTTCCAACCCTTTTATCATTCTAGTTGCCCTTCTCTGTGTTGTAGTGCTTGTTGACATATATATACAGAAAGCATTTTCTTTGCAAGCCTTGTTGACTGCCTGATTTGTGGGTCAGACTCTCACAACTGTTTTCTTTACATTTGTTCTTTGATCAAGTCGTGTGATTGTCCACATTTGAATTCTCGAGACACAGGTGTGCCAGCATCTCACACAGGTCAGAGGCCTTCAGCCGTCCAGAAACGCATCAGACGAGCTTCACAGGCAGCCGACGCTTACCTTGGTGTGCAACTTGGCAAACTGCTTGTCGTCCAGCAGGCTCTGGGTGTACACTCGCCTCTTGTACCGGAACTGGAGAAGGAAAGCCAAGGGGGAAACGGTCACCAGAATACCTCTGAACACAGCCCAGCCTCAGCCGCCAACCACATATGTTCCCTGCACATTGATTTCCAATGGCCATCTAGTTCAGCCAGCGAAACCGCAGTTCAAAAGCCCCATGTCATAAAAGCCAACAAGATCAAGCACTCCATTAAAAGGGCCCATCCATATTTTGAAAGGTCAAAGCAGCCCACGCTGGCAGCCCAAAACCTCCCACAAGATGCTACAGCTCTGCAGCATCCGGACAAACACTTGTCAAGGATACTCTAGGCCAGGGGCGTCAAACATGCGGCCCAGGGGCCAGAGCAGGCCCTCAGAGGGCTACAATCCGGCCCGCAAGGCCCTGGCTGTTTCCTGCTTCCTTTTACAGTTATGCTGCTGCTGCTGCTACATCACAGCTTGCTTTACTCATATCAAACAGGAGAGATAGGCAAGCCTCTCCGGTGCGACTGAGAGTGTGGTCAAGCAATGACTGAGGCTCCTCCCCCTCCTCCTCCCAGGGGGAGGGAGGGAACCAGCCAGAGCTCACTTCCTGGCCAGGCTGCCTCAATCGTATACAGGAGACGTGTTTTATCTAAAGTTTTGAAAAATCTTTAACTGTGTTTGCCTGCGTCCTTTATAAAGTTTATATCTCCGCTACCTGGCATGACATTTTATGGCACACGCGGCCTGGCCCAACGAGGTCTCATTTATGTCAGATCCAGCCCTCGGAACAAATGAGCTCGACACCCCTGCTTTAGGCTGAGCCTGCACTGAGCAGGGGGGGTTGGACTGGATGGCCTCCAGGGCCCCCTCCAACTCTGTGACTCTGAATGGCCCCTGACCTGACCTGGCCAAATTCCAGGAGCCAGAGTTCATGGGCACTAGTCAAGCCCCACAAATGCCTCCCTAGGCACCTTGGCATGACCCACTGTGACAGGCACAGGGGAAGTGGCAACAGGGTTGATCCATCCATTAGGAACAGCTAAGTGATCGCCCAGGGCACTTGGGGGTGGAGGGGCACCCGAGCAAGCCCTGCTGTTAGGCCACCCATATCAGTGGGCAGTCCTTCCTTCTCTGTCAGGGGGCAGGGCCACGGGCAGCATGGAGGCGGGACCCTTTCCCGGGGGCCATTCTGCATCCAAACCCACCCCTCTTGGGAAGAAGAAGAGAAAGAACAGACTGGATTTATACCCTGCCCTTCACTACCTGAAGGAGCCCCAGAGCAGTTTACAATCTCCTTCCCTTTCCCCTCCCCACAACAGGCACCCTGTGAGGGAGGCGGGGCCGAGAGAGGTCTTTCGAGGACTGCTCTTGAGAGAACAGCTCTGAGAGAACTTGTGACGGACCCAAGGTCACACCAGCAGCTGCATGTGGAGAAGTGGGGAATCAAACCCTGGTTCTCCCAGATTAGAGTCCGTGCTCCTAACCACTACAGAGCCAGTTTGGTGTAGTGGTGAAGTGCGTGGACTCTAATCTGGGAGATCCGGGTTTGATTCCCCACGCCTCCACTTGCAGCTGCTGGATGACCTTGGGCAAGCCATAGTTCTGTCAGAGCTGTTCCTGAAAAGAGCAGTTTCTTTCAGAGCTCTCTCAGCCCTGCCTACCTCCCAGGGTGCCTGTTGTGGGGAGGGGAAGGGAAAGGAGATGGTGAGCCGCTCTGAGACTCTGAGTGAAGGGTGGGGTATAAATCCAATCTCTCCTTCTTTGACACCAAACTGGCAATCCGCAGCCCAGACCGCAGTGAGGGGAGTGTGAGCAGAGACGGCTTTCCCACGGGGCAGGGAGAAAGAGAAGCAGGTGCTGTCCAAGCACTGTGTCCTATCCATTCCCCTCTCCACCAAGACGCATGCACCCACCAACACCCATTCTGGTCCTGCTCCCGTCCCACTCCTTTCACCTTCCTCACTGAGCTCCATGGTGAATTGGCATTTCATGGCAGGACAACTAAAGAACTGCGTCAGACAGAAGCCGTGACAAAGGATAACATTTCAGAATTAACTGGAACATTATGAAGGAGCAGGCCATTGACGCTGCCCGGCCTTCACCCTTCAGTTTGTGAAGAACGCCAATGGGAACCTGTGGATCTTTTCGCTAAACCTATTTGAGTCTTCTTCCCAAAGAGCTGCAAGGCAGTTCCCTTCAAGAAGGGTATTGCAGAGCCGGAAAATGTGCAGAAGAGGGCAACTAAGAGAAAGCACCTTCCCTCTAAGGAAAGGCCAAAGAGTCTGGGAGGGGAGGATATGGGACAGAGACAGCAGATGGAGAGAACTTTTTCTCAGTCTCCTGAAATACTAGTCAAGGTAAAGGTTTCCTTTGCTCGAAAGCCAGTCGAATCTGACTCTAGGGGCAGTGCTCATCTCTGTTTCCAAGCCGAAGAGCCAGCGCTGTCCGAAGACGTTTCCATGGTCATGTGACCGGCATGACTAAACACCGAGGTGCACGGAACGCTGTTACCTTTGAACAGAGATGGGCCAGAGATGGGAGCTCACTCCTTCACACAGCACTAGGGGCTCAAACTGCTGAACCACAGACCTTTGGGTCTGCAGCTCAGTGTCTTAACCTTAAGGCAAGGGCCTTAACTGACTGGCACCACTCTGGTTCTGGGGCTTCACTCACTGGGGGGGCAGCCCAGAGCACCCTCCCCGCCCCCGGCAACCCCTTGGTAGTCAGAGAGTGTCCTTATTTGAGGCTTGAAGAGCCCAGGAAGACTCAACAAGAAACAGTCGATGAAGCAAACACTTAAACAAGTAAACAGGAGAAACGCTACAAAAACCAGGGCAGAATTAACAAGGGCGAAACTCAAAGAGAAAAAAGCCAGCCAGAAAGCAACAAAGCTCCCTGAAGCAACCGTTGCATTGTCTGACCCCGGTAGAGGGATTACCTGGTCCCCCCACTGGCCACCGATGGGGGACGGGGTGGGGACTGGGTTGCCAGCTCCAGGTGGAGCCTGGGCAGGCCCGCAGCCAGGAAATGTTTAGTTGGGGGGCGGTGCTCAAATTTCTTAGGGGACACTGGCTAATCTACTTAAAAGAATACCCAGCTCCTTCCCGCATCCGCCACCGTTTGGGGGCCCTGGGCCGGATGGGAAATCAGGGGGCCTTGCCAGTTATTAGGGAGGCTTAGCCCCGAGATGCCCTACTGTAGCTATGGGCCTGCCCAGCTGTGTGAGCTGGAGGGTAAAAAAAATGTGAGGTGGCTCACACTGACTCAGCTTAGAGAAGAGAATAGAAGAAATTGGATGTATACCCCCTGCTCTTCACTACCCAAGGGAGTCTCAGAGCGGCTTACAAACTCCCTTCCCTTCCCCTCCCCACAACAGGCACCCTGTGAGGTAGGCGGGGCTGAGGGAGCTCTGACAGAAACTGCTCTTTTTCAAGAACAGCTCTTGTCAGAACTATGGCTTATCCAACGTCACACCAGCAGGTGCAAGTAGAGGAGTGGGGGAATCAAACCCAGTTCTCCCAGATCAGAGTCTGCGCACTTAACCACTACACCAAACTGGCTCTCTAGCTTAGAAGGAACACTGGTCTGGAGTAGTGTTCCCTCTAAGCTGAGTTAATGTGAGCTAGCTCATGGTTTTTTAGCCTCCGGCTCACACTTTTTTGTCTTATCTCAGGAAGGAGGGCTCCAGAGCAAACTGATTTATGCAGTTACCAAATTGCTTGCTCACAACTTTAAGGCCAGTAGCTCACAAAGTAGAATTTTTGCTCACAAGACTCCACAGTTAGAGGGAACATTGGTCTGGAGACAAGCCAAAATTCCAGGGGGGATCCCCAGGTCCCACCTGGAGGCTGGCACCCCTATGCAGTCAGCTTGCTGCACCCTGGACAAGGGACCAACTCCATCTAAAAACAGGCTCCCCACCCCTCAGCCTGAGGGAGAGAACTCCCTCCTGCCCTCTCTGCGCAGGGCCTTATATACTCTCTGTCAGAGCTCCGCCTCCTCCACAGCCATTGGCTCCTGTTTTCCCTCCATTTCCCCCGCCGTCCAATCCTGAGGCCTGGAGGGTGCTGAGGGAACGTAGGCCTGTTGCCTGGAGTTTCCACCTGGGCCTGGGGGGCCTTGGAGGAAGAGAGGCAGCCGTGAGGCCTACAGGCCGCTCTTCCCTCAGCCCTCAGTTGAGGCCTACAGGCCACTCTTCCCTCAGCTGAGGATCATCATCGTGACTAGAGCCCAGGGGGACCCAGGGAAGCTGAGGGGCAGGAGATCCAGGACAGAAAAGAGGAAACATTTCTTGACACCAAGCATGATTCAAATGTGGAACTCACTGCCGCAGGATGCTGTGAGGCCTACTAATTTAGGACCTGACTGGACAGGAGCGGTTTTACTGGACCTCTGTGTACAGTTGCCAGGTGTGACCTGGATGCTGGCGGGGGGCTCCAGGGTCTGTCCTGGGAACTTCGACCTTGGGCAAAGTGATGTCATCACCTCGCCAATGTTGGGGGGGGCTGACACTCTAGTTTTTGGGCAGAACTCTATGGTTTGAGCCCAATTTTACCATAGAGTTTTGCCCCCAAACTACAGTGTCACCCCCTGACGTCGGCAATGTGATGATGTCACTTCCGGGTTTTATCATCACGTCATGTTTGCGGGCATTTGCAGGTGGGACTTCCTCCCACCGGCCCACTGTCTGGCGACGGAAAGGGGTCCACAAAAGCAGGGAAACCCTTGCCCAGACTAGGGGGCCTGGCGACCCTACCTCTGTGTCTGCCCGAGATGGGGCCTGCAGACCAGATATGGGCTGGGAGTCCCATGTGGCAACTGACTGGGGTTGGGGCTGTGGCATGCAGGGAGAGGGGGCTCAAGCCACCCCCTCCACCCTTGGCTTGGGCTAGTAGTCCGTTTAGTTCACCGTCCCTTTCCACAGAGAGGCCAACCTATCGCCCTAGAGGGCCCACAAGCAGGACACAGAAGCTGAGGCCTTCCCTTGAGACTGCCTCCTAGCCCTGGGATCCAGAGGTAGACTGCCTCTGAATATGGAGGTTCTCTGGGTGTGCCTTTTTCTTAACCTGAAATGGTGCAAGGGGGCTACTGTTTGCCCTGCAGGGGAAAGTCATGTGTCGCTACCAGTTTCTTCTGATCTTTGTTTGCCTCTGAGGCACCAGCCCTTAAGAACATAAGAACATAAGAGAGAAGGCAATGTTGGGTCCGGCCAATGGCCCATCCAGTCCAACACTCTGTGTCACACAATGGCCAGAAACACCAGGTGCCATCAGAAGCCACCGTCAGGTTGCCCTCCTTAGGAAAAAAATTGGGAATTTTCTTGCAACTGAAGCGCCTTCTCCACCTTTGAGGCTCACAGTTCGGGGTGCCAACCTCCAGGTGAGATCTCCCGCTATTACAATCGGTCACCAGAACTACAGAGATCAGTTCCGCTGGGGAAAATGGCTGCTTTGGAGGGTGGGCTCAGTGGCGCTATGCCCTGCTGAGGCCCCTCCCCTTCCCAAACCCCGCCCTCTCCTGTCTCCACCCCCCAAATCCCTAGGTATTTCCCCCAACCCTGAGCTAGCCCCCCTAGTCCCAGTCCCAGCAAGGGCCTTGCGCCCGTAGTCCAACCTGTGGGCAACGGCGCCCATGACAGAGAGAGGTATGTGGGGAGGAGGGTACCAAAGGGGAGCAGATGCCAATGCGTACCTCCAGGTAAGGGACTGGCGTGTCCGGGTTCAGGGGGTATTCCCTCAGCAGCCGTTCCTCGTCCAGAAACTTCCCAGCCCTGCCGTTGAAGGCTGGCTGGAAGAGGCCATAATTCAGCACGTCCTTCAGGCTGTGGTTCAAAGTGCAGAGGATCCGTTGCTTCGAGACCCAGATGGGGACATCGGGATTCAGCCGCAAACACTTCTGTGGAGGGGAGGAAGAGAGGCGGGGAGCGGGGTGAGTGCAGAGGCGGGCCCGTCCCCTTCTTTCCCCACGGCCAAGCAAGTTTCCACCACCCATCCCTCTGAGCCCTCTGGCAAACGTGGTATAGCCTCACCGGGCACGTGCAAGCAGCCCAGAGTTCTGCCCCAATGACCCACGGAAGAAGGCCGAGAGTCGACTGCCCTGCCAGTCGCAATGCGATACTAAAGCGGAGCCAGCGGATTGTTTGTGGAGATGGTGGCAGCAAGGGACCCGGGCAGGGCAACCGTGCCCATAGAGGGAAGCATGCCTCTGCCACCACTGCTACTGGTCGGGCCCAAGACGACTAGCCCTGCAGCCCTGCCCATACTTCGGGGGGGGGGCGGGCTTGGCTGAGTCTGTTCTGGGCTGCCTGTGGTCCTCCGGAAACTCTGCCCAAAAGCTCAAGAGACTGTCTGCCTGCGAAGGGGGGGGACCGAAAATCTGATGCAGGAGAATGGAGCTGGTCCTGGGTTGCATGGGCTGCCAGGCAGCAGAGTAGGGAGTCTCAAGTTCTCTCCCATTGGTAGAAGGAGGGGGACAAGGCTCAGTGTGTGCTTGTGTGGGTTCCTGGACACCCACCAGTTCATTCCAGGTTCAGCATAAGAACATCAGAGAAGCCATGTTGGATCAGGCCAATGGCCCGTCCAGTCCAACACAAGTGGATTTTGCCATTTCACACAGTAAAACCCAGTTGCAAAGTGCATTGAAAGTGGATTGAAAGTGCGTTATTTAAGGTGTGTGAACGAGCCCTCTGTGTCACAGTGGCCAAAACCCAAGTGCCCTCCGGAGGTCCACCAGCATGGCCAGAACTCCAAAAGCCCTCCCACTGTTGCCCCCTCCAAGCACCAAGAATACAGAGTAACACTGCCCCAGACATAGGAACATAAGAGAAGCCATGCTGGATCAGGCCAGTGGCCCATCCAGTCCAACACTCTGTGTCACACTCAGGTGCCCTCAGGAAGTCCACCAACAGGGCCAAAACTCCAGAAGCCCTCCCACTGTTGCCCCCCAAGCACTAAGGATACAGAACATCACTGCCGCAGACATAAGAACACAAAAGAAGCCAATGTTGAATCAGGCCAATGGCCCATCCAGTCCAACACTCTGTGTCACACAGTGGCCAAGACCCAGGTGCCATCAGGAGGTCCACCAGTGAGGCCAGAACTCCAGAAGCCCTCCCACTGTTACCCTCCCAAGTGCCAAGAATACAGAGCATCACTGCCCCAGACAGAGTGTCCATTGATACCTCATGGCTAACAGCCACTGATGGGCCTCTGCTCCATATGCTTATCTAACTCCCTCTTGAAGCTGTCTATGCTTGTAGCTGCCACCACTTCCTGCAGCAGTGAGTTCCATGTGTTAATGACTCTTTGGGTGAAGGAGTAAACCTCAGCTGAAAGGGTGCTGAGGCGCTGGGCTGAGATGGGCCCCCGGGGCTGAGACCCCAAAGCTGCAGCTCCAAGCAGACAACACAGGCTAGATGGAACTGGAGGCTGACTCAGTCAGAGATGGTTCCAGTTTGGTGCCGTGGTTAAGTGCACGGACTCTAGCTTGGGAGAACTGGGTTTGATTCCCCACTCCTCCACTTGCACCTGGCTGGATGACCTTGGGCAAGCCGTAGTTCTGATAAGAGCTGTCCTTGAAAAAGAGCAGTTTCTGTCAGAGCTCTCTCAGCCCCGCCTACCTCCCAGGGTGTCTGTTGTGGGGAGGGGAAGGGAAGGGAGCTTGTAAGCCGCTCTGAAACACCTTTGGGTAGTGAAGGGCAGGGTATAAATCCAATCTCTTCTCTTCTTCTTCCATGGGCTGCCCTGAGCCTACTCGTGGGGAGGGTGGGGTACAAATTGAATAAATAAATATAAAATAAATATGGGGGGGTGTCAAAGGAAATTCAGCTTAGAACAGCAGTGGGGATAGGAGACGATTCCCTCGCTTCCTCCAGTCCCACTAACTCAAAGAGAAACAGACTTTAAAAAACAAAACACTGTGATGGGATTTAATGTGAAAGACCTGGGTTCAAATTCTGACCAAATACTTAAGTGGCCAGGAAGTTCAAGTAAGGCCGTGAGCAGTGTTCCCTCTAAGCTGAGTTGGTGTGAGCTAGCTCACCATTTTTTAGCCTTCGGCTCACTCATTTTTGTCTTGGCTCGGGAAGGAGGGCTCCAGAGCAAACTAATTTATGTAGCAGCCCAATCACTCACTCACAACTTTAATGCCAGTAGCTTACAAAGCAGAATTTTTGTTCACAAGACTCCACAGCTTAATCTCCCACCCCACCGCCACAGGGCTGAAGGTAGTCTGCCAGCCACACCACATTTTGTTTTGTTTTACTTCACTTTTACCCCACCCTTCTCCCCCCTCACCCATGGGGACCCAAATCAGCTTACAATATTCTCCTCTCTTCCATTTTATCCTTGTAACAACAACCCTGTGAGGTTGGTCAGGCCAAGAGTGTGTCACTCACTGGCCCAAGGTCACCCAGCAAACCTTCACAGCAGAATAGGGACTTGAACCTGGGTCTCCTGGCTCCTACTCCGACATTCTGACCACCACCCCACACGGGCTTCCCGGTGCCTTCAGCAAAAGGGTCTCTGTGCGCCCACCAGCTCTGCAGGGCCTATGACTGAACACGATCCCCAACTAATCGCAGCAGCTCCCACGGCTGTTCAAGGGACGGCTGCAGGAGTCGGTTTAAAGGCTGGCAACCCCAGCCGGATGTGGAGATAAAAATAGATCAAGGAAACAGTACAGCCCGTCTTGACCCTGGGAGTTGGAATCAAAGCCCCCGACCTGTGCCGCCGCGTGGGCAAAGCAAAGGCTTGGAGCCTGCAGCCTGTCTGTTCCTGCACACGGCAGCGGAGGTATCTGCTTCCAGCGAGGAGGGGACCTGCTTTAGATTTCAGGAATGAGGGGCTGCCTGCGAGCCCCCGTGGATAACGTGTTTTCTGCTTCTGCAAGCTGCTGACAGGCCCCCAACACGTGTGGGAGAGAAAGAGTCGACGTTATCTCCTTTTCTGATTTTTAGGAACGACATCAAGAGAGAGGGAGGGGGAAGGTGCATTCCCAGGGACTGGGCTGCCTCAGTGCAGAAGAGGGGTGTGTGTGTTGGGGGGGAGATCTGGCTGCTGGGAAAATGTAGACAGCGGGTGGGGGGGGGATGCTCTGAATTTAGAATAGAAATGAATAATACAAAGCCTGGTGTGCCGACCACAGAACTGTTTCCAGAACACCTCCCCGGCAAAAAAAACCAAAACCCTCCCCGTCTTCCTCCTCCATGTGCAGCCAGAGCTACCCCAAGAACCCGGAACTGGAGCTGCCCTGGATTAGGAGGACTGGCACCTTTGGGTGTCCCCTGCCACAGGTCTCAAGCCCGTTGCAGAGAGCTGCAGCATCTCGGCACCCGTGCCCAAGGAGATCTCATGCCATGGCCCAGCAAGCTGCAGAGTCAGCCTCCGGAAATACACATCGCCCTTGTGGCTGAGATCAGGCAGAGGAGGAGGCTCCCCAACGTGGCCCACCCTTCCTCCGCCACTGACACAGCCTCAGAGGGCCCCTGCGCTGATCTCCGGGGCCTTCTCCCTTCCACCGGGCTCTGTGCCAAAGGTCGCCCTCTCCATATCTGTGGCCAAAAGAAAGCTTCCTTTCCAGATAAGAACTTTGGAAGGGGGTGGGGCGTGCATCCAGCAACATCACCCTCCCGCTCCACCTGCTACGGTTGCCAGCTCTGGGTGGGGGAATTCCTGGAGATTTGGGGGGGTGGAACCTGGAGAGGGTAGTGTTTGGGGAAGATGGAGGAGGAGGAGGAGGAGCAGCAGCAGAAGGAGAAGAAGAAGAAGGAGAAGAAGAAGAAGAAGAAGAGGAGGAGGAGGAGGATAAGAAGAAGAAGAGGAGGAGGAGGAGGAGCAGAAGGAGAAGGAGAAGAAGAAGAAGAGGAGGAGGAGGAGGAGGAGAAGAAGAAGAAGGAGAAGAAGAAGAAGAAGAAGAGGAGGAGGAGAAGAAGAAGAGGAGGAGGAGGAGGAGGAGGAGGAGGAGGAGGAGAAGAAAAGGAAGAGCAGGAGGAGGAGGAGGAGGAGGAGAAGAAGAAGAAGAAGAAGAAGAAGAAGAAGAAGAAGGAGGAGGAGGAGGAGAAGAAGAAGAAGAAGAAGAAGAAGAAGAAGAAGAAGAAGAAGAAGAAGAGGAGGAGGAGGAGGAGGAGAAGAAGAAGAGGAGGAGGAGGAGGAGAAAAAGAAGAGAAGGAAGAGCAGGAGGAGGAGGAGGAGGAGGAGAAGAAGAAGAAGAGGAGGAGGAGGAGGAGGAGGAGGAGGAGGAGATTGGATTTATACCCCACCCTTCACTACCCAAAGGAGTTTCAAAGCAGCTTACAATCTCCCTTCCCCTCCCCACAACAGACACCCTGTGAGGGAGGTGGAGCTGAGAGAGTTCTTTCAAGAACTGCTCCTGAGAGAACATCTCTGAGAGAACTTGTGACTGACCCAAGGTCACCCAGCAGCTGCAAGTGGAGGGGTGGGGAATCAAACCCGGTTCTCCCAGATTAGAGTCCGCGCACTTAACCACGACACCAAACTGGCTCTCTAGTTGACCATTGCTGGTGCGCGAGTGTGCCCCCTACTTCAGACTCTGACATCGAGGCAGAAAGAACGTGGGGCTTCAAAGCATGACCAGGCGTTGACATTTTGATTCGCGCTGACATTTCACTGAGTGAGCACTACCGGAGAGCCCGTTTGCGGAAAGAAAGTGAAGCATCCGCCCCCGCACCCCCCCCGGGGAACAACCGGACGTGCCCTGAAGCCACAATGCAAGCGCTTTGCCCCCAGCCGTGTTCCCTCTAAGCTGAGCGAGTGTGAGCGAGCTCACAGTTTTTAGCCTCCGGCTCACACCTTTCTGCCTTAGCTCAGGAAGGAGGGCTGCAGAGCAAACTAATGCATGCAGGACTTATTTATGCAAACTAATTTACGCCAAGTCGCCCGCTCACAACTTTAATGCCAGTAGCCCACAAAGTGGAATTTTTGCTCACAGGACACCGCGGCTTAGAGGGAGCATGGACACCCACACACACACCCCAGCCCAGGCTCAGATCCTCCTTCTGGGGCAGAATGCTCAGCGACCCCATGGGCAGACGGGTGTGCCCACAGCTGCTTCTGCGGCTGATGTTTCTGAGGGAGAACAGTTGGCACGGGAGGAGGAGGGGAAGCGGGAAGCAGCTGCAGGCCCGAGGGGGCACGATGAGTCCCCCACAAAGCCCAGACAGGCGACTCCACGTGGACATCCAGGGGACATAGCAGCTGATGAAAGCCAGCCAGCCAGCTGCCCCAAGAAGCCTGGCCTGGCAGCACAAACACCCAGAAGGGAGTGGCACTTATCTCGGGCACGAGGAGGCCTCGCAAGCCTTCTCTGGAGTAATGGGAGCACTGCTTGGAGGGGTGGAGGGGCTGGCACTGGGGCCAAAGATATAAGAACATAAGAACATAAGAGAAGCCAATGTTGAATCAGGCCAATGGCCCATCTAGTCCAACACTCTGTCACACAGCGGCCGAAAATACCAGGGGCCATCAGGAGGTCCAGCAGTGGGGCCAGGACACCAGAAGCCCTCCCACTGCTGCCCCCTCCAGCACCAAGAACAGAGTGCATCACCTGCCCCAGACTGAGAGTTCCCATCTATACCCTGTGGCTAATAGCCACTGATGGACTTCTTTCTGCTCCAGATGTTTATCTAATTCCCTCTTGAAGCTGTCCATGCTTGTAGCTGCCACCACCTCCTGTGGCAGTGAGTTCCATATGTTAATCACTCTTTGGGTGAAGAAGGGCTTCCTTTTATCTGTTCTAAACTGACTGCTCAGCAATTTCATGGAGTGCCCACGAGTTCTTGTATTGTGAGAAAGGGAGAAAAGTACTTCTTTCTCAACCTGCTCAATCCCATTCATAATCTTATAAACCTCGATCATGTCACCCCTCAGCTGTCGTTTCTCCAGGCTGAAGAGCCCCAAGCGCTTTAACCTTTCTTCATAGGGAAGGTGTTCCAACCCTTTTATCAGTCTAGTTGCCCTTCTCTGCACTTTTCCCAATGCTATAATATCCTTTTTGAGATGTGGCGACCAGAACTGTACACACAAATGAGGAAGCACCAATGATTTATACAGGGGCGTGATGATACTGGCTGATTTGTTTTCAATTCCCTTTTCTGTAGACTCCACACACACACGCACACACCCGCTATCTTTCTGCTCTTCAGCCCTTGTGGGAGCGTGGCTGACTGTGCTGCTTCCCTTCCGCAAGACTGGCAGGTCCTCCGCACCTGGGAGGGAAGTGGGATCCCAGAGGCCTGGGATGGCCAAGAGGCAACCAGAAATTCCTCCGCCAAAAGCCGCACTCCTTCTCCTCCCCCCACCCCCTGCCTCACACCTGGCAACGAACAGTCTCTTGCCTCCGGCGGCAGAAACTGGGGCGTCGCCGTCACTGTCACGACAACTGAAGGCCATGGAGGGGCTGAGCCCCTCTCCAAGTCCCAGCGAAGGACGGCTTGACAGATTTGGGCCAGCAGAGCCACTGCTGCCTGCCGTCGAGAAAGAGAGGCTGCGCCTGCAAAGCCAGGAGAGGCAGGCTGGGGAGTGAGGCTCCCTCTAAGCTGTGGAGTCTGGTGAGCAAAACTTCTACTTTGTGAGCTTCTGGACTTAAAAGTTGTATGCGAGTGATTTGGCTGCCGCATACATTAGTTTGCTCTGGAGCCCTCCTTCCTGAGCTAAGGCAAAAACGTGTGAGCCGGAGGCTAAAAAACTGTGAGCTGGCTCGCACTCACTCAGCTTAGAGGGAACACGGCTGGGACGCACTCGCTGCTCTGGAGAAAAGGAGTGAAATATCCTGGGGGTTCAGATGCGTTCAAGTGATCAGCTCATAGTTTAATAGTGATTTGGCAAGAGAAAGAAGACTGAGAAACCCCTGGCCGAAGCCGGGTATTGATGCCTTGAAAAAAGGTTACACCCAAAACAACATCCTTCCTAAAATGTGGTGCCCAAAACTGGACACAGGATTCCAGGTGAGGCCTGACTATAGCAGAATAGAGCGGAACTGCCACCTCCCATGATCTGGACACAAGGCTTCTGTGAATGCAGCCTAAGAATCCCTGGCAGGTCATCTAGTCCAACCCATAAGAGAGAAGCCAATGTTGAATCAGGCCAATGGCCCATCTAGTCCAACACTCTGTCACACAGCGGCCAAAATATACCAGGTGCCATCAGGAGGTCCAGCAGTGGGGCCAGGGCACCAGAAGCTCTCCCACTGCTGCCCCCTCCAGCACCCGAAAGATGGTCGTCCAGCCTCTACCTGAAAATGCCCAGGGAAGGAGCATCCACCACCTCCCGAGGCAGTCTGTTCCACTGCTCAACCACCCTTACAGTTAGGAAGTTTCTCCTGATATTTAGCCGGGATCGGCTCCCTTGTCATTTCCACCCATGAGATCTAGTCTTGCAATCCGGAGCAAGAGAGAATAGATCTGCTCCATCTTCTACATGAAAGAGCCCTTCAAATACTTGAAGACTGCCATCATGTCCTCTCTAAGCCTTCTCTTTCCCAGGCTAAGCATACCCAACTCTTTCAGCCTTTCCTCATAAGACTTGGATTCCAACCCTAGTCCATCCTTTCTCCTTCCGTCACCTCCTTTGGAGGACAGATCAGGATGGGCAGCTGCTGTGTTAGTCTGTCTGGGGCAGGAGAAAAGAGCCAGAGCCCAGGGCGGGGCAGGGGAGGGGCTCTCGTGAGTCACACGGCTCACTTCTTCGGATACACTTCTTCCTCCTTCAGGGAGGGGGTGTTAATAAATGACTTATCAATGTTTAATGATTTTATTATGTTTTATTTTGCAAGCTGCCTCCGATTCCCTGTAGAGCAGGCATAAAAAAATGTTCTAAATAAATAAATATCAGATTAGATGCTCCTCTGTTCATCTGCCTGCATCTACGCAATGGGACAGGTCACCTCAGCTCTGCTGTCCTGGGTCCTTTTTGACTGGAGATGCCAGGGATTGAAACTGTGACCTTCTGCAGGCCGAGCAGATGTTCTAGGACAAAGCTATAGCCCGCCCTCCCCCAGCTATCTATTCAGACTGACAGCAGCTCTCCAGAGCCATAGGCAGAGGTTTTTCAGATCACCTACTGCAAGATCTGAAGATGCTGGGGACTGAGCCTGGGACTTTCTGCAGGCCAAGAAGATGCTCTACTTCTGAGTCACAGCTCCTCTCCAAACACACAGAAATGCACAGGAAGGTGCCTTCTACTGAATCAGTGCCCCCTTGGTCCAACAAGGTCAATATTTCCCTTTCTCACAATACAAGAACTCGTGGGCACTCCATGAAATTGCTGAGCAGTCGGGTTAGAACAGATAAAAGGAAGTCCTTCTTCACCCAAAGAGCGATTAATGTATGGAATTCACTGCCACAGGAGGTGGTGGCAGCTACAAGCATGGACAATTTCAAGAGGGAATTAGATAAACATATGGAGCAGAAGTCCATCAGTGGCTATTAGCCACAGGGTATAGATGGGAACTCTCAGTCTGGGGCAGGTGATGCACTCTATTCTTGGTGCTGGAGGGGGCAGC
Organism: Gekko gecko; assembly: GCA_029375565.1. Classification (NCBI taxonomy): domain Eukaryota; kingdom Metazoa; phylum Chordata; class Lepidosauria; order Squamata; family Gekkonidae; genus Gekko; species Gekko gecko. The sequence continues at coordinate 3,110,556 of JAPDNY010000005.1, forward strand.
AGTGGGAGGGCTTCTAGTGTCCTGGCCCCACTGCTGGACCTCCTGAGGGCACCTGGTGTATTTTGGCCGCTGTGTGACAGAGTGTTGGACTAGATGGGCCATTGGCCTGATTCAACACTGGCTTCTCTTATGTTCTTAATATTGTCTACACAGACTGGCAGCTGCTCTCCAGGGTCTCAGGCGGAAATCTTTCACATCACCTACTGCTCGGTCCTTTCAACTGGATTTATTTATTTACCGTATGGCAACTGGAGATGCCAGGGATTGAACCTGGGACCTTCTGCATGCCAAGCAGATGCTCTACTTCTGAGTCATGGCCCCTCCCCAGACACACAGGAACACACAGGAAGGTGCCTTATCCTGAACCAGAGCCCCCTTGGTCCAACAAGGTCAATATTGTCAACTCAGACTGGCAGCTGCTCTCCAGGGTCTCAGGCGGAGGTCTTTCACCTCACCTACTGCCAGGCCCTTTAACTGGAGACACCAGGGATTGAACTTGGGACCTTCTCCATGCCAAGCAGAGGCTCTGCCACTGAGCAACAGCCCCCACTCCCCAGGGAGAAACTGCAGCACCTCTGGGATGCAGGCTGGGAGCATGGCCTGTTTCCAGATGTGGCATACTGGAGGAGAGAAAGGCAGACAGAGCTGCACCAACTCGCTGCAAGGATCGGCTGCCCTGTAGTTCCCGGCCAAACCGCCTGGGAAGACTGCCACCCCTGTGGGTCCCCTTTTCCCATGGCATGCCACACAGAAATTCAGCAAGCGGAGCTTTTTCTGGCACACAGAAACAACAGGCCAAGAACACCTGCACATCTCAAGGCACAGCAGCACGGCACAAGCAGGAGAAAGAGTTGGCGATCTGGGCCTCCGCTGGCTGCGGTCCCTCCAAAGGCCGAAGGTGGCCTTGGGAAGGCAGGAGGGAAGGGCCGGGCAGCTGCTCTGCTCCTGCATACAAAACGGCTCTGGCAAGCTTCGAAGATTATCCCTGGACATCTGCCAAGCAGCATCCAAGGAAATTCAGCAAAGGCAGCAGAGGTTATGCGGGAGGCAGAGCACGGAGGACGACGCTGGCTTGCTTTCTCTCTCTCTCTCTCCTGGAACGGTCTTCTCCACGCTCCTGTCTTGCCGTGCTCCTGACTGCACTGGCCAAAGCCACCACCAGCCAGGCCCGGCTCTTCTGGCTCTCCACCAAGATCAGTAGCGCCTCTTCTTGAGAAGCAAAAGGCCTCCAGCAGAGAGAGAGAGAGGCCTTTGCCCACCCCGCCAATCGAGAGCCCCTGGGGTCAGCCAGGGAACTCCGCCATGTGAAGCAGCCAGCCGTAGTCCCTCTGAACCCCCAAAATTGCAAAATTTGCTAGGAAAAACACCATCAAAAATTGCCAAAATATATAAACTCTATTTCAAAATTATAAAGTTGGTGGTGTTACAACATCAAAATAAGTGCATACTAATACTATAAGTGGAGCTGTGGTGGCTCAAGTGGTTAAGATGCTGAACTGCAGGCTGTGGAAGGTCAGTAGTTCAGCAGTTCGAGACCCGAGAGTGCCGCATGACGGAGTGAGCTCCCGTCTCTGGCCCCAGCTCCTGCCAACCTAGCAGTTCGAAAGCAAGAAATTGCAAGCAGATAAATAGGTACCGCTTCGGTGGGAACGTAACAGCGTTCCATGCGCCTTGGTGTTTAGTCATGCCGGCCACATGACCACGGAAACGTCTTCGGACAGCGCTGGCTCTTCGGCTTGGAAACGGAGATGAGCACCGCAGCCCTAGAGTCGGATCCGAGCAAGGGAAACCTTTACCTTTACCTAATGCTATAAGCAAGGTTATAAGAATCGTTACGATTCACTCTTCACACTGTGAACCTTGTTGTCAGGAGAAATTGTTGAAATCGGGTTCCAACTACGCAGCCAGCAAACTGAAGGTGATGATGAAAACGTCTCTGAGTATCCGGAACGGGCGTTTTTGTGAAGGCTCTTTTTGAAAACATGGATTCCTTCTACTAAATTGAATGGATTACATAGACTAATATTTATCATCGAAGGAAGAAACACTGTATTCTATGCCTTGCTTATAGTATTAGTATTCCCTTATTTTGATGTTGTAACACCACCAACTTTATAATTGTGAAACAGAGTTTATATATTTTGGCAATTTTGGAATGGTGTTTTTCCTAGCGGATTTTGCATTTTTGGGGATCTTTGTGGTGCTAGGTTTCCCAGCCTTTTGGATAGTCCCTCTGACAGCTTCTGTGGGCATAGGAATGGGGTTTGGATGAAGGGTTAACATGCTGGTCCCTGACATGCAGGGTGGCTCTGCCATGAAGCAAGGACAGGCACCAAGGCTCCCTCTGAGCTGCGGAGTCTTGTGAGCAAAAATTCTACTTTGTGAGCTCCTGGCATTAAAAGTTGTGAGCGAGCGCTTGGGCTGCTGCATCAATTAGTTTGCTCTGGAGCCCTCCTTCCTGAGCCAAGGCAAAATGTGTGAGCCGGAGGCTAGAAATCTGCGAGCTAGCTCACACTCACTCAGCTCGGGGGGAACACTGGTGCCAAGTTCAAGTTTTGGATGCCCTTCGGGGCAGCGGCAGAGCGTGAAGCCGACAGAGCCAGTCCAGGGCCCCTAGTCCCCAGGATGTTCTGAGCACGCCCCACAGAGAAGAGAAGAGAAGAGAAGAGAAGAGAAGAGAAGAGAAGAGAAGAGAAGAGAAGAGAAGAGAAGAGAAGAGAAGAGAAGAGAAGAGAAGAGAAGAGAAGAGAAGAGAAGAGAAGAGAAGAGAAGAGAAGAGAAGAGACTGGATTTATACCCCGCCCTTCACTACTCAAAGGTGTCTCAGAGCGGCTGACAAACTCCTTTCTCCTCCCCTCTCCCCACCCTGTGAGGTGGGGGGGCTGAGAGAGCTCTTGACAGAAACTGCTCTTTTTTCAAGGACAGCTCTTGTCAGAACTATGACTTGCCCAAGGTCATCCAGCAGGTGCAAGTGGGGGAGTAGGGAATCAAACCCGGTTCTCCCAGACTAGAGTCCGCACACTTAACCACTACACCAGACACTGTACTCTCACGCAACTCCCACTCACTTCCGTGGGGTCTGTGCAAGAGAACTTCCCAGAGGATCGGTATGGTTGCCAGCCTCCAGGTGGGGCCTGGGGATTCTCCTGCTTTTACAGCTGATCTCCAGGCTACAGAGGTCAGTTCCCCTGGAGAAAATGGCTGCTTTGGAGGAGGGGGGACTCCTGGTTGCTGAAGGCTGCGGTGCCCAGGAAGTGGAAGGAGATTGTGGGCCGGTTTGGCTGTAACAGGCAGGCTTGGGAGGTGGCAGATTCCAGAACCTTCCATGCACAGTGATCATCTGCCCCTGCTGTGGTGAATGCGTGGGAACCTGCCTTCTACTGAGTCCCCCGGTGGTCCATCAAGGTCAGTCTTGTCTGCTCTGACTGGCAGCGGCTTTCCAGGGTCTCAGGCAGAGGCATTTCCCATCACCTACTACCTGGTCCTTTTCAACTGGAGATGTTGCCGGGGACTGAACCCGGGCCCTTCCGCATGCCAAGCAGAGGTTCTTCCACTGAGCCACAGCCCCTCCCTTTACTAAGTGGCCCGGAGGCAGGTGAAAGGGTGCCCAAGCAAAGGGTGGCATCTGTAATCATAGAATCATAGAGTTGGAACGGACCTCCAGGGTCATCTAGTCCAACCCCTGGCATAATGCAGGAAATTCACAAATACCTCCCCCTCCACACCTCCTCTCATCCTCTCATCCTACCTAAACTGGGTCATTTTTTGGGGGAGAGGAGATGTTCCAGCAGCACCTGCCCTTCTTCCTGTCACCTAGAGTTGCCAACTCCAGCCAGGGAAATCCCTGAGGCTGTGAGGCTGGTGCCTGTGGAGGGGAGGGTTTGGAGGGCAATCTTGCACTCAATCGACGGTACACCACAGAGTTTGCCCTCTGCAGCGGCCGTTTCCTCCAGGGGAACACATCTCTGTGGCCTGGAGTTCAGTTGTAATCCCAGGAGAAATCCAGATCCCGCCTGGAGGCTGGCAACCCTACCGCCTCAACCAGCATCTCCCTCAGCGTATCTCCAAAGTGCAACAAAGAAATGTTTGGAGCCACCTACTCTCGATCAATAAAACAATCGATAGCGTGGGATTACGGCTCCTTGTTTCACAAAGGAAACTGAGGTGCCCAGGAGAAAGAATGGGGGACCCCCTGCAGCCCACGACAGTGTGGAGTTCAGGCAATTTTAACCCCGCGATTAACTTCACTGCACTGCAGGGGGAAATCGGTGCAGCCTTAAAGGGAAAGATATTGAAATTCTGGCATCAAAGCATGCAAGAAAGGACCGGAGGCTTTTTGCTAATATATTCAGGGGGAGACGGAGAATTAGGATCATTAATACATGAGACAGGAGGTGGAATTAACGCTGAATCGAAAGACCGTGGGTTGCTGAGCCGCATCTTTCAAGGCAGCCCTTTTAACAAGCTCACAACAAGGGGGAGGGGAGGGGGAGTTGGGCAGATTACAGATCTCCGGCAAACCAGCCTCTAAATTAAAGCCCTGTTTCTGCGAAGCAATTAAACTGGTGCTCCCGTCTCCCTGGAATTCAAAACTGCTCCATCCAGATACTTGGAAGCAGCCGCTGTCCACAAAGACACCTGCTCCGGAGACGACCGTGGCGTTCCAGCACCGGGTCTATCCAAAGAATCATAGAAGCATAGAGTCGGAAGGGACCTCCAGGGCCATCTAGTCCAACCCCCTGCACAAGGCAGGAAATTCACAAATACCTCTCCCCACACCCCCCCAAGGATCTCTGTTCCATGCCTGGAAGTGGACAAAAGACCTCCAGGATCTCCGGCCAAACCGGCCTGGAGAAAAATTGCTTCCTGACCCCAAAGTGACGATCAGCATTTCCCTGGGCATGTAAGAAAGGGCCATGAGAACTAAGCTCTGAGGCAACCCTTCCTGCCCTCTGCCTAAGTTCACAGTATCAGTACAGCTGTCAGAGGGCCACCTAAGCCTGTTTGAAAACCTCCCAAGAAGGAGAGCCCGCCAGCTCCCGAGGAAGCCTGTTCCACGGAGGAACTGCTCTAACTGTCAGGAAGTTCTTCCTAATGTTTAGCCGAAAACTCTTCTGATTTGATTTCACCCTGTTGATTCTGGTCCGACCTTCTGGGGCATCAGAAAGCAACTCCGCACCATCCTCTAGATGACAGCCCTTCAGGTTCTTGAAGATGGTGATCGTATCCCCTCCCAGTCGTCTCCTCTCCAGGCTAAACAAGCCCAGCTCCTTCAGCCTTCTTGGTCTCCAGACCCCTCACCATCTTCGCTGCCCTCCTCTGGATGTAGGGGTTTTGGCTGTGTTCCTGCAGAGTGCAGGGGGCTGGACTAGATGGCCTGCAAGGTCCCTTCCAACTCTAACATTCTATGATTCTATGACACCTTCCAGCTTGTCTATCTCCTCCTTAAATTGTGGTGCCCAAAACTGAACACAACACTCTAGGGGAGGTATAGCCAGAGCAGAGTAAATCAATACCATCACTTCGCGTTATCTGGACACCATACTTCTGTTGATACAGCCCCAAAATCGCATTTGCCTTTTTAGCTATTGCATAATACTGCACACAGAGAGCAGGGGTAGCCTGCAGAGGCCTTGTATGTGGGGGGAGGTGTTGGAAGGTGGGAGGGCTTAACAAGCACCAATGAATACAGACCATCACTTGCCCCAGACCAAGAGTTCCTGTCTATTCCTTATGGCTAATAGCCACTGATGGACCTCTGCTCCAGATGCTTATCCATTTCCCTCTTGAAGCCGTCCATGCTTATAGCCACTACCACCTCCTGCAGCAGTGAATTCCATGCTCTAAAGTCTCTTCTCCACAATACTCCAAATGAGGTCTGACGATATACTGTGGTACAATCAAATCTCTTTTCCCTAGACGCTTACAAGCCTGCTGATGCAGCCTAAGATCGTATTTGCCTTTCTTGCTGCTGCACCACACTAGCCACTCATACTCAGTTTGCTGTCCACCAAAACCCCAAGTTCCTGTTCACACATGCGACTACCCAGAGGAGTATTCCCCAACCAGTACGTGTGTGTAATAGTTTTACTACTCAGATGCAAAACCTTACATTTGTCTCTATTAAATCGCATCTGCTCATTTCCCCAGTGTATCCACCCAAATCTGATTGTATTTTATCTTGATCTTCTGGAGTGTTCACTGCCCCACCTAATTTGGTGTCATCTAGATCATTGATGAAAAATATTCAAAAGCACTGGGCCCCAAACTGCCCCCTGTGGCACCCCCCTAGTTACTACCCTCCAGTCGGACAAGCGGACATTCACGGTTTGGGTGGGATTCTCCATCCAGTTCCTTACCCACCTAACCATCCTAAAATCTACTCCACAGCCCTCCAGCTTGCTGATCGAAACATCACGGGGAACCTCATCAAATGCCTTACTAAAACCCAAATATGCAATATCCACGGCCTCCCAACAATGTGCAAACCAGCCAATCAAAAAAGGAAATGAGATTATGAAATGAAACGGTTCAGAAAGAGGGGACCCTGGACGATAGTACTGCCTACTACCTGTGGCTTAAGTTAAGTATGCTCCGACTGTGTGGCTTCCGTATCGTTTAACGTGTCATGTTCAAGCCCTTATGCTTTGTTTCAGCTTTGTTTCCGCTCTGTGATTGCATTTCTGCTTGTTTTCAGATTTCTGCAGTACAAAAGCCCGCTGCATTGTTTATTGAATGCCCCAGCCATCGACCGCGCTGGTTTCCTCTGCGTTCTCTGCCTCGAGTGCCAGTGAGCCAGGCCCTCTATAAATAACGAGCACGAATCGATGAATAATTGAACAGCAAAGGGAACTCTGTGCCATTCATCACATGGGGGGGGGGGTTGGAAAGCAGGGGCCCCAGACCGTTCAGACGTGGAGCAGCCCCCTTGTTTGTTGTAGTGGTTAGGAGTGTGGACTCTAATCTGGGAGAACCAGGTTTGATTCCCCACTCCTCCTCCACATGCAGCTGCTGGTGTGACTTTGGGTCAGTCACAAGTTCTCTCAGAGCTGTTCTCTCAGGAGCAGTTCTCAAAAGAGCTCTCTCAGCCCCACCTACCTCTCAGGGTGTCTGTTGTGGGGAGGGGAAGGGAAAGGAGATGGTAAGCCACTCTGAGACTCCTTCGGGTAGTGAAAGGTGGGGTATAAATCCAACTCCTCCTCCTCCTCCTCCTCCTCCTCCTCCTCCTCCTCCTCCTCTCTTCTTCTTCTTCTTCTTCTTCTTCTTCTTCTTCTTCTTCTTCTTCTTCTTCTTCTTCTTCTTCTTCTTCTTCCAGTGCCACTGGTTGGGCTCGAAAAAGGAAAGCAAGGAGGAAGAGGGGTGGAGCCACAGGGCTCCCCTCTGCCAGAACTAGGGTTGCCAGCTCAGGGTTGGGAACAATGTTCCCTCTCAGCTGTGGCGTCTTGTGAGCAAAAATTCTACTTTGTGAGCTATTGGCATTAAAGTTGTGAGCAAGCAATTTGGCTCCTGCATAAATTAGTTTCCTCTGGAGCCATTCTTCCTGAGCCAAGACAAAAATGTGTGAGCCGGAGGCTAAAAGACTGTGAGCTAGCTCACACTAACTCAGCTTAGAGGGAACACTGGTTGGGAAATACCTGGAGATTTGCGGGGGCGGAGCCTGAGGAGGGTGGGGTTTGGGGAGGGGAGGGGCTTCCATGGGGTTATAATGCCACAGAGTCCACCTTCCAAAGCTGCCATTTTCTCCAGGAGAACTGATCTCTCTTGCCTGGAGACCAGTTGTAAAACCAAGAGATTTCCGACCACCACCTGCAGGCTGTGCAAACAGAATAACCAGAATGATCTGTCACACTGTACAAATCACACCGGACCTAGTTGTCCTTGAAAGTGCAAGTCTCTCTCCTGTACTCGCTTCAATCCGAAGAGGGACTTCTACTTTTCAAGGAGCACTGGGTCACACACTGTTCAACTGGTGCAGATGCCATTTATGAAGAAGAAGAAGAGAAGAAGAGATTGGATTTAGACCCCGCCCTTCACTAGGAGTCTCAGAGTGGCTTACAAACTCCTTTCCCTTCCCCTCCCCTGTGAGGTAGGTGGGGCTGAGAGAGCTCTGACAGAAACTGCTCTTTTTCAAGGACAGCTCTGACAGAACTACGGCTTGCCCAAGGTCATCCAGCAGCTGCAAGTGGAGGAGGAGTGGGGAACCAAACCCGGTTCTCCCAGATTAGAGTCCGTGCCCTTAACCACTACGCCAAACTGGCTCTCATGCATGGTGGCCCAACCATTTGTCATAGGTATCGCTTTTTGGTCCGTCGGTAGAACTGTATAATGACAGGAGCCTCAAGTGTGATGTGTGCAGTGTGACAGATTGTTCCGGTTATTTGTTTGCACAGCTGTATTCACTGCAGTTCCATTTCTGTGCGGTTGTGGGCCACCTGGAGGTTGGCAAGCCAAGCCAGAGCCATTCTTACAATTGACAACTCTGGGATGGGAAATACCTCAGGCAAGGCTCTCTTTGTAGCAGGAGCTCCTTTGCATATTAGGCCACCCCCCCCGAAGTAGCCAATCCTCCCAGAGCTCACAGTAGCCCCTGTAAGGAGAGCTCTGCAAGCTCTTGGAGGATTGGCTATATTAGGGGGTGTCGCCTAATATGCAAAGGAGTCTCTGCTACAGAAAGAGCCCTTTCGGGGCAGTGCCTAAAGAGGGCAGGGTCTGGGGAGGACCTCAGTGCGCTATCATGCCCCAGAATCCACCTTCCACGGCGGCCATTTTCCCCGGGGGAGCTGATGTCTGTCGTCTGGGGATCAGCTGTGATATCAGGAGATCTCCAGTCGCCACCTGGAGGCTGGCAACCCTAAGGGCCACTGATGCACTAAACCAGAGTTGCCAACCTCTAGGCCGGACCTGGAGATCTCCCAGAATTACAACTAATCCCCAGGCTACAGCAATCAGCTCCCCTAGGAGAAAGTGATTGCTCTGGAGGGCGGACTCTGTGGCGTTATTCCCTCCGGAGGTCCCTCCCCTCTCCGAACTGTTGCCCTCCTGCCAGGTCTCCCAGTTGAGACACTCTCCACAACACTCTTTGGCAGTGATAGTTCATTGAGAGACGCTTACTCTAGTAAACAGTTTCTGAGTCAGAACTGAGAAAGAAGCCCCTATCTCTCCTCATATATAAAAGAGTTTTCGTGTCCCTCTTGCCTGAATCTTCCACACGCTCCCACAGCCTTTGGCTCTCTGGACTGTCATTCCCACGGAGTGCCAATCCAGTGCCTGCGTTGCAGCAGTCCCACCCACCACAGAAGCGCCCCCCCCCGGGCCGCCTTCCGAGGCAGGTGAGCCAGGAAGGGCCCGGGAAGGAGTGGGAGGCATTTAAACATGGCCTACCACCGGCCTCTGGGGGACAGGCGCCTGCTGGGTGGGTGGCTGGGATGTGGGGCTGGGGGGGCACCGATGACTGCTGCAGGACGCCGCACTCACCCAGGCCCTCTTCCTAGAGCCCGTTGCACTCATTTCCACAACAGGCCTTTCTCCTAGTTATTATAGGTAATACCAAAAACACCCCACACCTCTCGCACACGTCACCATTTGGCCCCTAATGTTACCATGGCAACCCTGAGAGATATACCGTGCCTTATCTAAGTTTAGGCCTGGCAAAAGAGTCCCTTGGGAACCGGGGGAGGGGGGCACGGTCTTAAAGAAAGTGAAGGCTTCTACAAGCACCCCCTCAAAACACCCCGTGCACCCCCCTCAGGAATTCCCTCCCCCTGAATCCTGCCAAGGAGTCAAGTGGGACAAGGTGAAACGAAACTGAAGCTTGGCACCTCCCCGGGCTTCTACCCCCAAATCTTTGGGAATTTCCCAACCCAGAGTTGGCAACCCTATGGACTGTCTTGGTGAGTTAGGTGTGGGGCGTCCTTGCAAACCCCACAGAAGCACACCAGAGAGGGGCTCCAGGGCCTGCCCTCCTTTCAAAGGCAAAACGAGCAGAGATTTTGCTTTGAGACCCACAAAATGCCTCTGTGGAGGGAACCTTAGCAGAGTCAAGCCTTCCTCCCATTTCCTCCCTCTGCCCTTGCCTGGGGAGACAGAAAGGGAGGGAGGGGAACCTTAGGAAGAGAAGAAAAAGTTGACGCGCTGCATGTGGCACAAAAAATCATCACGCTGCACGGAAAGAGAGCAAGCTCTGCTCTAGAAATATATCTGACCTGAATTTTCTTCTCAGTCAGATGACAGATTTCACAGTTTGTCGGATTTGTGGGGTGCTTTCCGCTGCAACGGCAGCCTGCCCAGATGTTAAACAGCGTTCCTTGAAGAAACGCAGCTTTAGATCCAGGTAGCCTCACCATTTCCACCCAAGACAATTTAAGAAAAAAGAGTGACCGCAAAGACCTACAGATGCCGGACGCCAGCGTGCCATTTTGTTTCGAAAAGGGAAAGGTGCGGGGGCTCAGAGCCTCCTGCAGTCACACACTTTGCCTTAGACATCTTTGGCTCTTTCATCCCAGGCAATGAGGATGGCTGGAAGATCCTCACCTGTCTAAACGCTCCACCTCTCCAAAGGCACCTGCCCATCCCGCACACTGGTCGTAATTTGCAAGCCAATTGTTTTACAGTGGCTTGACAGCGGCTCATGTGAAAGGGATCTAAGTGTTCTGGTTGATCACAAGCTCAACATGAGCCTGCAGTGTGATGTGACTGCGGAGAAAGCTAATGCAATCTTAGGATGCATTCACAGAAGCCTTGTGTCCAGATCACGGGAGGTGGCAGTTCCGCTCTATTCTGCTATGGTCAGGCCTCACCTGGAGTCCTGTGTCCAGTTTTGGGCACTGCATTTTAGGAAGGATGTTGACAAGCTTGAGCATGTCCAAAGGAGGGCAACCAGGATGGTGAGAGGGTTGGAATCTGTCTTACCAGGAAAGGCTGAAAGCGTTGGGTCTGTTTAGCCTGGGAAAGAGAAGGCTTAGAGGGGACATGATGGCAGTCTTCAAGTATTTGAAGGGCTGTCATGTAGAAGACGGAGCAGATCTATTCTCTCTTGCTCCGGATTGCAAGACTAGATCTAATGGGTGGAAATTACAAGGGAGTCATTACTGGCTAGATATCAGCAGAAACTTCCTAACTGTGGAACAGACTGCCTCGGGAGGGGGTGGATGCTCCTTCGCTGGACATTTTCAAGCAGAGGCTGGACAACCATCTTGTGGGTATGTCGTAGGGCTCTCTTTCGGCTCTGCTCCTGCAGAGTGCAGGGGGTTGGACTAGATGACCTGCAAGGTCCCTTCCAACTCTAACATTCTATGATTCTATCTTCATGTGAATGGTTCAGAGGAGTGCCTTTGTGCAATTACAGGGCACTTTAGGGTAACTGGTATCCAAACCCACTTCTTGTCTGCTTCTGCCACCACCTCCAGTTGCTAAGAGGCACAGTGTTAAAAGGGGGAGAACGCAGGTCTGAGATTTTTAAGCTGAGACTTACTACTTGGGTGTCTCTCTGTGCTAACATCACTGTTTGCCTGTGAACCTAGCTGACTAATCTTGCAATCAGTTCTTGTTCTCCCTTCACAACAGATGTCATTTTGCAACTGCAAAATCAGGCAGCATATATTTTAAAAGGTACATCCACCTGTACAGGTGCTAATGGGGAATATGTATTTGTTATGTGTTTGAAATGTATGAAACATCTGAAATGTACAAAATGACTCGATTATAATGTGAAGTGGTGCATGCCTCATTTCTGGCAACAGAACTGCACGGGTTGCCTACGGGTGGGGAATGCCAGGCAGATGTGCCTGTGTGAACGCCCCCTTTAATCCGCTTGTGAAACATGGCTGAAACGTGGCTATAGCGGGCCAAACTGCCAGTCTGAACTCAGCCTATATATTGACAGCTGCCACTGTGCCTTCAAAAGTTTAATTATAATAGATCCACATCTTGGTATGTAACCTAGAATCTTCTGATTAGGGAAGTTGATAGTAGAATATATTTTATAACTGCACTTTTTGTATATAAAGCTATATATATTAAGAAAAAGCATTATTAGAGGCCTCTGGGGATAGAATTAGGATGCAATAAGAGTGGAATGTTATTTAGAAGTTCAAGGCCGCCAAGAGCGAAGTTTACTGTGATTCATATTTTTTTAATCAGCCAGCTCGCCATATGCAGGTCAGAAGAGGAACCGAGTGTCCTTTAAAGCTCCCAGTGTTCTAAAGACTGCATAAACAAGTGTAACTCCTGACGCCACCGAGAGGGGCACTGAGTCAAACGATACTTGCATGATGCTAACTGCTTGGTACCAATTAGAGATTCTTTAATGTATAAACTATATGTGATGTCATTTGGGTATAAGTCCTTCTGCCCTTCATGGTTACGGCAGAATACAGTTTTGGAAATGCGAAGTGCTCAGGCACTCTGCTCTGGATTCCCTGTTTCAATACATTAAACAGATATTCATCTGACTCGTTGGACTCTTGACTGGGTGATTCCAACTTGACCCCTCCTTCAAGCTGTCCGGACTGAGCAAGTCAGCAGGCCTTCCCCAGACCAGGACCGGAGTGCGAATCTTCTTGCTGGAATGGCCTGCAGTTCCCCTGCAGCCCTGTGCCTCCACTGGAAGCAACGGAGGATGGGGGCACTTCCCTCTGGGGCCCAATAGAACTGGTCCAATCTTTTTGAAACTTTGGGGTGGGGTGAGGAGAGCCACCAGCAGCTATGCTGCAAATTTGGTGCCTCTGCCTCCAAAGACAGCCCCCCCGGAGCCCCAGATACCCCCAGATCGATTCTCCATTATACCTACTAGAAAGCAGGCCTGCTGCAGCAATAAATACAATGAGCGCTAGCTTGGCTGGGCAGCTATGGGCTCCTGTCTCCTTCCCCCCGGCTGCTCTAGTCCCCGGCGGGCCAAGACCCACTCCCCCTTCAGCTACCATGCCCTGTCAGAATTAGCTCCAAGGCTTACCCAGATTTCCTCCCCGCAGCCACAGGGACTGAGCAAGCCGGCTCTGAGAGGGAAGGGGAGGCGGTGTAAACTGCCTCTCCTTCCACTGGCTTGCTCAGCTTCCCCACGGCTGCAGGGAGGCTGAGCAAACCGGCTCTGAGATGGAAAGGGAGGTGGTGTAAACCACCTCTCCTTCCCTTGACTTGCTAGGTCCCCACGGCTGCAGGAGGAAATCTGGACAAGCCTCAGAGCTAATTCTGACAGGGCATGGTAGCTGCAGGGGGAGTGGGTGGGGAAGAGGAGCAGACCCAGCACCCAGTCAATGGCACGCGAGTAGTCTCGAGTGGCAGCTGACGGGCCAATGGCTGAAGGGAGCACATGGAATCTTGCCACTCCAAATTGCTTTTATATAATAGGAGAGATGGTCCCCATAGGCTGTAATGGAGCTGGGACAAATCATTTTTTTTTGCACACCCCTATTATGCTTTTCAGTATCATTTGTAAGCTGCCTTGAGTCACAGGGAAAAGTGGGACAGAAATATTTGAATAAATAAGTAGTTTGGGCAGGATAATTTTTATTTATTTATTTATTATTTGGATTTATATCCCGCCCTCCCCAATAACATCTAAGCAACTTCCTGTTTGTTAGGTTAGGCTGGGTTCTGACGGTGATTATACCTCTGTTATACTTGACCTGTAATGCTGGTTGCCATATTTCACTAAAAAAATCCAAAGTAAATTGCAAGAGTATACGTGACCCCTCCATATGCTCAGTGCGTGGCGGTTGTCCAAAGCCTGGTCTACCAATACACTGGACTAGGGTGGGTAGACCTGTTCTCTGGAGGCCAGGTCTACCAACATAGTGGAAAGGGGTGGGTGAAATTTGGCTTGATTCTGTTTTCTGTTCTAATGTTTGAATTATTCTTAAGATACAGTTTACGTATAATTTAAAAGAATTTATTCGGAGAGTTTTACAAGGTTATGGAGATAATCTAACAAACTAATTTACGTGATGGTCAAATGTGGACCTGCTCACAGCTTTAATGCTACTAGCTTTTTTCTCTCGCAAGGTAGAATTTCTGCTCACGACAGTGTGGAGCTTAGAGGGAGCATTGCCACGAACCGCTTAAGCCCACACTCGAAGCCATTGGTCCTGCTTTGATTTAAGGAGAGCACGCTGAGGGTTCCAGCTCATTGCAGCCACGGATGCCTTTGGAGGGAGGGAGGGAGGGCGACGTAAACCTGGAAGGATCATTCTGCCTCGACTGTGACGTGGGCAGGGAGATATTGGCAGGCCTGTGCAACAGATTACAGTGTAATGCCAGGGAAGTGCTTTGGGCACTTAGAGAAGCGCCGGGCTTTTTCCTGAGCTCCACTCTCGCCGTAGTCTAACAGTGTGAGCTGTGTGCAGGGTCACTGCAAGTTGTTGGATTTAGGCAATTTAGGCAGCCACCCACAAGCAATCTTCTGCTTCCTCCACGTATGAATCAGTGGGGTATCCGTGACTCTGCACAGATATCGTTTCTGCGCACATTCAGAGAACAGAGGAAGCTCTCTTCATCGTGACAGGCTGCCGCTAGACAGAAGCCGGTGACTGGTTTGTGCTGGAAGTGACTAAGTCACGACTGGGGCTTCCCCACAAGCGAAGCCTAAACATGGGGGGTGGGGGGAGACAGTGTTCCCTCTAAGCTGAGTTAGCGTGAGCTAGCGCACAGTTTTTTAGCTGCCGGCTCATCGACCTGGATCCTAAAGTGGCCCTCTTCTGCCAACCTGAGTGCCTTGCCTGAATGGCAGAGACCCCCGCCATGCTTCGTCTTGCTTCTTATGTGTCCTGAGCAGTGCTCCCTCTAAGCTGAGTTAGTGTGAGCTAGCCCACAGTTCTTTAGCCTCCGGCTCACACATTTTTGTCTTCGCTCGGGAAGGACGGCTCCAGAGCGAACTGATTCATGCAGTAGCCACATTGCTCACTCACAACTTTAATGCCGGGAGCTCACCGAGTAGAATTTTTGCTCACAAGACTCCACAGCTTAGAGGGAGCGTTGGGTAGAGGATGGTTGTACTTGGCCAGGGCTTGAAAGCACTGGGGTGGGGGTGAGGGACTCTAGCCTACAACCTGCTCTGCTTACGGCATTTCAGAAACTGGCATCTGTCCGTCAGGCAATGCTATTACAGTTGATCTCCAGACGACCAAGATCAGTTCCCCCGGATAAAACAGCTGCTTTTCACGGTGGACTCTGCAGAGGTCCTTCCCCAAACCCCGCCCTCCCCAGCTTCCACCTCCAAAGTCTCCCAGTATTTCTCAACCAGAGCTGGCAATCCATGCTCCCTCTAGGCTCTGGAGTCTTGTGAGCAAAAATTCTACTTTGCGAACTACTGGCATTAAAGCTGTGAGCGAGCGATTTGGATCCTGCATAAATCAGTTTTCTCTGGAGCCATCCTCCCTGAGCGAAGGCAAAAATGCGCGAGCTGGAGGCTAAAAAAACCTGTGAGCCAGCTCACACTAACTCAACTTAGAGGGAACACTGCTGGCAACCCTAAAATATTTTGAATCAATGAAATCCCAATTGAAGTCATCTGGAACTGTTTTTGGTGTAGTGGTTAAGTGCACGGACTCTAATCCGGGAGAACCGGGTTTGATTCCCCACTCCTCCACTCGTACCTGCTGGATGACCTTGGGCCAGCCATAGTTCTGACCAGAGCTGTCCTTGAAAAAGGGCAGTTTCCGTCAGAGCTCTCTCAGCCCCACCGGCCTCACAGGGTGTCTGTTGTGGGGAGGGGGAGGGAAAGGAGTTTGTAAGCCGCTCTGAGACTCCTTTCAGTAGTGAAGGGCGGGGTATAAATCCAAACTCCTCCTCCTCCTCCTCCTCCTCCTCCTCCTCCTCCTCCTCCTCTTCTTCTTCTTCTTCTTCTTCTTCTTCTTCTTCTTCTTCTTCTTCTTCTTCTTCTTCTTCTTCTTCTTCTTCCTCCTCCTCCTCTTCTTCTTCTTCTTCCTTGTATTCCCCCTGTTTTGCTTCAGGATCCTGGGGGCAAGTAGGGGGTGGTCTTCCCTTGGGGCTGTGGTGAGACATGGAGAGCAGCTCCCGATTCCCACCTCCCTCCCCGCCCTGCGATGCATCTTCATTGCTCGAACGCCATCAAATCTACATGCCCAGGCTCACCTAGGGCCACGGGAGGAGCCTTCACAATATCTCAAAAAAAGTGGCGGGTCTCACATTCAGCTGTGACTCACCGAGGGCTGAGTCATTTTGGATAGTGTCAGAGTAAACAGCTGACGAGGAATCGAGAGGCATCCAGATCCCTTTCTTACTGAGCAAAAAATTGTTGTGGTGAAAATGTGACAAATCATAAACCAAACGACGTGTGAATGAGCCTTCGCGGCAGCACCGTGAGAGGAAGGGTACGGACAGCAGAGTGGCGACCTGAAAGACCACGGCCTCGGCAGTGGTGGCACCCTTGTCGGGAAATGCCTCACTCAGAAAGACTTCGCAAGCCTGCTCTGAAGGAGTTGGGTCTGTTTAGCCTGGGAAAGAGAAGGCTTGCAGGGGACATGATGGCAGTCTTCAAGTACTCGAAGGGCTGTCATGTAGAAGACGGAGCAGATCTCTTCTCTCTTGCTCCAGATTGCAAGACTAGATCTAATGGGTGGAAATGACAAGGGAGTCGTTACTGGCTACATATCAGGAGAAACTTCCTAACTGTAAGAGTGGTTGAGGAGTGGAACAGTCTGCCCCGGGAGGTGGTGGATGCTCCTTCCCTGGACGTTTTCAAGTGGAGACTGGACAACCATCTTTTGGGCATGTTGTAGGTATGTAGGGCTATCTTTCGGCTGCGCTCCTGCAGAGTGCAGGGGGCTGGACTAGATGACCTGCAAGGTCCCTTCCAACTCTTAACATTCTGTGATTCTATGACTGGCCTTCACAAGGCCAGTGAAGTCAGTTGGCTTCCAGCCACCATCTCAGGTGGCACTTTTAAGCCCCAGCGATTGTCAAAAGTTAAGAGCGGATTTTGGTGGCCGCTGCTCTAACGAATTTAAAACTTGTAATTTCTATGTCCCTTGGATTTTATTATATGCCACTCTTTTTTCTAAAGTTAACTTATTTGAATCTGCAATGACCACTGTAACCACAGTGTTGCAATCTACACTGACCACAGTGTACCAGGCAGCGTGAACGCAAGAACACGCACGAAGTTGCAGACTACTGAGCCAGACCCTCCCCGCCACCAAGCCTTCCCTCAACACATGGTCCTGCTTACAGTCTGAATACAGAATGGCAGAGGGGGAGCGTTTTCCACACTCCCCAGAGTACAATGTACAGAGCCATTAGCCACTGGCCTTCACTCCCACAAGACTGGGGGCAGGCGCCACTGGCTCCTCCTCTTGTGGGGATAAGAACATCAGAAGAGCCCTGCTGGGTCAGACCAGTGGTCCATCTCATCCAGCCTCCTGTCTCTCACAGGGGCTAATCAGTTCCTCTGGAGGGCCAGCAACAGGGCACAGAGGCCAAGGCCTTCCCCTGATATGAACATCAGAAGAGCCCCGCTGGATCAGACCAGTGAAGAGGGTCCCTCTAGTCCAGCCTCCTGTCTCACTCAAGGGCCAACCAGTTCCTCTGGAGGGCTAACAACAGGGCAGAGAGGCCAAGGCCTTCATAAGAACCTCAGAAGAGCCCTGCTGGATCAGACCAGGGAGGGTCCATCTGGTCCAGCCTCCTGGCTCACTCAGAGTGGCCAACCAGTTCCTCTGGAGGGCCAGCGACAGGGCAGAGAGGCCGAGGCCTTCCCTGATGAGAACATCAGAAGAGCCCTGCTGGGTCAGACCAGGGAGGGTCCATCCAGTCCAGCTTCCCGTCTCACACAGGGGCCAGCCAGTTCCTCTGGAGGGCCAGCGACAGGGCAGAGAGGCCGAGGCCTTCCCCTGCTGTTGCCTCCTGGCTCTGGGATCCAGAGGCTGACTTTCCCTGAACTTGGCGGTTCCTTTTCGTCACCTTGCATAGTAATCACCGATAGACCTCTCAGCCATTTGTCCCTCTGATATCCCCTTTTAAAGCCATCTATGCCTGTGGCCGTGGCTGCATCCTCCAGAGAAAAGAGAAGAAGAGTTTGGATTTATACCCCGCCCTTCACTGGCCAAAGGTGTCTCAGAGCGGCTTACAAACTCCTTTCCCTTCCCCTCCCCACAACAGACACCCCTGTGAGGTAGGTGGGGCTGAGAGAACTTCTGACAGAAACTGTCCTTGAGAGAACAGCTGTGCCAGAGCTTGTGACTGACCCAAGGTCACATCAGCAGGTGCAAGTGGAGGAGTGGGGAATCAAACCCGGTTCTCCCAGATTAGAGTCCGCGCACTTAGCCACTGCACCAAACTGGCTCCAGCAGTGAATCCCATGGTCTGTTGTGTAAGGAAGCATTTTTAATGGTCCGTCTTTTGAATCTCCTGCCCATCGGCTTCTTTGGATAGCAAAGGCAGCCGTCTTGCTAAGATGGGCCGGGAGCAGTTGTGATTTACTCCCCTGGGAACCCTCCAGCATGACTCCACTGCGCCCGGTTCGGTGTCTGTGCGGGGAGCAGGAGGGCTGCGGTGGGGGGCGAGGGGAGAGAAGGAGGGAGACCAGACAGAGATGCAGGCCTTGGCCTGTGATCAGAGGGGTGTGGAAGGGGCACCTCGAACCAGTCCCCTGGAGGTGGGCACATGGCCCCACTAACCAGGCATGCAAAAGCACCGTGAGGTTCCCTGGACAGAACCCAACATGCAGCAAACCAGCCGGGGCCCCAGGTTGCCCTGGCTTTGGCCACGGCAAGAGAAGGGCTGTCCGCTGCTGGGGGGTTCCGCCTGCACCATGTGCCCCCCCCACCCCAGTGGCTGCTGAAGTGAACGGAACGGCCGCTTCAAGGCGCTGCCAGCATTGAGCTGCGCGGAAGAAACACCAGAAGGAAGTATCCGTAAAGGAGAGAGGCCGGGCACGAGCCCTTCAGACCCCAAGGCCCTGCAGCTGAAGCTGGCCCGGGTAGCTTCCGCAGGCAGTGCTGGGTTTACGCACGAGAGCCCCTCTGTTCAGGGGGGTTAGGGTTGCCAACTTCAGGTTGGGAAATTCCTGGAGATTTGGGGGTGGCGTGTGGGGAGGGCAGGGTTTGAGGAGGGGAGGGGCCTCAGCAGAGTATAATGGCACAGAGTCCCACCTCCAAAGGAAGAGGAGGAGGAGATTGGATTGATACCCTGCCCTTCTCTAGCCAAAGGAGTCTCAGAGCGGCTACAAACTCCTTTCCTTCCCTCCCCTCCCTGGAGGTAGGTGAGAAGAGAAGAGATTGGATTTATCCCCCGCCCTTCACTGCCCGAGCGTCTCAGAGTGGCTTACAAACTCTTTCCTTCCCCTCCCCACAACAGACACCCTGTGAGGTAGGTGGGGCTGAGAGAACTCTAACACAAACTGTCCTTGAGAGAACAGCTGCGCCAGAGCTTGTGACTGACCCAAGGTCACATCAGCAGGCGCAAGTGAGGAGTGGAGAATCAAACCCAGTTCTCCCAGATAAGAGTCCGCACTTACCACGACACCAAACTGGCTCCTCTGGGGCTGAGAGGTGGGGCTGAGAGAGCTCTCTCGAGAATTACCCTTGAGAGAACAGCTCTGGGAGAACTTGTGACTGACCCAAAGTCACACCAGCAGCTGCATGTGGAGGAGCGGGGGATCAAAACCCAGTTCTCCCTAATTAGAGTCCGCTCTCCTAACCATGACACCAAACTGGCTCTCAGGAGCCATTTAACTAGAGGAACAGATCTCTCTTGTCTGGAGATCAGTTGGAATTCTGGGAGATGTCCAGGCCCCACCGGGAGGTTGGCAAGCCTGGGCACGCAAGGCTGAGTGGGCCGTGCATTGACTTTTGGATCTCTCCTGGCCTGGGATCGAGACCTTTGGCCTGCTCCCAGCTCCAGCGCCCTCTGCCCCAGGATGTCCCCGTGCCGCGTTCAGCTTTGGGTCCCGGCCCTCCGAAGGAAGCGTCTGCAAACAACTGGGTTTCAAAGGAAGCCAGCAAGTGTCGGAGGAGATTAGCGGAACAAGGCCGGCATTATATTCTCGCGCTGCTCCTCCAAAAGGAAGCTGGTGCGGCGCGGTGCCAATCAGACTTAGCAGGCTGCAAAAGTTTCACTTACAAATTGTAAGAGGGGAATTTAAGATTTTTTTTTACCAGCAATACGCTGGATTTACAAGGCCTCTTAGATCTCATTTTGCGGAGGGCGTCTTTTGAAAGGGACGGGAAGGCGACGCAAAGCTGTTTGGCGTCGAGAGCGGGGAGCAGCTGCGGAGCTCTGCAGCTGCCGAGCGGCCTTCCTCCCCGCCCAGCGGGGGACCCCGTGCCGGAAAGAGAAGCCGCCCAGCCACCGCAGAGGCCCTCCTGGTCGCCCGCCTGCTCACCAACCGCCTGGCACGAAGCGCCTGACAATGGGAAGTTGCTGCGGTGGCAAACCTCAAGCATTGCCCAGCTAGGAGCACAGCCCTCTCGCTGCCGCTGCCGGCGACTCCACACCGACTCTTGCTTTCGTCCAAGGGGAGCTTCCAGGCCGCCTTCTGGCCCCGGAAGGCCCTTCTCTCAGGTGAGCTCTCCTGGCCTGGGAGATTTGGGTGCCCCAGGAGGGAACGCCTGCAGGGTTAGGGGCAGCTTCAGGCTCCTGCCTGTCCACGATTGGGGTCCCCTCGCCCCGATTCAGGAGACATCTCCTCCCTCTAGGGTTGCCAGCCTCCAGGTGGGGCCTGGGCACTTCCCGCTGTTACAGCCGGTCTCCAGCCGACAGAGATCAGCTCCCCTGGAGGAGAAAATGGCCGCTTTGTGTTCTGCGAACTTGATACTGAAACGAGAGGGTGTTGGAACAGTGCCAATCACACGCCTCACCACAACGGGAGAGGTGACAGATGCCAAATTAAAGATAGGGGGCTCTGATTCTTGAAGCAGCTGATGATTTGGTTTTTCAACCAAAAGGCTTATGGAGAGTTATCATGATGTGTTCCTTAAGAGAAACGAGCACTCTGCGGGGTGGAGTCTGTGGCACCGGACCATGCGGAGGCCCCTCCCCTCCCCTCCCCAAGCCCCGCCCTCTCCTGCATCCTCTCCCAAAGCCTCCAGGTGTTTTCCAACCCAGACCTGGCAGCCTGGCCTCCCTCCCGGGCTCCAAGTGCAGAGGCGTCGCCTGCACAGCTCAGCCTCCCATTCTGGACCTGATCTCTTCTTGCACGTGTGCCCAGAAGTCTGTGCATCGCCAGTCTCATCCACCCTCCCAGGTGCACCACGCAGGACTGACCAGCTGCTCCTCCCCTCCCCCATCCACTAGGGTACTTAAGAACCACACCTCAAAAAGGATATTATACCACTGGAAAAAGTGCAGGAAGGGGCAACTAGAATGATAAAAGGGTTGGAACAACTTCCCTATCACAGAAAGGTTAAAGCGCTTGGGGCTCTTTAGCTTGGAGAAATGACGGCTGTGGGGTGACATGATCGAGGTTTACAAGATTACTCATGGGATAGAGGAGGTCGAGAAAGAAGTCCTTGTCTCCCTTTCTCACAATACAAGAACTCGTCAGCACTACATGAAATTGCTGAGCGGATCGGGTTAGAACACATAAAAGGAAGTCCTTCTTCACCCAAAGAGTGATTGACACATGTGGAATTCACTGCCACAGGAGGGGGTGGCAGCTACAAGCATGGACAGTTTCAAGAGGGAAATGGATAAACATATGGAGCAGAGGTCCATCAGTGGCTATTAGCCACAAGGTACAGATAGGAACTCTCAGTCTGGGGCAGGTGATGCTCTGTAGTCTGGGGGGGGCAGCAGTGGGGGCTTCTAGTGTCCTGGCCCCACTGCTGGCCCAACTGCCTGAGGGCACCTGGTATTTTTGGCCACTGTGTGACCCAGTGTGTTGGACTAGATGGGTCATTGGCCTGATTCAACATTGGCTTCTCTTATGTTCTTATGAGCAGATGTCCATCGGTGGCTATTAGCTGCAAGGCATAGATAGGAACTCTCAGTCTGGGACAAGGGATGCTCTGTCTTCTTGGTGCTTGGGGTGGGGGGTAACAGTGGGGGACTTCTGGCGTCCTGGCCCCACTGCTGGCCCCTGGTATTTTTGGCCCCGGTGTGACACAGAGCGTTGGACTGGAGGGGCCATTGGCCGGATCCAGTGTTGGCTTCTCTGATGTTCTCTTAAGTTCTCTTAGCCTGGAGCAGGCAACCCAGCTCTTGGGGTCTACCTACTGGGGGGACACCGTCTCCAGCGATGCAGCTTCTCCTATGGCTGCCGGCCACTGACAGACTGAGTCTGGAGGAACTTGCCAAGCAGTCAATGTGTGCCCATAAGTCTCTCAAGACCACCCCACTCACAGCTGGCTCTGGAATGCTGTCAGCTCCCGGAGGGGCACAGCATCTGAAACAGACCCCCACACACACCCTGGCTGTCTGGCAGCCGGCAGCACCCACCGAAATCCCTGCCTGGTGGCTCCCAGAGGGAAGCGACACCCACTCCCCTTCCTGATTCATTCTCAAATGTGTACTTTGATCAAAGCCTAACTGCAGGATGACAGAACAGTTTCTCAGGGTGGAGGGAAAGTCCTCAGGAACACACGAGGCGGCCTTATACAGAATCAGCTCTCCGGGCTCTCAGGCCTTTCACATCACTTATTACCTGGCCTTTACAACTGGGGATGCCGGGGACTGAGCCTGGGCCCTTCTGCATGCCAAGCAGAGGCTCTACTGCTGAGCCACAGCCCCTCTTTACAGCTCTCCAGGGTCTCAGGCGGAGGTCTTTCCCATCACCTCCTGCCTGGTCCTTTTTAACTGGAGATGCTGGGTACTGAACCTGGGACCTTCTACATGCCAAGCAGATGCTCTGCCGCTGAGCCACGGCCCCTCTTCACAGCTCTCCAGGGTCTCAGGCGGAGGTCTTTCCCATCACCTCCTGCCTGGTCCTTTTTAACTGGAGATGCCGGGGACTGAACCTGGGACCTTCTACATGCCAAGCAGATGCTCTGCCGCTGAGCCACGGCCCCTCTTCACAGCTCTCCAGGGTCTCAGGCGGAGGTCTTTCCCATCACCTCCTGCCTGGTCCTTTTTAACTGAAGATGCTGGGTACTGAACCTGGGACCTTCTACATGCCAAGCAGATGCTCTGCCGCTGAGCCATGGCCCCTCTTTACAGCTCTCCAGGGTCTCAGGCAGAGGTCTTTCCCATCACCTCCTGCCTGGCCCTTTTTAACTGGAGATGCTGGGTACTGAACCTGGGACCTTCTACATGCCAAGCAGATGCTCTGCCGCTGAGCCACGGCCCCTCTTGACAGCTCTCCAGGGTCTCAGGCAGAGGTCTTTCACATCACCTCCTGCCTGGTCCTTTTTAAATGGAGATGCTGGGTACTGAACCTGGGACCTTTTGCATGCCAAGCAGATGCTCTGCCACTGAGCCACTGAGGGGTCAAGGACGAGAAAGTAAGTTGGGCGGAAGCAGTTTTGGGGGGCAGCAGGACCTGCTGGTTTGGATCTACACAGTTTCCCATGGGATCAGCCGAATTCTCCAAGGAGCACCCCCTCCTCTCCCCTCCGCCCCATCTCTTAATTTCTTTCAAGCATGCCCCCCACACCTGCCTGAGGCGCTTCGTGGCGAGCTCAAATGACCCCTGCAGCACTAGCATCAAAAGCAGAAGAATAAGGGCCAGGCAAAACCATTCTAAAGCCTTTACAGGAAGTGAGAGAACAAAGAGCCGTCCAATTCAGCCCAAAAGCAAACAACAGAAATCAAAGAGTCATAGAATCATAGAGTTGGAAGGAGTAGGTGGTTTACAGGTCTGATCAGACATCACCCCTGAGCTATCACATGTTTGTCCCCACAAAACCCTCCACGCTCGGTGAGATGCTGCAGGTTAAACTGCGAATTAAGCAAACACAGGTGTGCTTTGAGGTCTAACCTGCCTCCTTCCCTGGCTCAAGGCAAGCGGCTGAGAGGACTCCAGGGACCCCCACTGGATTCCAGCTTTAAAAGACTCATACAAACACACAAGGCGCTGAGACCCAGCTCCCAGCACAGGGTCCATCACAGCCAGCATTCTTTACTCAGACTGGCAGCACCGAGGTCTCAATCGAGTCTCTCCCATCACCGGCCGCCTGGTCTTTTGGCCTGGAGATAGCAAAGACTGAACCTGGGACCTTCTGCATGCACAAAAAGCAGCACTTTCTCAACACCTTTGGCCGGATGGGCCACCAGGCTTCTTGGGAAAACCGACCCGCACACTTATCGTTTGTAGAAACGAGAATACTTCTGTGAAGAAGCAGTCCTGAGGGTGGGGTGAGCCCAAATGCTCTATTCTGAGGTTGGGCAATTAAAGGCCCCTCCGTGCGGGGTATGTGTGTGTCTTTTAGACCCGTCAGCCGACTGTGAGAACAGAAGCAACGGGATGGTTTTGTTTTGCACTGGCAAATCTGGATTGAAACGTGTCTGTTCCTGAGAAGGAACCTACAGAGAAAGGACTGGAAATGTCATGGAAACGAGAAAGCGCTCAGGAAATCTGGGGGCCAGGAAGAGCACGGAATTCTTGCTGTCCCCATGCATGTCTTTCCTGCTCTGCTGGGCATCCCGGTCGCCCCCCGACTGCCCCAGAAAGTGGGGAGGAGGAGGAAGGGTCTGCCAGGGGGTCGAGGACAATTCCCCCTGAGCACGGGGGCGGGGGGAAGCCTGGCAGGAAAGGAAGACAATTCAGCTCCTGAGCCACAAAACCGAGGCCAAAAAGGCTTGTGAGTTCTCTCTCTCTCTCTCTCACACACACACACACAACTTGCATGTGGGAGGCTGCCTAGCAGAGGTGGGCAGATTGCAGCCCAGGGCCAGCCCCATGCCAGCTCGACAGCTGCTGAATAGTTTGTGGAGAGCATCAGTTTGTGGAGAGCCACAGCCCCTCTTTGCAGCTCTCCAGGGTCTCAGGCAGAGGTCTTTCATATCCCCTCCTCCCTGGTCCTTTTTAACTGGAGATGCTACCGGGGACTGAACCTATGACTTTCTGCATGCCAAGCAGAGGCTCTGCCACTGAGCCACAGCCCCTCTTTACAGCTCTCCAGGGTCTCAGGTGGAGGCCTTTCCCATCACCTCCTGCCTGGTCCTTTTTAACTGGAGATGCTGTTGGGGATTGAACCTGGGACCTTCTGCATGCCAAGCAGAGGCTCTGCCACTGAGCCACAGCCCCTCTTTGCAGCTCTCCTGGGCCTCAGGTGGGAGTCTTTCCCATCACCTCCTGCCTGGTCCTTTTTAACTGGAGATGGTGGGACTGAACCTGGGACCTTCTGCATGCCAAGCAGAGGCTCTGCCACTGAGCCATGGCCCCTTTACAGCTCTCCAGGGTCTCAGGCAGAGGTCTTTCCCATCACCTCCTGCCTGGTCTTTTCAACTGGAGATTCCAGGGTTTGAACCTGGGACCTTCTGCATGCCAAGCAGAGGCTCTGCTGCTGGGCCACGGCCCCTCTTGACAGCTCTCCAGAGTCTGAAGGCAGAGGTCATTCCCATCACCTCTGTCTGGTCCTTTTTAACTGGAGATGCCAAGGATTGAACCTGGGACCTTCTGCGTGCCAAGCAGAGGCTCTGCCACTGAGCCACAGCCCCTCTTTGCAGCTCTCCTGGGTCTCAGGCAGAGGTCTTTCCCATCACCCACTGCCTGGTCCGTTTTAACTGGAGATGCCGGGGATTGAACCTGGGACCTTCTGCACACCAAGCAGACACTCATCTACCACGCCACGGCCCCTCTTTACAGCTCTCCAGGATTTCAGGCCGAGGTCTTTCCCATCACCTCCTGCCTGGTCCTTTTTAACTGGAGATGCCCCTCCCTGTGTTCACAGGGTTTACAGAGCTGCTAATTCTAGGTTAGGAAATCCCTAGAGTTTTGGGAGTGGAGTCTGAGGAGGTAAGTGGGACCCTCAGGGGTACAGTGCCCTAGAGTCCACCCTCCAAAGCAGCCGTCTTCTCCAGGGGGGCTGCTTTTTGTCCTCTGGAGATCAGCTGCAATTCTAGGAGGTCTCCAGGCCCCGTCTGGAGGCTGGCAACCCTAGCCATGATTAATAAAAGCTGCGGGGGGAGTGAAGCCCAGGGCTGCCCCTCGTGCCGCTGCCTTCCTTCCTAGCAGCCTTTTGTTGAACATCTTGTAAGCTCTGAAGTCTGTTTACCTTCGGCTACTTTGCCACCGAATTAAGCTAAATTGATATGTGTGCCCCGTCCCCCATTAACCTGATTTAAGGCCTCCGTTACACCAGAGACGGGGAAACAGGCTCTTGCCGGTCTAGATCTGGTTCAGGCTCAGTTCAGGAGGAGCCCTGGCCCAGCAGCCCTCCAGAGGCCAAGGCATCACCCTGGGCACGAACTCAGCCTTGACTTAAGGTTGCCAGCCTCCAGGAGTGGACTGGAGATCTCCCAGAATTACAACTGGTCTCCAGACTACAGGGATCAGTTCCCGTGAAGAAAAGGGGCTGCTTTGGAGGGTGGACTCCGTGGCCTGCTCAGGTCCTTCCACAGTTTGGTGTCGTGGTTAAGTGCACGGACTCTGATCTGGGAGAACTGGGTTTGATTCCCCACTCTTCCATCTGCAGCCAGCTGGGTGACCTTGGGCAAGCCACAGTTCTGTCAGAGCTGTCCTTGGAAAAGAGCAGTTTCTGTCAGAGCTCTCTCAGCTCCGCCTAACTCGCAGGGTGCCTGTTGTGGGGAGGGGAAGGGAAAAAGAGTTTGTAAGCTGCTCTGAGACTCCTTTGGGTGTGATATAAATCCAATCTCTTCTTCTTCTCTTCTGCTTTCTAGATAATGACACTGATCACCAGTTTGGTGCAGTGGTTAAGTGCGTGGGCTCTAGTCTGGGAGAACCAGGTTTGATTCCCCACTCCTCCACTTGCACCTGCCGGATGACCTTGGGCAAGCCATAGTTCTGACAAGAGCTGTCCTTGAAAAAGAGAAGTTTCTGTCAGAGCTCTCTCAGCCCCACCTACCTCCCAGGGTGTCTGTTGTGGGGAGGGGACGGGAAAGGAGTTTGTAAGCTGCTCTGAAACTCCTTCGGGTACTGAAGGGCGGGGTATAAATCCAATGTGAATGAATGAAGATGACCCCCCACACACCAAAGCTGCCATTTCCTCTAAAGATAAATCCAAACAACAAGGGGAAAAGACTAGTGTCATAAGAATCCCAAATATACAAATTCCACTAGCAGAAAACACCATCAAAGATTGCCAAAACAATACATCTAAACAAGAGGTTCTCCTATGATTCACTTCTTACACCATGAACCTTGTGGTCTGTTGAAATTGCTGCAATCAGGTTCCACTTATACAGCCAGCAAACTGAAGAAGCCAAAGGAAACGCGTCTTCCAAGTACCTAGAACGGGCGTCTTTGCAAAGGCTGTTTGTACAATGTTATGACTATGTGGACAACTCCTATCAAGTTACACCGACTACATGGACTTTATGTCTTATCTTCAAAGGAGGAAATATTGCATCTTATGGCTTATTATAGTTACAGTATACATCAATGTTACTGTTGTGACACCACCAACTTTATAATTGTTTAATATATTGTTTTGGTAATTTTTGATGCTGTTTTCTACGTGTGGAATTTGTATATTTGGGATTTCCTCTAGGAGAGCTGATCCCTGTAGTCTGGTGATCAGCTGAGATGCCAGGGAAACTCCAGGCCCCACATGGAGGGTGGCAACCGTACTGCCAACTCATGCTCAATAAACTGCCTATGACTTGCTTGCAAATATTTGATCCCCACCCCACCCTGCCCAGACCATTTTCTTGATGCTCACTTGTATCCTTGTGTTGCCCCCCACTTTAACAAACTGATCTATGATTTGCAATCTCTCCTAAATGTCTGTCACCGATTTTTTTAAAACTACACCTGCCTGTTAGCCCTTTTCTCATCTGTTACCAATATCTTTATTTTACTTTATTATGAGATTTGTACCCCGCCCTTCCAGCCAAAGCCAGCTCAGGACGGCTTACAAAAAGATAAAAATAACAGATGAGCAGTTTAAAATCATAAACCATCTAGTCAGCCCAATATTAAAAGGTGCTAACATTTCCATTATTAAGCATTCCATTATTAAACATATTATTAAACATTCCATTAAAGTGGTGAACGAGCGATTTGGTTGCTGCGTAAATTAGACTGCTCTGGAGCAAAGACAAAAATGCGGGAGCTGGAGGCTAAAAAAACTGTGAGCTAGCTCACACTAACTCAGCTTAGAGGGAACACTGGAAGTAGGTCAGGCTGAGGGTGGGAGGCCATGCAGCCAGCTTCCATAGCATAGCAAGGACTTGAACTTGGTTAAGACGCTGAACTGCAGGCTGTGGAAGGTCAGTAGTTCAGCAGTTCGAGACCCGAGTGCTGCATGACGGAGTGAGCTCCCGTCTCTAGTTCCAGCTCCTGCCAACCTAGCAGTTCGAAAGCAAGAAATTGCAAGTAGATAAATAGGTACCACTTCGGTGGGAAGGTAACAGCGTTCTGTGCGCCTTGGTGTTTAGTCATGCCGGCCACATGACCACGGAAATGTCTTCGGACAGCGCTGGCTCTTCGGCTTTGAAATGAAGATGAGCACTGCAACCCTAGAGTCGGATTCGACTGGCTTTCAAGCAAGGGAACCTTTACCTTTACTTTTACTTCCCAATCCTTGTCCGACACTTTGACCACTGCATCACATTGGCTCTCCCATCTGAATATCCTCCTGAGTTAAGCCAATGATGAATAGTACAAAACATGCAAATCAGATCTCAGCACTCCTAGAAAAAGCAGCGTATGGACAACTGTTCCCCTGCCCCAGTTTGACATCTTAAGGGAATGTTCCTACAGGTACATATGAAGCTGCATTATACTGAATCAGTCCAAAGGTCCACCAAAGTCAGGATTTCGTCTACTCAGACTGACAGCAGCTTTCCAAGGCCTCACACAGAGAAAGGTCTTTCACACCACCTGATTCTTTTTCACTGGAGACGCTGGGGCCTGAAACCCAAAATTAGGGATGGGCACGAACCACAAAACCGGGAGGCTGGTTCACAAATCAGTCCGTTTGTGGGCTATTTAAAGTTTAGACCCCTTCTTTCTGCTCCCTGCTGCTTTTCGTGTGGAGCCATTTAAACCAAACCACTGAGCCCAGCTGTTTTTTGTGAAGAGCAGAAAGCCATGAACTGCATCAAAATTTGGGGAAGTCTGTGGGGGTTCTTCAGTCCGCAAACACTGCTTCACAAACCGGCCAAAAATTTCTGACAAACTTTAGTTCATGCCCATCCCCACCTGGGACCTTCAGCATGCCAAACAGAGGTCCCACGACTGAGCCACAACCCAAACCATCGTCATTTCTTCAGGCCTTTTCCTCTAACGCTGGGGTGTGGGGGGAGCAGGAAGGGCCGAGGTGAGCAACGTCCCGCCTGCCACTGGCAAAGGGGCTCTTTGTTCTTTGCAGCAGCTGCTTAACGGGCTGCTCACGGGTACCCGCAGGGCCAGAAACATTTGCGTCAGATCCGGCTACCAGGCAAACAAATGCCTCCAGCTCAGGCGGCATGCCTTGGAAGGCCGCACTGGAAGCCTCTGCTCGCAAGAATCCGCGGGGAACCAACCCTACATTAAAGATGAAACCCATCTCAGTGTTTGCCGTCAACCCAGATTTTAATAAAAATAATCTCCCCTGGAGAGGGCTGTAATCTAGAGCTGTGGTGCGGCTCCTCACATTATGGGCCAGGTTTCCTCCAGCAACATTGAATTATTGCTCAATTACGCTCCCTCTCTGCTCCAGGCAGAGCCAGTGTCGACAGCAGGAAGGCTAAACGGTTGTGGTCTGCTGCTCCCCCCCCCCACACACACACACTCAGAAGGCAGTTTCTTTGCCGGTGTGTCAATGCACAGAGAGTCTTGAAGAAAGCCTCCAGGGTGGCCACGCTTTCAACAGGCCGCTGCTCCTTCCCGCTCTGAAAGAGCCAGCTGAGAGCTAATGTGGTGCAATGGCAGGGCATCAGAATAGGATCTGGGAGACTCGGGTTCGAATCCCCACTCTGCCACCATGATTCTCTTCTTCCCATGAAGCCCTTGATTGGCTCCCCTCCACCTTCTGCTGATGATGTCACCTCCCTTTCCTGGCCCCATGACACTAAACCAAATGCATTTCTCGTTTGCTGCCCTCTTGCTCGGCAGCTGCTCAAGATTCCCCTGAAACTGCAAGACTTAAACTGGTGCATTTCAGGCAGGAGCAAATGCCTGAGCCACTGAGATAGAAGTCCATTAGCCACAAGGTACAGGTAGGATTATGGCAGGTTCTTAAAGAGATGGGTGTACCGGACCACCTCGCATGTCTCCTGAGAAACCTGTATAAGGGTCAAGAAGCAACAGTTAGAACCGGATATGGAACAACTGATTGGTTTAGCATAGGAAAAGGAGTGTGACAAGGATGTATATTGTCACATTGCTCCTTTAATTTATATGCAGAGTATGTCATGTGAAATGCTGGCCTGGATGAATCACAAGCCGGAGTTAAGATTGCTGGGGAAAAGATCAACAACCTCAGATATGCAGACGATACCACTCTGATGGCAGAAAGTGAAGAGGACCTAAAGAGCCTCTTGCTCAGAATGAAAGAGGAGAGTGCAAAAGTGGGCTTGAAGCTCAACATCAAAAAAACTAAGATCATGGCATCTGGCCCCATCACTCCTTGGCAAATAGAAGGGGAAGTCATAGAAGTAGTGACAGACTTCTCGTTCCTAGGATCCCAGATCACTGCAGATGGCGACTGCAGCCATGAAATTAAAAGACGCCTGCTCCTTGGGAGGAAAGCAATGGCAAACCTAAACAGCATGATAAAAAGCAGAGACATCACCTTGCCAACAAAAGTCTGCATGGTCAAAGCAATGGTATTCCCCGTAGTAATGTATGGCTGCGAGAGTTGGACTATAAGGAAGGCCGAGCGCCGAAGAATAGATTCTTTTGAACTATGGTGCTGGAGAAGAGTCTTGAGAGTCCCTTGGACTGCAAGGAGATCAAATCAGTCAATCCTAAAAGAAATCAACCCTGACTGTTCCCTGGAAGGCCAGATCCTGAAGCTGAAGCTCAAATACTTTGGCCGCCAAATGAGAAGGGAGCATTCACTGGAGAAGACCCTGATGCTGGGAAAGATTGAAGGTCAAAGAAGAAGGGGACGGCAAAGGATGAGATGGTTAGACAGTGTCATCGATGCAATGAACATGAAATTGAGCAAACTTCAGGGGACAGCGGAAGACAGGAGGGCCTGGTGTAATCTGGTCCATGGGGTCGCGAAGAGTCGGACTCGACTGTGCGACTGAACAACAGGTAGGAACTCTCAGTCTGGGGCAAGGGAGACTCTAGTATTCTTGGTGCTTGGGGGGGTCAACAGTGGGAGGGCTTCTAGTGTCCTGGCCCCACTGCTGGACCTCCTGAGGGCACCTGGCATTTTTGGCCACTGTGTGACACAGGAGTGTTGGACTAGATGGCCCAGTGGCCTCATCCAACATGGATTCTCTTATGTTGACACTGATGCTGGGGCAGTTTGGTGTAGCGGTTAAGTGTGCGGACTCTTATCTGGGAGAACCGGGTTTGATTCCCCACTCCTCCACTTGCACCTGCTGATATGACCTTGGGTCAGTCACAAGCTCTGGCACAGCTGTTCTCTCAAGGACAGTTTCTGTCCAGAAGTTCACTCAGCCCCGCCTACCTCACAGGGTGTCTGTTGTGGGGAGGGGAAGGGAAAGGAGTTTGTAAGCCGCTCTGAGACGCCTTTGGGCAGTGAAGGGCGGGGTATAAATCCAATCTCTTCTCTTCTTCTATGTTCTTATGAATTGGATAAGCATATGGAGCAGAGGTCCATCAGTGGCTATTAGCCGCAAGGTATATATATAGGAACTCTCAGGCTGGGGCAAGTGATACTCTGTCTTCTTGGTGCTTGTGGGGGAGCAACAGTGGGAGGGCTTCTAGTGTCCCGGCCCCACTGCTGGACCTCCTGATGGATTTTTGGCCACTGTGTGAGACAGAGTGTTGGACTAGATGGGCCATTGGCCTGACCCAACATTGGCTTCTCTTAGGTTCTTATGAACTGGATAAGCATATGGAGCAGAGGTCCATCAGTGGCTATTAGCCACAAGGTATAGATAGGAACTCTCAGGCTGGGGCAAGGGAGGCTCTGCATTTTTGGTCCTTGGGGGGGTCAATAGTGGGAGGGCTTCTAGTGTCCTGGCCCCACTGCTGGACCTCCTGATGGCACCTGGTGATTTTGGCCCCTGTGTGACACAGAGTGTTGGACTGGATGGGCCATTGGCCTGATGCAACTTTGGCTTCTCTTATGTTCTTATGAATTGGATAAGCATATGGAGCAGAAGTCCATCAGTGGCACACAAGGTATAGATAGGAACTCTCAGTCTGCGGCAAGGGATGCTCTACATTCTTGGTTCTTGGGGGGGCAACAGTGGGAGGGCTTCTGGTGTCCTGGCCCCACTGCTGGACCTCCTGAGGGCCCCTGGTATTTTGGCCACTGTGTGACACAGAGTGTTGGACTGGTGGGGCCATTGGCCTGATCCAGCATTGGCCTCTCTCTTGTGTTCTTATGACAGCCTGACCCCAGCAGGTTTGAGAACTCCACGCTGGAAAAGTCATGGAGATGTGGGGCAGAAACTGGGGGACAGTGGCGTTTGGGGGCGGGACCTCAGCAGGGAATTAGTTCCATAAAGTCTACTCTCTGAATCTGCCAGTTCCTCCAGGGGAACTGATCTCCATAGTCTGGGGGTCAGCTGTAATTCCAGGACAACTCCAGCCCCCCCCCCAAAGGCTGGCAACCCTAAACCAGACCTGAGGGGCTCTGGCAAGAGGCAGGAATCAAGTGGCCCCTGCAGCATGGGGTGGGTGGGTGGGGGACTCTTGGCTCTCCTCGCTCTGGCCTCAGAGGCCCCCGGGAGCCTTCCTGGTCAGACCAGCCCCCCCTCTGTTTTGCCTCTGGACTTCAAGCGCCATTCGAGGGAAAGGGCCCGGTTGCTGCTTCCGGTTGTAGCCCAGCAAGAGCAAGCGGTTTTGCCACAACTGGCCCTTGGGTGCCCCCAGCCTGGTTGGAAGCCAACTGCCTAGGAAGACAACGTGGCAGGGCTGGCCCAGAACCAGCCTAGGAGACGCAAGGAAGAGAAACAGCAGCACGAAACTGCTGACATCGGCCTGGGATGGAATGCTTTGTCGTTGTCTTTGAAAGACCTTAAAGTAAATAGTTTAGGGGGGGGTCCCCCCCTCAAAGAAGAACACAAAGAGTATCATCTTTGCAAGGGAGGGCGGCTTCCTCTTCCGCCAGCGGCAGGCACAGCAGGAATATCTCATTGTTCAAATATTGGCCGCTTTGATATTGCATTTCTTAATTCATCGCTCTTGAACTGTGAGGCGGGTGATGGCGTGATCCCGTCCAGGTGGCTGGAGGCACCGATACGGACACACCCAGCTGGCACGAGAGGTTGTTTAGAAATTATGGTGTGTGGGGGGGAGAAGCACATTAATGCCCCCCGGGATTCACAAGTCAAGCGCTTTCATGAAGGCTTTACTTATTTTCATTCAAGGGACCTCCCTAGAATCACAGATTTGGAAGGGAACCCCAGGGTCATCTAGTCCAACCCCCTGCACAATACAGGAAATTCACAAATACCTCTTACCCCATCCACCTGCAGTGACCCCTGTTCAATGCTCCCTCTAAGCTCTGGAGTCCTGTGAGCAAAAATTCTACTTTCTGAGCTGCTGGTGTTAAAGTTCTGAGTGAACGATTTGGCTGCTGCATAAATTAGTTTGCTCTGGAGCCCTCCTTCCTGAGCTAAGGCAAAAATGTGTGAGCCAGAGGCTAAAGAACTGTGAGCTAGCTCACACTAACTCAGCTTAGAGGGAACACTGCCCCTGTTCCATGCCTAGAAGATGACAAAAAACCTCCAGGATCCCCAGCCAAACTGGCCTGGAGAAAAATTGCTTCCTGACCCCAAAATGGCAATCAGCATTTCCCCAGGCATGTAAGAAAGGGTCACAAGAACTAAGCACTGAGGCAACCCTCCCTCTCGTGATCTGCCTAAGTTCACTGCATTGCTGTCAGATGGCCATCTAGCCTCTGCTTGAAAACCTCTCAAGAAGGAGAGCCCACCACCTCCTGAGGAAGCCTGTTCCACCAAGGAACCACTCTGACTGTCAGGAAGTTCTTCCTGATGTTTAGCTGAAAATTCTTCTGATTTAAGTTCAACTCGTTGGTTCTGGTCCGACCTTCTGGGGCAACAGAAAACAGCTCTGCACCATCTTCTATATGACAGCCCTTCAAGTACTTGAAGATGGTTATATCACCACTCAGTTGTCTCCTCTCCAAGCTAAATATACCCAGATCCTTCAACATTTGCTCATGGGACTTGGTCTCCAGACCCCTCACCATCTTCGTTGCCCTCCTCTGGACACATTCCAGCTTGTCTATATCCTTCTTAAATTGTGGTGCCCAAACTGAACACAATACTCTAAGTGAGGTCTAACCAGAGCACTGTAAATCAGTTCCATCACTTTGCATGATCTGGACACCATACTTCTGTTGATACCACCCAAAATCGCATTTGCCTTTCTAGCAACTGCATCACACTACTGAGCCATGTTCAGTGTATGGTCTACTAAGACTCTTAAATTCTTTTTGTGTATACTGCTGCCAAGATGAGTCTCCTCCATCCTATAATCCTATAATTATGCATTTGATTATCCATACCTAAATGCAGAACTTTACATTTATCCCTGTTGAAATTCATTTCATTTGTTGTAGCCCAGTTTTCCAGCCTGTCAAGAGCATCCTGTATCCTGACTCTGCCTTCTACCATATTTGCTACCCCTCCCCATTTAGTATCATCGGCAAATTTAGTAAGCCTTCCCTCCATCCCTTCATCCAAATCATTGACGAAGATGTTGAACAAAACAGGTCCTCCCAGGACAGATCCTTGAGGGGCACTCCACTTGTTGTCACTTTTCTCCAAGCGGATGAGGAACGATTCACAAGCAGTTACAGATCCACCTAATGGCAGTTCCCCACCGCAGGGTCCAGCCCCACTGGAAGCTCAGGGCATCAGGGAGAAACCGGATCCTGGAGCTTGTGAGGTCGCCCTTCCCCACCAGCCGGGGCCTGGGCACCCGAACTGCCTCTGGGGAAAGGAATCACCTCACTGACCCACACTGGGGGGGGGAGGGAACGGCTCCCTCCCCTGTGATTTGGCAAGAAGGCTGCTCAGAAAAGGGCCTCTGGTTTATTTGTTTCTCTAGTTTAAGCCAGGCATGTCTGCTCCCTGCCATCTATTCATCCCTTGAATGTATTTACTTAAATGCATTCTTTGAATTATTTACCAATTTAAATTCTTGCGCTGCGGGGCAGGGATGCGCCTCAGTGGCAGAGCTCCTGCTTTGCATATGAAAGGCCCAAATCCAACCCCCGGCAGCTCCAGCTGAAACTGCCAGGGAGCAGGTGACTTGTCCCTGACCCGGACGGCCCAGGTGAGAAGCTAAGCAGGGCCGACCCTGATTGGAACTTGGATGGGAGACCACCAAGTTGGTGCTGGCAATGGCATTGGCCATCTCTGTTCCTCCCCTGCCCGGAACATTCTGTGGAATGGCTACATCGACTGAGACTTGATGGCACTTTCTACCAACAGTCTGTTAGCCATGCCATGGATAGCTAAGGCTAGACCCATCTTGTCAGATCTCAGAAGCTAAGCAGGGGGTCAGCCCTGGTTAGTGTTCTGAACGGGAGACCACCAAGGATGCCCAGGGTTGCGACAAAGAGGCGGGTAATAACAAACCAACGCTGGACATTTCTTGCCCTGAAAACCCTGTAGAGATGCCACAAGTCGACTACGACTTGACAGCACTTTCCGCCATAAGGAGAGCTCTGCTGGACCTGAGCAGTGGTCCATCTAGTTCAGCATCCTGTCTCTCACAGGGGCCAATCACTTCCTCTGGAGGGTCAATAACAGGGCATAGAGGCTGAGACCTTCATAAGAACATCAGAAGAACCCTGCTGGATCAGTCCAGTGGTCCATCTAGTCCAGCATTCAGTCTGACACAATGGCCAACTGGTTTATCTGGAGGGCCAACAACAGGGCATGGAGGCTGAGGCCTTCGTAAGAACATCAGAAGAGCCCTGCTGGATCAGACCAGTGGTCCATCTAGTCCAGCATCCTGTCTCACACAGGGGCCAGCCAGTTCCTCTGGAGGGACAACAACAGGGCAGAGAGGCCAAGACCTTCATAAGAACATAAGAAGATCCCTGCTGGATCAGACCAGTGGTCCATTTAGTCTAGCTTCCTGTCTCACACAGGCACCAACCAGTTCCTCTGGAGGTCCAGCAAACAGGGCATAGAGGCTGAGGCCTTCCCCTGGGAAGGACATGAGAAGAGCCCTGTTGGATCAGACCAGTGAGGGTCCATCTAGTCCAGCATCCTGTCTCACACGGCGGCCAACCTGTTCCTCTGCAGGGCCAACAACAGGGCACAGAGGCCTTCCCCTGATGTTGCCTCCTGGCTCTGGGATTCAGAGGTTGACTGCCTCTGAATGTGGAGGTTCCCTTTAGTCACCAGGGCTAGTAGCCGCTGAATAATTTGAAAAACCTCCTGCCAGAGAGCTGGGGGAGCCACTGCTGATCAGAGGAGGCAAGACTGACCTGGAGAGGGATGAAGGCAGGCTCCTCCGTCCATGTGACGCCCTCGTGTGGT
The DNA here is from genome assembly GCA_029375565.1 of Gekko gecko. Taxonomy (NCBI): domain Eukaryota; kingdom Metazoa; phylum Chordata; class Lepidosauria; order Squamata; family Gekkonidae; genus Gekko; species Gekko gecko. Next base: position 3,147,222 of record JAPDNY010000005.1, read on the forward strand.
TTCTGTAGGAGGCCGTGGGAAGGGGGCAGCATCCGTGGAAGTATGCCCCCCCCCGGTTCTCTCTCACACACTGCAGGACGAAAGGAACTCTTTCTCCACAGCTATCAGTTTCACTTGGCAACTCTGAACAGGTTTAATAGATTAATCAATCAATGGAAACTCATATGATTAAATCATCTAGGATTTCTGTAATGAGGTTACAGCACTCATTATTTTCATTATTAAATACTTTGAACTGAATGGGGAAAAAGAGATTGCAGGCCCGCCCGGTAGCTTTGCACGGATTGGCCGGCATGCCCAGAGGCGGGAGCAGGAGGATTTGGGGCTGAGCCCCCCCCCAGGATGGGATCCTGCCTGCCCTTTTCCTGCATCAGAGCTGCTCAAAAAGCCGTGGAAGCTGGAAAGGGCGTTGGGGTCCCTCCCGGAGGGGCTGACTGTAGCCCCCCCACCCCCTCTTGCATTTCACCCCCAGCTGCATCTCCCAGGGTTACCAGCTCCAGGTGGGGCCTGGAGGCCTCTCAGAATTACAGCTGATCCCCAGCAACAGAGATTTATTCCCTTGAAGAAAATGGCTGCTTTGGAGGGTGGACGCTGTGACGGCATACGCCGCCGGGTGCCCTCCCCTCCACAAGACCTTCCCTCTCCAGGGCCCTCCCCTAAAGTCTCCAGTTTCCCCCCGACTCAGAGCTAAGAACAGAAGAACCTAAAAACAGCCCTTCTGGATTGGAGCAGTGAGAGTCCATCTCGTCCAGCCTCCTGTCTCACACAGTGGCCAACCGGTTCCTCTGGAAGTCCAGCAACAGGACGCAGGGGCTAAGGCCTTCCCCTGGCGCTGCTTCCGGGCACTGGGGTTCAGAGGTTGACTGCCTCTGAATGTGGAGGTTCCCTTTAGTCACCTTGCATAGTAGCCACTGGTAGACCTCCATAAATCCAGATGCATCCATATAATGCATGCATATAATAGCGGTTAGGAGCATGGAACTTAATCTGGGAGAACCAGGTTTGATTCCCCACTCCTCCACATGCAGCCACTGGTGTCACCTTGAGTCAGTCACAAGTTCTTTCAGAACTTTTCTCTCAAGGACAGTTCTCAAGAGAGCTCTCTCAGCCCCACCTACCTCACAGGGTGTCTGTTGTGGGGAGGGGAAGGGAAGGGAAGGGAGTTTGTAAGCTGCTCTGAGACTCCTTCACGTAGTGAAGGGCGGGGTATAAATCCAATCTCCTCCTCCTCCTCCTCTTCTTCTTCACCTGTGGCCATCACTACATCCTCTGGCAGTGAATCCCACAGTTGAGAAGTGTTTGTTTTTGTGTGTCCTGAAACTGCTTCCCAGTACTACCCTCTTTGCCCCGCACAAGCTCTGCTGCCCCCTGGCCCCCTTCAAAACTCCCTCTCCCCCAACTCAGCTGCTCCTTGCCACACTAGAACTTTGCGTTTCCCTTTCCAGGAACAAGAAAAAGAAAAAGGCAAAGAATAAACCGGATGTGAACGGCAGCGAGGCAGGCAGGGTGCTTGTTTGCCATCAGCGCTGCTTGCGGGGAACAGCTGGCCCGATCGCGTCTGGATGCCGGCACCCAAAGACGGCCTTGAGATGATCATTTTCGGTGCCGCATTTGGACGGCATCCGGCAAATGGAGCGTCAGGCGACGGGGCGCTGCAAATGAGGGCGATACAATGGAAAGCTGAGCAGCTGCCTCTTTCATTCCCCGCCATCCATCTTCTGCTCTGAATGAGGCAGGGGTGCTGCCGAGAAAAGCGGGCCGTCGCCAGGAAATTAAAGAGGGGCTCATCAAGCATCCATTCCACACGCGAGGGGCCTCGTCTGTCGCCATCGTCAAGGGCGCGGTGGAGGGAGGGGGTGCCCAAGAAGCCCGAGGAGGTGGCAGCGGCTGGACATGTCGGCCGCACAATTCAGCTCACCCCCCACCCCAAGCGGGGGGCACTCAAGGAAGCCCACCACACAGCGAGTTTTGCACGCTGCCTTTCTCTCCCACCTAATTCCGAGCACGCCCTTGGTGCTCTGAACCAGTGGCTGGAGGGCGGAGGGGGGGGAACCAGCTGAAATGTAATCCCAGCAAGAGCTTCTTTGGGTTGGCAGGAAGACAGAGCAGGGACCAGAGCTCTCCCCTCTCCTGGATGGGGTTACAAGTCCTTCAGAAAGTCAGGTGGGCAACCTGGGGATGCCGCTTGAAACAGCGGTCATTTACATAAGAACACAAGAGAACATGAAAGAAGCCAATGTTGGGTCAGGCCAGTGGCCCCTCCAGCCCAACACTCTGTCTCACACAGTAGCCAAAAGTACCAGGTGCCATCAGGAGGTCCACCAGTGGGGCCAGGACACTGGAAGCCCTCCCACTGTTGCCCCCCCAGGTACCTAGAATACAGAGCATCCCTTGCCCCAGACATAAGAACATAAGAGAAGCCAAGGTTGGATCAGGCCAACGGCCCATCCAGTCCAACACTTTGGGGAATTTCAGACAGATGATATAATCCGGAAGAGGAACGGTTCCCAAACGGTTTCTGGTCTGGCATTTCAGACAGAACCGTTTTAGAACCGGTTCCCTACCGGAATATATTTGTAATTTCACACAGAATCGCTTCTGTCCCGTTCAGGAAACGGGGCTGAAGCGTTTTACCTGTCAACCGCTTCCAAGTAGTCATCAGTTTCTTCTCCCGGATCCGATACGCTTTTTTCCTGCCTTTTTTCGCCCGCGCGGGCGATCTCCGGCTTTTTTTTTTTTGAACGTTCGCTTTAGAGCGTTATAGCGCTATAGCGCTATAGCGCAATAGCATCATAGCAACCCCATTGGAATGCCTGCAGTGCCTCTAAATGCCTGGAATGCCTCTAAAGCGAACATTTTTTTAAAAAAAAGGCGTGGCGGGAACCGGCGGGAAAACCGGCGGTGCAATCTGAAATGCCAAACCGCTTCTGATTCGGCTCTTTTCCGGTCAGGGAAAGCCATGTGTGAAATGGCAGCCCTGTACTGGTTTACTTCAAGACGAATCAGAAACGGCTTCAATCCGGCAGTCTCGATAATGTGAAATTCCCTTCTGTGTCACACAGGGGCCAAAAGTACCAGGTGCCATCAGGAGGTCCAGCAATGGGGCCAGGAGGACACTAGAAGCCCCGCCCACTGTTGACCCTCCCCCCAGGCACCAAGAATACAGAGCATCCCTTGCCTCAGACATAAGAGCATAAGAGAAGCCAATGTTGGGTCAGGCCAATGGCCCATCCAGTCCAACACTCTGTGTCACACAGTGGCCAAGAATACCAGGTGCCATCAGGAGGTCCAGCAGTGGGGCCAGGACACTAGAAGCCCTCCCACTGTTGCTCCCTCCAAGCAACAAGAATACAGAGCCTTACTTGCCCCTAACATAAGAAAAGACAATGTTGGATCAGGTCAATGGCCCATCCAGTCCAACACTGTGTCACACAGTGGCCAAAAATGCCAGGTGCCCTCAGGAGGTCCACCAGTGGGGCCAGGACACTAGAAGCCCTCCCACTGTTGACCCCCCCCAAGCACCAAGAATACTAGAGCATCACTTGCCCCAGACATAAGAACATAAGAGAAGCCAGTGTTTGGATCAGGCCAATGGCCCATGCAGTCCAACACTCTGTCACACAGTAGCCAAAAATACCAGGTGCCATCAGAAGGTCCATCCATCAGTGGGGCCAGGACACTAGAAGCCCTCCCACTGTCGCCCCCCCAAGCACCAAGAATATAGAGCATCCCTTACCCCAGACTTAAGAACATAAGAGAGAAGCCAATGTTGGATCAGACCAATGGCCCCTCCAGTCCAACAGAGGGTCCAGCAGTGGGGCCAGGACACCAGGCCCACTCAGTAGTCACACAGTGGCCAACAATACCAGGTGCCATCAGAAGGTCCATCCATCAGTGGGGCCAGGACACTAGAAGCCCTCCCACTGTCACCCCCCCAAGCACCAAGAATATAGAGCATCCCTTACCTCAGACATAAGAATATAAGAGAGAAGCCAACGTTGGATCAGACCAATGGCCCCTCCAGTCCAACACTCTTCTGTCCCACAGTGGCCAAAAATACCAGGTGCCCTAAGGAGGTCCACCAGTGGGGCCAAGACACTGGAAGCTCCCAGACTAACTCGGCAACCCCATGTAGAGGGCACTGCAATAATCTAGCCTAGTGGTTAGCAATGTGTGGTTTGATGGGGCTAGATTTCCAGCCACAAGCTGAAGTCACAGGAGGCCTTTCGCTCAGCCACAGTGGCCAGAAGGTGCCTCCGCCTTTCTGGTGACCCAGCTGTGACAACAGTCACCCACAGCTGTCAATCAGAACCCGCAGTGTGGATCTGTTATCATCCCAGACGGGACACCCCACTTGGCCAAGCCCGTGCCGCTCTCCCGGTAGCAGCCTGGTGTCTGTCTTCTTGGGCTCTGCTTCGCTCTGTGATGCGCCCGGGAAAGGGAGAAAGAGCTGCAGGCGCATCACGGGGACTCTTCAGGGCTTGCTGGGGGGGGGGGAGTGGGAAATCTTCTCAGCTTTCAGGAGCAGCTCACAAAGGTCGGGGTTAAAGGAAGAAAGCTGCGTCTCTAAGTGTCCAGCCTCTGAGTAAATTGCCATCTGGGGAGTGACAAGGGCAGGGCAGAGCCAGACAACCCTGTCAGAACAAATCCGTCCGGCTACCGTATGAAATAGGTCAGCGGAGAGGAACCCTCAAGCGACCGTGGCGAGGGGGGCAGGAGAGGCAATTGACACCCAGCTGGGATCAAGAGCAAAGGTGCTGGGTGTGCTGGGAGGGAGGGGAGAGGGGGAGGATGGCTGGCCCCACCTGGGTTGAGCCCTCCAGACACCAAGCCCCATAAGAACATAAGAGAAGCCAGTGTTGAATCAGGCCAATGGCCCCTCCAGTCCAACACTCTGTGTCACACAGCGGCCAAAATATACGAGGTGCCATCAGGAGGTCCAGCAGTGGGGCCAGGACACCAGAAGCCCTCCCACTGCTGCCCCCTCCAGCACCAAGAATAGAGTGCATCACCTGCCCCAGACTGAGAATTCCCACCTATACCCTGTGGCTAAGAGCCACTGATGGACTTCTGCTCCATGTGTTTATCTAATTCCCGCTTGAAACTGTCCATGCTTGTAGCTGCCACCACCTCCTGTGGCAGTGAATTCCACGTGTTAATCACTCTTTGGGTGAAGAAGGACTTCCTTTGACCAGTTCTAACCTGACTGCTCAGCAATTTCATGGAGTGCCCACGAGTTCTTGTCTTGTGAGAAAGGGAGAAAAGTACTTTTCTCAACCTGCACAATCCCATTCATAATCTTATAAATCTCAGTCATAAGCCTCCAAGTTCTGGGTCCTTGGCAGTCACAGCGGCACGGCGGTTAAGAGTGTCAGACAAGTACCTGGGAGAGCCTGGCTGGAGTCCTCACTTGCGCCATGGCAGCTGGCTGCTGACCTCGGGCCAGTCACACCCTCTCGGCCTCACCTGCCTCACAGGTTTGTCGTGAGGATAACATGGAAGAAGAAGAAGAGGAGACTGGATTTATACCCGGCCCGTCACTTCCCGAAGGAGGAGTCTCAGAGCGGCTTTCAAACTCCTTCCCCTTCCCCTCCCCACAACAGAAAGACACCCTGTGAGCTAGGTGGGGCTGAGAGAGCCCTTTCGAGGACCGCCCTTGAGAGAACAGCTCTGAGAGAACTTGTGACTGACCCAAGGTCACACCAGCAGCTGCATGTGGAGGGTGAACTCTATAGCATTATACCCCTGCTGAGCTTCCCCCCCACCCAAGTCCCACTATACGCTGGGTCTACCCCCAAGTCTCCAGAAAAAGAAGAGCAGGCTTTTATACCCCCACTGTTCTCTACCTGGAAGAATCTCAGAGTGATTTACAATCTCCTTCCGCTTCCCCTCCTTACAACAGACACCCTGTGAGCAGCGCTCCCTCTCAGCTGAGTCAGTGTGCGCTAGCTCACTATAGTTTAGCCTCTGGCTCACACATTTTTCTCTTAGCTCAGGAACGATGGTTCCAGAGCAAACTCATTGATGCAGCAGCCGAATCACCGACTCACAACTTTAATGCCAGTAGAGTAGAATTTTTGCTCACAGGCCTCCACAGCTCAGGGGGAGGGTTGCCTGTGAGGTAGGCGGGGAGGGCGTGCAGAGACCCCAGAGCACGTGGTACCCGGCTGGGGGCCCCCGACTTTTGCGCTTCCGGCTGAGGCAGGCCCACTGCTTGACAGCCCCCTCCTGCGGCTCTCTAAGGGACAACCAGTTCAGCAGGGAGCTCTCCGAGGTCCTGAAGAACTGCCCCGTCTACTCCTGCAGAGAGATTGAGGTGGGGCAGCCCGTCTTGGTCTCAAGCAGCGGACCAAAGTTTGAGTCCAGTGGCACCTTTGAGACCAACCACGTTTTATACAAAGTGTCAGCTTTTGTGTGCAAAACACTTTTTTTCTCTCTCTGAAGAAGAGTGCTTTGCACACAGAAGCTTGCACTTTGAATAAAGCTTTGTTGGTCTCAAAGTTGCCACCAGAATCTAACTTTGTTCTGCCAACCCTGCAGAGAGGAGAGTTCCCCCATCCACCAAGGCTGTTCAGCATTCAGAGACTGCCGCCTGGGTCCCCTGGTGTCGTGTAGGAAGCAGCAAGGGAAGAGTGAGAAACTGGAGGGGTCCCAAGGAAATACTCTGACCACTAGGTAGAGATATGTATGGCTGTGAGAGTTGGACTATAAGGAAGGCCGAGCGCCGAAGAATAGATTCTTTTGAACTATGGTGCTGGAGAAGACTCTTGAGAGTCCCTTGGACTGCCAGGAGATCAAATCAGTCAATCCTAAAAGAAATCAACCCTGATTGTTCCCTGGAAGGCCAGATCCTGAAGCTGAAGCTCAAATACTTTGGCCACCAAATGAGAAGGGAGCATTCACTGGAGAAGACCCTGATGCTGGGAAAGATTGAAGGTCAAAGAAGAAGGGGACGGCAAAGGATGAGATGGTTAGACAGTGTCATCGATGCAACGAACATGAAATTGAGCAAACTTCAGCGGACAGCGGAAGACAGGAGGGCCTGGCGTGATCTGGTCCATGGGGTCGCAAAGAGTCGGACTCGACTGTGCGACTGAACAACAAAGAGATAGGAACTCCCGGTATGGGGCAGGGATGCTCTGTATTCTTGGTGCTTGTGGGGGACAACAGTGGGAGGGCTTCTAGTGCCCTAGCCCCACTGGTGGACCTCCTGAGGGCACCTGGTATTTTTGGCCACTGTGTGACAGAGTGTTGGGCTGGATGGGCCATCGGCCTGATCCAACATTGGCTTCTCTTATGTTCTCTTATGTTCTTATGCCTCAGTCTTTCCAGCCAAGGACTGAGATTTCTCACCTCTCACCCAGTGCATGAAATGCCCTGACTGTGTCAGACAATGCGGTGTGAATGAACTCAACACTCTCCACAGAATGATCCGGCGAGGTAAGCGAGGCTGAGAGTGTGTGACAGGCTGAGGCTCACCCCGCATGCTTACATGGCAGGCTGGGGATTTGAACCTGTGTCTCCCGCATCCTAAGTTGATACTCTAACCAGTGTTCCCTCTAAGCTGAGTTAGGGTGAGCTAGCTCACCGGTTTTTAGCCTCCGGCTCACACATTTTTGTCTTCGCTCAGGAAGGAGGGCTCCAGAGCAAACTAGTTTGGTGTAGTGGTTAAATGTGCAGACTCTATTCTGGGAGAATCGGGCTCGATTCCCCACGCCTCCACTTGCACCTGCTGATGTGGCCTTGGGTCAGTCACAAGTTCTGGCACAGCTGTTCTAGAAAAAGAGCAGTTTCTGTCAGAGCTCTCTCAGCCCCGCCTACCTCACAGGGTGTCTGTTGTGGGGAGGGGAAGGGAAGGGAGTTTGTAAGCTGCTCTGAGACTCCTTTGGGTAGTGAAGGGTGGGGTATCAATCCAACTCCTCCTCCTCCTCCTCCTCCTCCTCCTCTTCTTCTTCCTCTTCTTCTTCCTCTTCTTCTTCCTCTTCTTCTTCCTCTTCTTCTTCTTCTTCTAGTTTATGCAGTAGCCCAGTTGCTCGCTCACAACTTTCATGCTGGTAGCTCACCAAGTAGAATTTTTGCTCACAGGATTCCACAGCGTAGAGGGAGCGCTGACTCTAACCACTGAACCACAGCTTTGAATGGACACACCGGCATGCTCAGTGGGCATGACCCCGCCCCCGTCTACACTTCTGTGTCCCCTGCGTGTTGCATGCTGGGGTCTCCCCGGAGGAAGGATGTAAAAGAGGGTCCCATTTGGGAGCTCAGTGCATTCCTTAACCACCCCCAGAAAGGTGTGAACGGCAAAAGTTATCAGATTTTCAGCGCTTAGATCAAATTGCTCCTGACTGCGCAGCCTCTAGAGCAGCCTCTGAATGTCTGAGGAAGATCACACAGCCCTGAGAGAGCCAGAGACTCCACACAGCAGGCAAAAACTATTCTGTGTTCATCCGTGCAAAGTGATGCACATTGAGAAAGCCAAGCCAAACTGTACTTAGGCTCCGTGGGGTTCGGAATTAGCGATTCCCCTTTGAGAAAGAGAGCCCAGAATGATTGCAGAGTGCTCCTGGTTCATGTCAGTTCAACACCCTGCAGCATACCCTCAATGCCAACAGGATGTGAGGGACAGCAAGTGTTACCCCATGCAGATGACCAGCCCAACACCCTCGCCTCCCTGAGGACGTGGTCGAAGGGGAAATGGAAGGGAAGAGCCTCCAAGTGGCAGGAACGCAGGAAATCCTCCACGTGGATGAAAGACTATGGAGGTCGACAGAAAACTTACGGGAAGGGCCCTTCTGGTGACCAAGGCTCAGGGGACCATGCTGGAATATGGGCCATTCACACGACCCTTCCCTTTCCAGACTTCTGAGTCGTTTCATGCAAAGGGAGAGCGTAAGCATCTGTGTCGGACAGCCAGGTAACGTTTTCCCCAGGGACGCCCTCGCAGCATTACGTTTCAGCAGAATCACCCCAGGCACGTAACAACAAAGGTAATTTCACAGTGCAGTAAATGAACGCAGGAGTCTGGAAACACCTTAAAGATGAACCAACTGTATTTCAGCACGGAAATTTCATGACTCAGAGCTCACTTCTTCAGGGGCATAGAACTGTACATACGTACCCTTGGTTAAATACTTTGGAGGGGGGGGGGTTACAAAGAGCTGCTAGTGGAAAACAAGACCCTGTGTTAAGTCCCAGCCTCCCAGTGCTGAAAACCGAGAGTTCTGAAAGAACCCAGATGTGAACTTGTGGATCTCCTGACAAAGATATGTAAGGTAGCTAATGTCACTCCCATTTTCAAAAAGGGTTCCAGAGGAGATCTGGGAAATTACAGGCCAATCAGTCTGACTTCAATACTGGGTAAGTTGGTGGAAACTGTTATTAAGGAAAGAATTAGTAGGCACATTGATGAAGAAAAACTATTGAGGCAGACTCAGCATGGGTTGTGTAAGGAAAGATCTTGTCTCACTAACCTGTTAGTGTTCTCTTATGTTCTTAAATATACCAGTTTGGTGTAGTGGTTAAGTGCGCAGACTCTAATCTTGGAGAACCGGGTTTGATTCCCCCCACTCCTCCACTGCTGATGTGACCTTGGGTCAGTCAAAAGCTCTGGCACAGCTGTTCCTGAAAGAGCAGTTTCTGTCCGAGCTCTCTCAGCCCCGCCGACCTCACAGGGTGTCTGTTGTGGGGAGGGGAAAGGAAAGGAGTTTGTAAACTGCTCTGAGATGCCTTTGGGTAGTGAAGGGCGGGGTATAAATCCAACCTCCTCCTCCTCTCCTCCTCCTCCTCCTCCTCCTCCTCCTCCTCCTCCTTATTATTATTAGTCGTAGTAATAGATCCTTGTGTGATTTTGCTGCTACAGAATAACATGGCCAATCCTCTGGAATTTTTTATAACCAGATACTGTAGCTGAAAGCATCAAGTGATTTCTCCCCCCCCACACACACACACAATAAATGGCTGTCTTGAGGAACTCATTGCCACTAGGAATACTTGTGGACCACAGTATTTTCTAGTTGAAAGACAGGCCAGGGAGCCATATCTGGCATGGAAACTAACGTGGTGTACAGTGTCAGACTGCCCTGCCCTGAGTAGCCCAATTCTGTCAGATCTCAGAAGCTAAGCAGGGTCGGCCTTGGCAAGTATTTGGAAGGGCGACCTCCAAGGAATAGCAGGGGTGGGATGCAGAAGCAAGCAATGGCAAACCACCTCTGAAACGTCTCTTGCCTGAAAAACAAAACTAGCTTGCCACCTAGTGGTGTATAACACTAAAAGAGCTAGAACATCTGGCTGCCAGGCAATCTTAAGATCTCCTGGCTATTCTACACACAATGCCATATGGTAATTATAATTCGACTGTCAGACTAGGATGTTCTCACATGATGGACAGCCAGTTCCTCTGCAGGGCCAACAGGGCATAGAGGGTGAGGCCTTCATAAGAACATCAGAAGAGCCCTGCTGGATCAGACCACTGGTCCATCTAGTCCACATCCCATCTCACACAGTGGCCAACCAGTTCCCCTGAAGGGTCAACAGCAGGGTATGGCGGCTGAGGGCTTCATAAGAACACCAGAAGAGCCCTGCTGGATCAGACCAGTGAAGGTCCACCTAGTCCAGCCTCCTGTCTCACACAGGGGCCAGACAGTCCCTCTGGAGGGCCAATAACAGGGCAGAAGAATCCTGTTGGGCCATGCCAGTGAGGATCATAGAATCATAGAATCATAGAGTTGGAAGAGATGCAGATCATCTAGTCCAACCCCCTGCACTCTGCAGGAGCACAGCTGAAAGACAGCCCTACAACACACTCAAAAGATGGTTGTCCAACCTCCGCTTGAAAACGTCCAGCCAAGGAGCATCCACCACCTCCTGAGGCAGTCTGTTCCACTGCTCAGCCACTCTCACAATTAGGAAGTTTCTCCTGATATTTAGCCGGTAATGACTCCCTTGTAATTTCCACCTATTAGATCTAGTCTTGCAACCCGGAGCAAGAGAGAATAGATCTGCTCCATCTTTTACACGACAGCCCTTCAAATATTTGAAGACTACAATCATGTCCCCTCTAAGTCTTCTCTTTCCCAGGCTAAACAGACCCAACTCTTTCAGTCTTTCCTCATAGGACTTGGATTCCAACCCTCTCCCCATCCTGGTTGCCCTCTTCTGGACACGCTCCAGCTTGTCAACATCCTTCCTAAAGTGTGGTGCCCAAAACTGGACACAGTCCTCCAGGTGAGGCCTGACCATAGCAGAATAGAGCAGAACAACCACCTCCCGTGATCTGGAAACAAGGCTTCTGTTAATGCATCCTAAGATTGCATTAGCTTTCTTCACAGCCACATCGCACTGCATGTGATGGTCCATCTAGTCCAGCCTCCAATCTCACCCAGTGGCCAACCAGTTCCTCTGGAGGGTCAACAACAGATCTTGAGGCTGAGGCCTTCCAATGATGCTGCCTCCTGGCTCTGGGATTCAGAGGTTTGACTGCCTCTGAACATGGAGGTTCTCTTCAGTCTCCATGACTAGTAGCCAGTATTCTGTTACATGCGTGCGCACACACACACACATGCATGCACACAGACACATGCACTCACACACATGCACCCCCACCCCCACTAGATTTGGGCAGAGAATGGTTAGGGAAAGCATTACACAGTACTTCCTGACACTGCACCCATCCAAACGAGTTAAGGTTTCAATATGTTATCGAAGGCTTTCATACCCAGAGTTCATTAGTTGCTGTAGATTTTCCGGGTTGTGTGGCCGTGGTCTTGGCACTGAAGGACCTGATGTTTCGCCAGTAGCTGTGACTGGCATCCTCAGAGGTATAACACAGAAAGATGGAAGACTCGCTGTGTCAAGGTGAGCAGAAAAATGGTAGGCAGGTAATTTATATCTACCCTGGAAGGTGGGGTAGGGCTGAGTCATTATCTTGTAGGAGTTTTCCAGGCTATAAACATGCTAATGGAGGAGATTTCCTGAGGAGGTTCTTTTGTCTATGGATTGTTTCCTGAGGAGGTCTCCTGTTTCCTGAGGAGGTTCTTTTTGCCTATGGATTGTTTCCTGAGGAGGTCTCCTGTTTCCTGAGGAGGTTCTTTTGTCTATGGATTGTTTCCTGAAGAGGTTTCCTGTTTCCTGAGGAGGTTCTTTTTGCCTATGGATTGTTTCCTGAAGAGGTCTCCTGTTTCCTGAGGAGGTTCTTTTTGCCTATGGATTGTTTCCTGAGGAGGTCTCCTGTTTCCTGAGGAGGTTCTTTTGTCTATGGATTGTTTCCTGAAGAGGTTTCCTGTTTCCTGAGGATGTTCTTTTTGCCTATGGATTGTTTCCTGAAGAGGTTTCCTGTTTCCTGAGGAGGTTCTTTTTGCCTATGGATTGTTTCCTGAGGAGGTTCTTTTGTCTATGGATTGTTTCCTGAAGAGGTCTCCTGTTTCCTGAGGAGGTTCTTTTGTCTATGGATTGTTTCCTGAGGAGGTCTCCTGTTTCCTGAGGAGGTTCTTTTGTCTATGGATTGTTTCCTGGGGAGGTCTCCTGTTTCCTGAGGAGGTTCTTTTGTCTATGGATTGTTTCCTGAGGAGGTTTCCTGTTTCCTGAGAAGGTTCTTTTTGCCTATGGATTGTTTCCTGAGGAGGTCTCCTGTTTCCTGAGGAGGTTCTTTTGTCTATGGATTGTTTCCTGAAGAGGTCTCCTGTTTCCTGAGGAGGTTCTTTTGTCTATGGATTGTTTCCTGAGGAGGTTTCCTGTTTCCTGAGGAGGTTCTTTTGTGTGTGGAATGGCTATTGAAATTCTAATCCTATCTGTAGTGCTATTGTCAGCTGTAGAGCATTTTGTGTTTTTCAGGGCAGGAAACCGTGCCCTATTTATTTTTAAACTCCCTTAAGATAAAAAATAAGGGAAGGTTTGTTTTCTCATTCAAAGGTTGAAAAAAAAGGGGGAGACGCACTCATTGCTCTGAAACACGCATACATCTTTATTCCTTTCTTGGAGAGGTAACTTCACCCCCAGGTAGAAGAGCGAGCAGAACCACATTAGTTCACATATCCTGGAAGCCATGACAGGGCCTCCTCTGCAATTCCTCCCAAGGCTTCCTGGGAGGCTGATGTGGCAGGAGGTGGTGGCAGCTACAAGCATGGACAGTTTCAAGAGGGAATTAGATAAACGTATGGAGCAGAAGTCCATCAGTGGCTATTAGCCACAGGGTATAGGTGGGAACTCTCAGTCTGTTCTCGGTGCTGGAGGGGGCAGCAGTAGGTGGGCTTCAGGAGTTCTGGCCCCACTGCTGGACCTCCTGATGGCATCTGGTATATTTTGGCCGCTGTGTGACAGAGTGTTGGACTAGATGGGCCATTGGCCTGATTCAACATTGGCTTCTCTTATGTTCTTATGTTCTTATGATGGGGCACATGCCCCTGTGACAGGCCGGGGCGCTTGGCTTCCTGGCACACCTCGTCCCAGGGTTATGGTCTCTGGTTCTAGCTCAGTGGCCTGTTCCCCATGTCATCCCCCCCCCGGCTGCCTCCACTGACAGACCCTCAGCAGGGGGGAGCAGAACAGGGGCAGCCTCAAAGTGTGTAAAGCCAAATGTCCAAAGATGCCCCGGGGGGGAGGGCGGCTCTCCAACCGCAGGCTCCTCCGCTCCTGGCATGAGGGAGTCAATGGCAGCCAACAGCAGCTCTAGGGAAGGACTCACTGGGTGAGACCAGCCAGCTCCCTGGAGCATGGAAGATTGCTGAGAGTTGCATTGGAGGCTGTTTTCGCTGCCAGCTCTGCAGCTGAGTTCTGTGCTTGTGCACCGGCCGTCCCAGCAGCTGGCCGCTTGCCTCATCGTAGGACCTGTTCCAGGTGGCTCTGTTGATTGTGGGTCCCCAGCTCTCCGGAACAGCCGTGGAAGCGGATGGCTCCAAGAAAACGTCCCCACTGAATGGGAGGAGAGGGGCCGTGGCTCAGCGGCAGAGCCTCTGCTCGGCATGCAGAAGGTCCCAAGTTCAGTCCCCGGCAGCATCTCCAGTTAAAAGGAACCAAGCAGTAGGTGATGTGAAAGACCTCTGCCTGAGACCTTGGAGAGCTGTAAAGAGGATCTGTGGCTCAGTGGCAGAGCACCTGCTTGGCATGCAGAAGGTTCCAGGTTCAATCCCCAGCATCTCCAGTTATAAGGGACCAGGCAGTGGGTGATGGGAAAGACCTCCGCCCGAGACCTTGGAGAGCTGCAAAGAGGGGCCATGACTCAGTGGCAGAGTTTCTGCTTGGCATGCAGAAGGTCCTGGGGTCAAACCCTGGGATGTCCCGTTTACGCACCCCTGGGAGCAGATGACATGAACGGCCTCTGTCTTGAGAAGACAGCGCTGATACGGATGGACCAAGGGTCTCACTCTGGGTGAGGCAGCTTCATGACAGAGGAACGTGTGAGCAGATACGAAATTCAGTGCCCCCTAAAATTGGTTGTGGCAAAGAGATCGAGCGCTTAGCAACTCAGATTGACTGAGTGCAGATAGATGTCTTGCTTTCTCAAAAGATTTTATTAGAAAAGTTAAAGTGTTTGGGGCTCTTTAGCTTGGAGAGATGACGGCTGAGGGGTGACATGATAAGAGGTTTACAAGATCATGCGTGGGATGGAGCAGGCAGAGAAAGAGGTACTTTTCTCCCTTTCTCACAAGACAAGAACTCGTGGGCACTCCATGGAACTGCTGAGCAGTCAGGCTAGAACGGATAAAAGGAAGTCCTTCTTCACCCAAAGAGTGATTAACACACAGAATTCATGGCCACAGGAGGTTTCAAGAGGGAATTGGATAAACATATGGAGCAGAGGTCCATCAGTGGCTCTTAGCCACAAGGTATAGACAGGAACTCTCTGTCTGGGGCGAGTGATGCTCTGTATTCTTGGTGCTTGGGGGGGTCAACAGTGGGAGGGCTTCTCATCTCCTGGCCACACTGCTGGACCTCCTCATGGCACCTGGTATTTTTGGCCACTGTGTGACACAGGAGTGTTGGACTGGATGGGCCACTGGCCTGATCCAGCATTGGCTTCTCTTATGTTCTTATAAGAGGGAATTAGATAAGTATATGGAGCAGAGGTCCATCAGTGGCTATTAGCCATAAGGTATAGATAGGACCTCTCAGTCTGGGGCAAGTGATGCTCTGCATTCTTGGTGCTTGGAGGGGCAGCAGTGTGAGGGGGGCTTCTGGTGTCCTGGCCCCACTACTGGACCTTCTCATGGCACCTGGTATTTTTGGCCACTGTATGACACAGGAGTGTTGGACTGGATGGGCCACTGGCCTAATCCAACACTGGCTTCTCTTATGTTCTTATGGCCAGATGTACACAATATGGCTCCTGTATTCAGAAGCAGCCCTCTGGGCTAGGGGTGGAAACTCACCACTGGCCTCCCTGCCAATGTTCCCCTCTAAGCTGTGGCATCTTGTGAGCAAAAATTCTACTTTGTGAGCTACTGGCATTACAGTTGTGAGCAAATGATTATGGCTACTGCATAAATCAGTTTACTTTGGAACCATCCTTCCTGAGCTAAGACAAAAATGTGTGAGCCGGAGGCTGAAAATCTGTGAGCTAGCTCACACCAACTCAGCTTAGAGGGAACACTGCTCCCTGCCATGGGCAACGGCGTGCTGTCCAGGCTGGACGTGTGCTCGGAGCAAGCCGCTTCCTCCATGGCTGCCCTTGAGAGGCACAGACCACCACCGCCACCACCAGTGCTCCCAGTGAATGCAAGGAGGCAAACGACCAGCTGTTTGGACAGCCAGGGACCCATCCCATGACTCAGCCACAGAAGCAGGCCACGGGTGGCTTGGGAGCTTCTCCCAGGTTGTCCCATGGGGAAAGCAATGGCCAGCGGCAGGGGACACAAGGCCAAAGTACACAATATGCGTGATGCTCGTTGGGACGTGGGTGTCCAGCTTGAATTCCCACACGGATTCATTGCAGCTCACTTGCTCTGCATGGCTCCACACGCTGTGAGGGAAGGGCAGACGGAGCCAGCGGGAGGGGCAAACAGGCTCCGCCCCACGGGAGGGAAGCCCGACGCCCCTTCCTTCCCCACCACAGCCTTTGCTGGAGCCCCACAGAGAAACAGGGGGCTTCCAGAAGGAGAAATGTTCGTCCTTGGTGTGACGAGTCGGATGGGGTACGAATTGTGTCTTATCAGCCCCCAGGTAAAGGAAAGGGGAACAGATGCGGTTGGGCTCGGCAAAAAGACATCTCTTCCCATCCACACAGAACCAAAGGTTGCTCTGACTGTGATCCCCTCCCTCCACACAAAAAAAAAAAAAAGATCATATCAGACAAGGTTTGGGGAAGATTGGAGCTAAGTGGGAGAAAGGCAGTCACAGGGTGACCAGAGAACAGCATTGCTCTAAGGTGAAAGAAAACATCACAGGAACACACGAAGCTGTGCTATACTGGATTGGACCCTTGGGCCATCACGGTCAGGACTGCCAACTCAGACTGGCAGCTGCTCTCCCGGGTCTCAGAGAGAGTCACGTCATCTACTGCTTGGTTGTTTTTTCAAAGTGGAGATGCCAGGGAATGAACCAGGGACCTTCTGCATGCCCATTGGATGCTCTACCACGGTGCCACAGCCTCTCCCCAACACACACACACACACACACAGCCTTATACTGAATCAGACCCTTGATCTATCAAGGTCAATATTGTCTGTCTGACTGGCAGCTGCTCTTCGGGGTCCAAAGACAAAGGTCTTTCAAATCACCCACTGCCTGGTCCTTTTTGACTAGAGATGCTGGGGATTGAACCTGGGACCTTCTGCGTGCCAAGCAGAGGCTCTGCCCCTGAGCCACAGTCTTTGTCTCCAGCTCTCCATTGTCTCAGGAGGAGGTCTTTCACATTCCCTACTGCCTGGTCCTTTTTGACTGAAGATGCCGGGGATTGAACCTGGGACCTTCTGCATGCCAAGCAGACACTCAACCACTAAGCCACAGCCCCTACCCAACACACACACACACACAGCCTTATACTAAATCAGACCCTTGATCTATCAAGGTCAGTATTGTCTGTCTGACTGGCAGCTGCTCTACAGGGTCCAAAGACAAAGGTCTTTCCCATCACCTCCCGTCTGGTCCTTTTTGACTGGAGATGCTGGGGACTCGAACCTGGGACCTTCTGCATGCCAAGCAGAGGCTCTGCCACTGAGCCACAGCCCCTCTTTACAGCTCTCCAGGGTCTCAGGCGGAGGTCTTTCCCATCACCTCCTGCCTGGTCCTTTTTGACTGGAGATGCCGGGGATTGAACCTGGGGCCTTCTGCATGCCAAGCAGAGGCTCTTCCACTGAGCCACAGCCCCTCTTTACAGCTCTCCAGGGTCTCAGGCAGAGGTCTTTCCCATCACCTCCTGCCTGGTCCTTTTAACTGGAGATGTTGGGGACTGAACCTGGTTAGGGTTAGGGTGCAAAGCATGCATGCAAAGCAGAGGCTCTGCCACTGACCCATAGCCCCTCTTTACAGTTCTCCAGGGTCTCAGGCAGAGGTCTTTCCCATCACCTACTGCCTGGTCCTTTTAACTGGAGATGCCAGGAATTGAACCTGGGACCTTCTGCATCCCTCTGAGCCACAGCCTCTCTCCACAGCTCTCCAGGGTCTCAGGAGGAGGTCTTCCACATTCCCTACCGCCTGATCCTTTAGCTGGAGATGCCGGGGATTGAACCTGGGACCTTCTGCATGCCAAGCAGAGGTTCTGCCGCTGAACCGCAGGCCCCTCTCTTCCCTCCATATGGAAACAGCCCAGGTGATGGCACTGTTATTTCCCCAGGCTTTTGGCAACATAATGAGTGTTTTAGCCGGCTCTGCTGCAGATCAAAACAGATGTGATGCGCCTGGGTCTCCATTCATCTGCAGAAAGCCAGGGGCAAATGCGCATATCCTGGATTTGGATTGGGGCTGAATGGGGAATGGGGGGGGTGAAGCCTTCCCTTGCTGCTGCAATGTGATGGCTAATTGAAACGGAGGGGAAGCCCCGCCCCCGGCCTCTGCTGTTATTTACACTGAAAAGGGGGAAAGGATCAGTTTTTAAAGGGTGCCTCTTTCCCCCTTGAAAGTGCTGAGCGGCTGCACTCCCCCTCCCCGCATGCCTCGGCATGTTTGCAGGGCACGCCTTCTGCACATGAACTGAGAGCTGCTCTTGCCCTCATTCTCCCTCTTAACTGCCTTTAACTGCCGCTGTTCTCTTTTTAACTGTCCTCTTAATGGCTGCGATTATGCCTGTGTTTAGTTGCTTCTTATTGTATGACAATTCGTTACAGTTACTGCGAGCTTTATGGCCCTTGTCATCCTTTAGGGTTTTCCTGGGCTTATTCCGCTGTTTCTGCTTTTGTGGACTGACCCTCTGTTTGGTGGCTGGCCATGAATATCTGACCGTTTCCCTAGCCACGGGCTCCTGGATCACAGGAGGAGATGGAGATTGGATTTATACCCCACCCTTCACTCGGAGTCTCAGAGCGGCTTACAAACTCCCTTTCCCTTCCCCTCCCCACAACAGACACCCTGTGGAGGTAGGCGGGGCTCTTTCCAGAACGGCCCTTGAGAGAACAGCTCTGACAGAACTGTGGCTTGCCCGAGGCCATCCAGCAGCTGCAAGTGGAGGAGTGGGGAATCAAACCCGGTACTCCCAAATTAGAGTCTGCGCACTTAACCACTACACCAAACCGGCACCAAACTGGACCCCCAGGTCTTCTGGCTCACTCCCCATCTCACAGAAAGTCATCCTCTCCGGTCCCACAATTCTTGAGCTGGCTGTGTTCAGGCAGGGTAGGGCGGAGACACCCACGAGGGATGGGGATCGAGGTGAAGGGGCCAAGTGGGGCCAAGAGAGGACTCGGGGCTGTGGAGACAGAGGCACTGGATGCCCAAGGTTTCTGGGAGTGGCCGTGGCACAGTAGTGGAGCACCTGCTTTGCATCCAGAAGGTCCCAGGTTCAATCCCCAGCCTCAACAGTTAAAAAGGATTGAGGATCAGAGAACGGGAAAGACCTCTGCCTGAAACTCTGGGCAGCCACTGTCAGTCTGGGGAGACAAGACTGACCTAGAATCAGAGAATCACAGAGCTGGAAGGGACCTCCAGGGGCCATCTAGTCCAACCCGCTGCTCAACGCAGGAAATTCACAAACACCTCCCCCTCCACACCTGCAGTGACCCCTGCTCCAAACCCAGAAGATGACAAAAAAAACCCTCCAGGATCCCTGGCCAAACCCCAAAGTGATGATCAGCATTTCCCTGGGCATGTAAGAAAGGGCTGCAGGAACTGAGCACAAGGATGAAACACCTGGAGAAACCAAGACTAGAGCAGCTTGACATGTCCATGTGTCCAAGCGGCAGTGCCCTTTCCCCTGCCTGGGCCCAGGGGGAACACAGAGAGAGAGAGACAGCAGAGAGAGAGAGAGAGAGAGAGAGAGAGAGAGAGAGAGAGAGAGAGAGAGAGAGAGAGTGAAATAAGTTGGGGGAAAATCTGGGAGAGGCAGGTTGGCGCCACAGCCAGTCTTTGTCCAGCCAGTTGTTGTGCTTTTGCAGGACACAATGGAATCCTCCAGCGCCTTCCAAAGAACTGTGAAATACGCTCAGCTGCAGCAGCCGCTGCCCCCAGAGTGCAGGGAGGAAGGCTTGTCCCAGGAAGGGACGTACGACCAGCATCCTTCTTGGGAAAGCCAAAGAACAAGAGGCCCCTGGAGATGTGGGTGTGGAGCCCAGGGAGGGAGCGGAGCAAGGATGGGAGGCCGCAGAGTCCGTGCAGCCGTCTTCTCCCGGGAAACTGATCTCTGGAGATCAGCTGCAATTCTGGGACCATCTCCAGGCCTTCCCTGGAAGTCTGCAACCAACGCTCCCTCTAAGCTGTGGAGTCTGGTGAGCAAGAATTCTCCTTCGTGAGCTCCTGGCATTAAAGCGAGCGATTTGGCTACTGCGAGCAATTTGGCTACTGTATAAATTAGTCTGCTCTGGAGCCCTCCCTTCCTGAGCTAAGGAAAAAAACGTGCGAGCCGGAGGCTAAAAAACTGTGAGCTAGCTCACGCTCACTCACCTTAGAGGGAACAGTGTTAGCAATCCTGGGCTGAGAGCACACAGGGCCACCAAAGAGAGGCTGAGGGAAGAGGCGGACTTGGTGGCCGGGACGGAAGGCACCGGCTGTGGTCTCGGGAGCTGGGAGGCACGCGCCGGCCAAAGGCAATGCTCATCCCCAGGGAGCAGATGGGGCATGAAAGAGGGCGTCCCTGTGCCTGGGTACCCCACGCCTCAGTCTCCACTGACCCCCACATGCCTACAGCTGGTTCCTGGCCTGTTCCCTGTTGCTGCCGTTCCAAAAACTTTGGCAACTGCACTTCCTGCCTGGGAGATGACTTGACGAAGGAATCTGCAGCCGCTTCTCAACGGCAGAGCTCCCGGGGTTCTTTGAGGACAGCAGTGACAGGTATAATAAAGCACTTTCAAACAGCCACACACATGTTTGGCCCAAAAAGGCCCCAGAGAGGCAGTTGGAGCGGTCCCAACGCAACACCTTTGTCCAGTCGGCTGTTGCGGCACGTGGCAGCTTCCAAGGAAAGCAGGAGCGAGCTTGGGAAGGCAAAGTCCGGGCTTTGGGATCCCGCGCTGGACTCGGCCAGGCCGGACTGCTGTCTGCAGTCGCTTCGCAGGTGAGCTCCTGCTTTGGACAAGCAAATCGGACTGTTAGCTGCAGCCCCTCCAAGCAAACGATGGCAATGGGGGGGGGGGCGCTCAAAACCCAGCCTCATGGAGGCAACTCCTCCTCCACTGGACCCCACTCCACGGTCCTGCCTGTCTAAACCAATCTGGTTCCTTCATCCTTGGCTTTTAGGGTTCCCTGTATCATGGTCCTTTGTGCTGCCACCATGGAGCTCAAGCCAGAGACGAGGTGCATTCTGCAGATGACAGCCCACCGGACTCGGTCCTGCCACTCAGACGGGCACGACACCGTCTGGCTCACTGGAGCCATCTGCAGGTATTTGGCCTTCCAAGCACCTCTGGCATCTGGCACTTTTTACACACGCACACACAATGTTTGGGGCACGTGGAAGGGAGAGACGGGGGAGCACGGAGGACCCCTCTTCTGAACAACGGACCCAAATACAGAAAGGCCACTCCGTGTATCCTCATGACCTCTGCAAACAGTCCCAGCTTCTTGCTTCCAACGAATTCAAATGCTGTTGTTGTTTTTTAATGGGAAAGCAAGTTTCTAGACCTCATGACTGCAGACAAGAATATGAAAACCTGATTGCTGCTTCTCTAGTTTGGGGCAGTGGTTAAGTGCGCGGACTCTAAACTGGGAGAACTGGGTTTGATTCCCCACTCCTCCACTCACAGCTGCTGGATGACCTTGGGCAAGCCACAGTTCTGGTCAGAGCTGTCCTTGAAAAAGAGCAGTTTCTGTCAGAGCTCTCTCAGCCCCACCTACCTCACAGGATGTCTGTTGTGGGGAGGGGAAGGGAAAGGAGTTTGTAAGTTGCTCTTGAGACTCCTTCAGGTAGTGAAGGGCGGGGTAGAAATCCAATCTTCTCCTCCTCCTCCTCCTCCTCCACTTCTTCTATTTGAACAATGTATTTTTATTAATTGTTCATGATTCAAGCAACTATTCATGAGACGTGATAACTTCTGATGAACTTACACTTTCCCTTACCCCTTTCCCCTTTTGTATCCCACTTAAAAAAAATAAAATAACCGAGGATCTTGGGGTGGGTGTGGGGAGGATATGAAAACCTGCTATGTCCCGCAAGCTGTTTTCCATCTTTATCCTTTACTATATCAGCACATGCCCAAATACTCTGGGGTATCTGAAGGACTGCCTCCTCCCACACACTCTTGCCTGGGAACTAAGATCACAGGGAGGGACCATCCTGACTGCTCCATTGATCAAAGACCCTTGTGCAGGCACACGAGAGACAGGCAGGGCCTTCCTGATGGCAGCCCCACAATTATGGAACTGTGTCCCCAGGGAGGTGTGCCTGGCCTCCTCACTGCCGATCTTCAGGAGGCAGCTGAAGATGGTTTTATTTAGGACTGCATTTGATTAAAGCAGTCCTATACTGTGATTTTAAATTTTGGGTTTATGTATGTGTATGCACACTATTTTATTTATAATGTAAACCCCCCTCAAACTCCATCAGGAGGAAAAGCACCTAATAAGGTTTATAAGATTATGTGTGGGATAGAACAGGTAGAGAAAGAAGTACTTGTCTCCCATCCTCACAATAGAAGAGCTTGTGGGCACTTCACGAAGTTGCTGAGCGATCGGGTCAGAATGGATAAAAAGAAGTCCTTCTTCACCCAAAGAGTGATTGACACATGGAATTCACTGCCACAGGAGGTGGTGGCAGCTACAAGCATGGAAGGCTTCAAGAGGGAACTGGATAAACATACGGAGCAGAGGTCGATTGGTGGCTATTAGCCACAAGGTATAGATAGGGACTCTGGGGACAGTGATGCTCTGTCTTCTTGGTGCTTGGGGGGGGGGTCAACAGTGGGGGGCTTCTAGTGTCCTGGCCCCACTGGTGGACCTCCTGAGGGCACCTGGTATTTTTGGCCACTGTGTGACCCAGTGTTGGACTGGATGAGCCATTGGCCTGATCCAACATTGGCTTCTCTTATGTTCTTATGTCTGGGGCAGGTGATGCACTCTATTCTTGGTGCTTGGGGGGGGGCAGCAGTGGGAGGGCTTCTAGTTTCCTGGTCCCACTGCTGGACCTCCTGAGGGCACCTGGTATTTTTGGCCACTGCGTGACAGAGTGTTGGACCAGATGGGCCATTGACCTGATCTAACATTGCCTTCTCTTATGTTCTTATGTCTGGGGCAAGTGAGGCTCCGTATTCATTGGTGCTTTGGGGAGGGGCACCAGTGGGAGGGCTTCTAGTGCCCTGTCCCCACTGCTGGACCTCCTGAAGGCACCTGGTATTTTTGGCCACTGTGTGACACAGGAGTGTTGGACTGGATGGGCCATTGGCCTGACCCAACATTGGCCTCTCTTATGTTCTGATGTTAAATGTTTTAAAATAAATAAAACTGAAACCAGAGTAAATTGGCCCAATAGTTAGAGTGCTGATTTACTGGTAAACTACCGTTGATCGTTCCTTTAAGGAAAACATTCTCCATGTACAGGTCACACCCAGACAAGGCGCTGCCTTCAGGGGTCCTCTCTGCTCTGCACTGGGACAAACCTCCTCCAGCTTCCTGGACGCGTCTCTCTGTCTCAGGCAACGGCCTCTGCCGGCTGAGCTAATCAGAAGAGCTGTTTCCCCGTCAGAAATCTCTCCCATGATCAAGAGGAGCGGCCTGCGGTGCGTTCACAAGAAAACCGCGGAGAGCACGGGGTCGCTCTGGGAAGGCACGGCTTCTAGACCTCAAAGCTGATTTTCGCCGCTCTCATCTCAGTGCTTTTAAAGGCCTGCCTGGCGCAGGGGGGAATATCTCAGCAGCAAAGCCAGTGGAGAGGGCAACCGGGCAGGTGCTCCA
Source organism: Gekko gecko (assembly GCA_029375565.1). NCBI lineage: Eukaryota > Metazoa > Chordata > Lepidosauria > Squamata > Gekkonidae > Gekko > Gekko gecko. The sequence continues at coordinate 3,170,685 of JAPDNY010000005.1, forward strand.
CTGAACTCAGGTGGCCGCGGGAGCATCTGGGGTGCGGCCATCCCTTCGCCCCATTCCCCCCTCCTTTGTTTGCACTCTCCTCATCTTGCACTTCTGCATTCTCCTCCTTCTCTGCCCAGACTTCATTTCTAAACTAGATGGGGCAATGTCTACGGGTCTAACCCACTGACGCTGCTGCCATTTTGAACGGATTTTATAACGCCAAGAGTCCCTGATCCGCGACTGGGAATGGCTGCAGCTTCGGCGGTAGGTACAGGGGTGGGAAGAACAACATCTCCGCTCAGTGGGCCACACGTCTGATTCAGGATCAGTTCCTCGTGGCATGTTTAAATCCTTTTAAATACTTCTTCTCTTTAAATACTGCCTCTCTTCTTCTTTCAAAATGGCAGTGGCGTCCACAGATCAGACACACGTGAAGCTGCCAGTTTGGGTGTTGTGGTTAAGTGCGCGGACTCTAATCTGGGAGAACTGGGTTCGGTTCCCCACTCCTCCACTTGCACCTGCTGGATGACCTTGGGCAAGCCGTAGTTCTGGCACAGCTGTCCTTGAGAAAAGAGCAATTTCTGTCAGAGTTCTCTCAGCCCCACCTCTCTCACAGGGTGTCTGTCTGTTGTGGGGAGGGGAAGGGAAAGGAGTTTGTAAGCCACTCTGAGACTCCAAGTGAAGGGCGGGGTGTAAATCCAATCTCTTCCTCTTCTTCTTCTCTGTTCTACCCTGAATCAGACCCCCCGGGTCCATCAAGATCATTATTGTCTATCCAGAGTATCTCAGGTGGAGGTCTTTTTCATCACCTACTGCCTGGTCCTTTTAACTGGAGATGCCGGGGATTGAACCTGGGGCTTCCACTGATGTTCTGCCACTGAGCCACAGCCCACGCCCAGTCTTATGAACATACATGAAGCTGCCTTGTACTGAATCTGACTCTTGGTCCGTCATGGTCAATACTGTCTACTCAGATTGGCAGCGGCTCTCCAGGGTCACAGGCAGAGAAAGGTCTTTCACATCACCTGCTACCTGAGAACTGGAGATGCCAGGAATTGAACCCGGGACATTCTGCGTGCCTAGCAGAGGCTCTACCCCTGAGCCACAGCCCCTTCCCATACAGGAAACCCTCCCCTCCCCTCCTGACACTGCCAAGTCTACTTTGGCCTCAACTGTAGAGGCCTTCTTACAGACCTCAGGCCAGTGGCCCATGGAGGCCAGCTTCCTGATCCATGCGGTGGTCAACCAAATGCCCCCCAAAGGCGTATGGGCAGTATCCGCAAAGCTGTTTTATCCTGGCCACAGACCAGGTTCAACAATACACGCTGTGTGTGTGCAAAGCCCCCCCCCAGGAGAACGCTTCTCCCCCCACATCCCATTGAAATCCGACCTCAGTTGATCCCACTCAAAGTACCCGAGTGACTAAGTATTCATTAGTCATGACAATGATTCAGTTTCAGGAGGTTCGATAATGTATCGGACTTGCCACATAGCTAGTTAGTTAGAAACACAACCCATAGATTAAAAAAACAGCCCAACAGTTTAGGCCCCTGCCACTTCCCTTTCAGGAATGAAGCCCCCCCCCCGAACTCTGGACCTGGGAAAGGCTTCACCTCCCCAGCCTTGGTTCAGCGACAACCTCTGCAAATGCCCTCTTGCCCGTCTCTGCAAAGCGCTACGATGCTAGAATAAAATGGGTAAAACCAGGGCTCGAAGCAGGGGTGCACTGGCCGTTCCAGGACCAGAAGTCCCCGGCAATCCCTTAAACTCAGTTCTTAGGCACGCAGCCCCCTCCCCCAATACTCACAACTGAGTTTGGAAAAGTCACTGGGAGCTCCAGAAGAAGCCCTGCCAGATCTCACCGGGTGTGGCCCAAAGACCAGACAAGCTCTTCTAAAGCACAGACCAAGAGGACTTGGGAGTCCAAAGTGAAATAGTTAAAACGCTTGGGGCTCTTTAGTTTGGAGAAGCGACGGCTGAGGGGTGACATGATTGAGGTTTATAAGATGATGCATGGGATGGGGCAGGTAGAGAAAGAGGTACTTTTCTCCCTTTCTCACAAGACAAGAACTTGTGGGCACTCCATGAAATGGCTGAGCAGTCAGGTTAGAATGGATAAAAGGAAGTCCTTCTTCACCCAAAGAGTGATTCACACATGGAATTCACTGCCACAGGAGGTGGTGGCGGCTACAAGCAGGGAGGGCTTCAAGAGGGAATGGGATAAGCATCTGGAGCAGAGGTCCATCAGTGGCTATTAACCACAAGATAAGAACATAAGAACATAAGAGAAGCCAATGTTGGATCAGGCCAATGGCCCATCCAGTCCAACACTCTGTCACACAGTGGCCAAAAATACCAGGGGCCATCAGGAGGTCCAGCAGTGGGGCCAGGACACTAGAAGCCCTCCCACTGCTAGATAGGAACTCTCGGTCTGGGACAAGGGATGCTCTGTCTTCTTGGTGCTTGGGGGAAGGGGGCAACAGTGGGAGGGCTTCTGGTGTCCTGGCCCCACTGGTGGACCTCCTGATGGCCCCTGGTGTTTTTGGCCGCTGTGTGACACAGAGTGTTGGACTGGATGGGCTGTTGGCCCGACCCAACATTGGCTTCTCTCTTCTGTTCTTAAAGTGGCGGCCTGGCAGAGAGTCAGGGTCCTGGCCTCACCGGGCTAGTACGTCTCCCATCCATGAATGAAGCTGCCTCCTTTGGACCCAGACCCCCTCCCCCCAGGTCCATCACAGCCAGTCTTGTCTACTCAAACCGGCAGCGAGTCTCCTCCAGGATGTCTCAGTCCGAGGTCTTTCTCATCACCCTCCTCCCTGTTCCTTTTAAGTGGAGGTGCCGGGGATTGAACCGGGGACCTTCTGCGATGCTCTGTCCCTGAGCCGTGGCCCGTCTCCTTCACCCACTGCAGCCTGCCCCAGCTCCCTCGCCAAGCCGTGTCTTCTGCTTCTCTCCCCTCCCCTGCCTTGCTCGCATGGCAGAGATTGTAACCCAGCCTGGCACCATCCCTCCTTGGCTCTGCCCCACGTGTGGCGCCCCTGGGGCCCGGACCTCCCCCCCCACTCCCAGAAGGGAGGCGCATCGAGGAGCCGCCCTCGCCCAGCCCTGCCTCTCGTCGCCACGTCTGCTGTGCCGCTTTCCAGGATCCTGGCTGCCTTCTCTGCGTGTGACCTACATTCCGTGTTCCTAGACGGACGCCCATGCGCTCGCTCAGCCGCTCTCGGGATGCTCTAGAGGGGACAGTCAGGGTAAGTGGCCCATGGCGGCGCTCAGGCCCATGTTCTCGGCAGGCCAAAAAAAAAAAGAAAGCTCTGTGCGCCGACACCGCTCCGAGACCGATCCTGACCACCCCGGCATAGCTGCTTGCGCTCCCCAGAAACACGAGCTGTACAGCGCACCAGTTCACCGGCAGTGCCTGCCACCACCTGGCCGCATCCTTGCAATCACTGGCACAGCATCGCACCCCACCTGTATGCGCACAAGAGGGAAAGGCACCCACCCTGATTTCGAGAGCAACGGGCACTTTGTGAGAGCCTGAATGCGTGCTGGGACCGGCTTATGAACATGCAAAAACATTGACGGAAAGATCTGGATGGGACCCGGAGGCCTTGCTGGATCTCACCAAGGTCCGCGGAGTTCAACATTCCAGTCACTGTCTCCCAGAAGACCACGGGCTGCGGACCCCACCCCAAACCTGCCCCACAGCATTGGCTGCTGTCTGGTGCCAAAACTCTGTGTCACACAGAGCCAGTTTGGTGTGGTGGTTAAGTGCGTGGACTCGAATCTGGGAGAACCGGGTTTGATTCCCCACTCCTCCACTTGCACCTGCTGGATGACCTTGGGCAAGCCGTAGTTCTGGCACAGCTGTTCTTGAAAAAGAGCAGTTCCTGTCAGAGCTCTCTCAGCCCCACAGGGTGTCTGTTGTGGGGAGGGGAAGAGAAGGGAGTTTGTAAGCTGCTCTGAGACACCTTTGGGTAGTGAGGGATGGGGTATAAATCCAGTCTCTCCTTCTCTTCTTCTTCTCCTTCTGCTCAGGGATACTGCCTTGGAACATGGAACTTCCGTTTCACTGTTGACCGGCCCCTTGCTGCAAGGCAACAGATGGAAGAAATCCCTCCACGCAATCCTTCTTCCAGTGCTCCCAAGCAGAGAACATGTAAGGACCTCTGTGCAAACCGGCCCAGCCACAAGGGAAGGCTCAATAGGCATCCCCCCACCCCGTCACTGGCCATCCAGGAGGGGGGAAACTTTCCCAGCCCCAAGAACGCCGACTGCTCACATGCCGAACAAGAGTCAAACACTGCTTTCAACCCAAAGAGCATTTCATTCCGCCCAAGCCGAGTCCACCAGCCCCACTGCTGCTGTTAGCCCCGGAACGGAGCCCCCTTCCAGGGCTCTGAGGCCCCCCCACCGACTCCTTCCCAAGGCCATGGGGGAGGGGGGTGCTGGGTGAACTGCTGCTGACTGCAGCCCCCCCCCCACCGGTCTGATCGAAGTGCAGCAGACCCCACGCGGCCTCCTCCCGGCTCTCTGCCGTAGCTCCAGGGCCCTGCTGGCACGCTCAGCCCCTGCCACAGCACCATGCTCGCCTCCCCATGGCAAAAGACCGGCACATGCTCTGAGTAGGGGTCCCTGGCCAGCAGACAGGGCTCGTCCCCACCCTTACAGTGGTGGAGGGGGGCTGGAGGAAACAGCACAGGGAGGGGGTTAGCAGGGAGGTGGAGAAAGTGCCCCCTCCCTGCATGGGCTGAGCTGAGCACCCGGGCTGGATCTCAGCACCACCAGTGCCAATCAGGGAAGCTCCGGACCTCATCCTGGAACTCCTCAGCCACACAACGGAAGGGGAGGCCGGGGGCTGCTACAAGGAGTCACAATCTCCCCCCCCGGCCAAAAAAATCCTCACGAACCCAGAGATGGACGAATGCTGGGCAGTAGTTCACTGCTAAAAGATCACGGTCCAGGGGCACACCCTGGCATGGATTCTGCCTGCCCACCCCCTCGGCCCAGAAGCCCTTTGGGTAGGACAGAGGTGGGGGCTGGCTAGCGCTGCTCCGAGGGGAGGCAGGCAGGCATGTTCCAGCCCCCCCCCGGCCAATGTTCCCTCTAAGCTGAGTTAGTGTGAGCCAACTCACAGGTTTTTTTAGCCTCCGGCTCACACATTTTTGTCTTCTTAGTTCAGGAAGGCCGGGCTCCAGAGCAAACTAATCCATGCAGCAGCCAAATCGGTGGCTCACAACTTTAATGCCAGGAGCTCACAAAGTAGGATTTTTGCTCACAAGACTCCACAGCTTAGAGGGAGCATTGCCCCCATTCCCCCTCACAATCCCTTCTGGGACCACTGGGACCCAGATCAAGGGAAAGGTTAAAGGCCTGGATCAAGTCTGATGAGGAAAGGCTGGAAGAGTTGGGTCTGTTGAGCCTGGGAAAGAGAAGACTTAGAGGGGACATGATGGCAGTCTTCAAGTATCTGAAGGGCTGTCCAGTGGAAGGTGGAGCAGATCTATTCTCTCTTGCTCCGGATTGCAAGACTAGATCCAATGGGTGGAAATGACAAGGGAGTCGTTACCGGCTAGATATCAGGAGAAACTTCCTGACTGTCAGAGATGTTGAGCAGTGAAACAGCCTGCCTCGGGAGGTGGTGGGTGCTCCTTCCCTGGACGTTTTCAAGCGGAGGCTGGACAACCCTCTTTCGGGTATCTTGTAGGTCTATCTTTCGGCTCTGCTCCTGCAGAGTGCAGGGGGTTGGACTAGATGGCCTGCAAGGTCCCTTCCAACTCTAACATTCTATGATTCTATGATTCTAAGTCCTGCCTACAAGGCCGGGCCCTTGGAAGGACAGGATTGGGGCCATCTGCTGGGATTGCAGAAACTCCATGCATCTAGAAGGGTCACTTCTGTACATCACGCTCACCTGCTTTTGGTTTGCCGAACAGATTCCCTGACACTGAACTGAGTGGGAGGGTCAAGGCCCCCCTCCACAGCTGGTACCCCCATTCCCCTCCCCCAGTGAAAACCCCCAGCGGCCTGAAGACTGAAGAGGCCATGGGGAGAGCAGGAAGCGGCGAGGGCACAGCTGCCGGGGAGGGCAGGGTGGGAGAGGCGCCGCAGGTGACAGCCAGAGGCCTACAGATGTTCCCCCTCCAGTAGCCCTGGTCTGGGTGCCTCCTACAGAAGCCCTGCTCCTGCCAGCCCCTCCCCACATCATTGGTGGCCCCAAAGTCCGGGGGTGGGGGGGCAGGTGGGAGAGGACTTGGGAGACCCCACTTGGCCACCCGGCCATAAAGCTGACTGGGGGAGCGACCTGGGGCCACTTTGTCTCTCTTGGCCTAATCCACCTTACAGGGTTGTTGTGAGAGTGAAATCGTGGCAGGAGGAATGATGTCCCCTGGGCCCAGCTCCTAGTGTCCTGGAAGAGCATCGGCCACCAGCGCCGGCCCCAGAGGAAGACACTCCGGCCAAGACTTGAGTCCTTCTCTGGCTCAGTGCGGCAGAGGCAGTGCTGTGGGGCAGAGTGCGAGACCCCCTGCCTTCACAGCTCAGAGGGGCACGCGTGCCCCTGCCCAGAGGGTAGCTCTCACTCCACACACCCTCTCCAAGAGGGGAGGGGGGGGTCCATTTCCAGCCTGGGCACCTGTATTGAGCTTCCTAGCAGAGCCCACGGCTGCAGGTTGGAGCCCTGAATCGGAGCCAGCCTGTGTGTGTGAATGATCGGCAGGAGGCCAAGCTGAGGCACAGCTCACTCCCCTCCCCCCTACCTTTCACCCCCTCCCCGAAATCCCTCTGCCCATCTCTTGCATCTGATGCTGCACCGGAGTCTCTCCCCCCCCCCGCATCTGTAGCTTCGCTTGCTCTGCTGCTGCCCCCCCCGCCCGCCCGGGAGAGAGAGAGTCCCGGGCCCCACCTGCTGCCCGCCCGGTACGTCCTAGCAACTCTGCTGCCCCCTCCCCTCTACCTGTGCACGTGAAGATCCCCCCCCTCCCGGCGAGGCTCTGCAAGACGGCGGCACTCGGCGCTTCTGGTGCAGGAGGCATCCCGGCCCCCACGGAGCCCGGGAAGGAGCCGGCGCCGAAGGAGCGGAGCCTCGCGGAACCTGCGCCCCCCCCCCGCCCCACAGGCAGCTCCCGGAAGGCCAAAGGGCCAGGCTGAGCCTCCCTCCTCCCCCCCCCCGCCCCGGGTCGAGCCCCGTTCAAAGTTGACGCGAGAGTAAGGAGGGCCCCCCCGCCTCCGTCGCCGCCCGGGCCCATCTAGCCCCGCAGAACAGACGGCCCCCACACACCGCAATTGCACGGGAGGGGGAAACCGGACCCACAGCCCTGCGTGACCCCCCCGGCTCGTTGGGAGGGCCCCCCTGCCCCCTCCGGCTTCTTCCAAGACCCCCAAACACATCGCTCCGGGAAGCCCCCCACCACTGGGGGGGGGCCCGAATACAACAGGGCAGCTGCACAGAAAAGGGCGCCTTCCGAAACCCCACGGAAGAGATCCCCTCCCCACCGGACCCAGGCCTACCCGAAGCCCCCCCCCCATAGCCCTGTGCCTCCCCCCCGCGAAAGCCCCCCTCACATAAGACACCAGCCAGGACGCCCCGAGCCTCACAGAAAGCCCCCCTCCACAAACTGGGTTCACAGCGCTCCCCCCCCCGCAATTTTCCCTTCCAGGGACTCCTGCAGAGGCACGCAGGCATCCTCCTCGACGAGGCCCCGGCCGCTTCCCTCTTGCTCTGATGACACCCCCCATCAGAGAAAGCCAGGGAAGGGGGGCTCGGTTCCCAGCCGGGCAAGCCTGGATGCTCCCTGGGCCCCATCTTGTGCCCCCCCGCCCGACTCCCAACACCCCCAGGCACGCCGGCAGGCTCCGGGGCCCGCCCCACCCCACCCCCGAGGACGGGCAGGCAGGCTTCGAGCTGGGGAGGCACCCAGGGCCCCCTCCCTCCCGCGGAGCAGGGGGGGAGGGACACCCTGCGGGACCGAACAGCCCTCGGACCCCCCCCGCCGCCAAACTTCGCGTCGCCCCCCCAGCCCCGTCGCCCCCCCCCCCGAGCCCCGCGCCCGCCCGTCGGGGCTGCTGACCGTCTGCTGGAGGTCGGGGATGCCGATGCGCACGACCAGGGCGTTGGGCGCCGGCTCGTCCATGCGCCCGGGCGGGGAGGGCGGCGGGGGGCTGCGGGGGCCGCTGCCGGCGCCGGGGGGCTTGATGGTATCATACAGGGTCTCCTCCTTGAGGCTGCCCTCCGCGCTCTCCCCCGGATCGCCGTTCACGACGCACGCCTCCCGCGCCGCCGCCGCCTCCGCCGCCCGCGCCCGATGCTGCTGCTGCTGCTGCTGCGCCGCGCCTGCCGCTCCTGCTCCTGCTCCTCCTCGGCGGCGGCGGCGTCGCCGTCCTCCTCCTCCTCCTCCTCCTCCTCGCCGTCCTCCTCCTCCTCTTCCTCCTCCTCCTCCTCCTCTTCCTCCCGCCGCCGCCGCTGCTGCTGATGCTGCTGCTGCCGCCGCCGCTGCTGCTGCTCCGGAGCCTCATGGTTGCTGCTGCTGCTGGCCGGACTCAGAGGCATGCTCCGGGCGCCGGGGAGAGGCGAGGCCAGGCGGGGAGCGGAGCCGAGCGGAGCCGAGCGGAGGAGGCTGGAGAACCGGCTGGAGCCTGCTGTGAGAGCGGGCGAGGGGGAAGCAGGGGCCGGCGGGCAGGGCGGCTACCCAGAGCACATCACACGCCTGCGGCCGGGCAGGGGGCAAGGAGCGGGGGGGGGAGAGAGAAAGAGAAAGAGAAGGAAGACTGGTTAGTAGCAGGCCAGACCAGAGCCACCCCAGCCCCAACCCCCTGGCCAAACCCCCCACCCTGTCCTGCCCCACCACCGCCACCCTCCTGGATGACAGTGCCAGCACTTCTCCCAGGCGGCAAAACTGCAGTCCTTTTCAAGGCAGGGAGCCCCTGAAGCAAGAGGACAGCGGTGCATGTGCAGAGCGCTCGGCCAAAGCCAGCCCCTGCCTGCCCAGGAGGTTGGCACCGGGAGGTGTCTCACTTCCAGGCACGCTTCTGCCAACTGAAGCCCAGCCAGTGCGGGGGGAGCACCTTTTGCCCCGCCCATGGCCAAGGGTGGCGACACCGCTCTGTGGGGTCAGACCCCGCCCTGAGAGCCCCCCCACACCCTCTCTTGGGTTGGCAAGTCTCGCTGGCCCTCTCCTGCCATGAAGAAGATGCTACTGCTACGTCTTGCCCGGGCATGCGAGACTGAGATACCCTTGGGTGGTGGCAGTCTGTTCTGGGCCAGCAGTGCCCCAGTTCACAGCCAGTGTCACCAAGGGCAGCAGCCTGACATCCCTGCCCGTTGACATCCACGGGCCTCACATGCCATGGAGGAGTAATGCCATGAAGAGGAGGAAGTGCTCCTTTTAATGACCCGGAGGCCTGGAGATCCAGGGCACATGGACACCCTAAGCTGGCATTGGCTTCATACTTGTTGGAACTGTCATCCCTTTTCCCAAAGAATCCTGGGAATTGTAGTCTGGCAAAGGGGCGGAGCACTCGCCTGCAGAGATTTCTAGCCCCTTTCATGTACATACAATCCCTGGGGCTGCCCACAGCGAAGAGAGCGGCTGTTAGACCTGTTCCAGTCACTGGTGGGGAGGTGCTCTTGGAGTGAGTGCTGATGCCTCCCCCCCACCCACTGCTGAAATGTAGATGCCCATCTCCTTGGGGCAGAGACCTGCCCTCTTCCCCGGAGCACTCCGATAGAACTACATGACATTCATAACCACAACCACAGCACATACCTGACCAGTCTGACAGCCACACCTAACAAAGAAGAGAGATTTGACCCTGGAAAGCTCATACCCCCAAAGTACTAAGGTGCTTCTGGACTCGAACCCAGCTCTAGAACCAAGATGCTTTTCAATCTCTCACACCCAGATATCTGACGAAGGGAATTTGGACTCTGAAAGCTCACCCCCCCCCCGATGAACAGAGGGGGGGGCCCTGCGGGAAGGTCTCGAAGTTGCGCCTGGACTCCAATGTAACTGAACCACAGCATGGAAACGGATGGTGGAGGCGGATCTCTGACTGACTTCTCACGCTGAGCTGCCCCCCACTGTTCAACCCCCCCACCCCACCCCTTCAGCCCTGTTCCCTCCGATGGCTGTTGAGGATGGGGGTGCCAAGTCTGAGGGACCACTCCCTGGAGCAGCCGTGCAAGATGCCAGTGCCCCAAGGGTTAGGGTTAAGGGGTTCCACATTTCTCCTCCACATGGGACAGGTTTCCCACAAGGGCTTCCTGGTGGCTGGCGACTGGGAGTGTAGAAGGGCATGGAAGGAACCTGACCCGGGGAGAGACAAGATTCTCAAGGAACTTCCCCCAGCTCAACTGCGGTCAGCCCCCCCCCAAAAAAATCTTCCCTTCTTTTTTTGCAGCTTCACCAACTACTGATACTGTCTACTGTTATTCAGGGCTTTAGAGAAAGTCACAAACTTATCCAGCTGATATGAACCTTCCTTCCTTCCTCCCTCCCTCCCCCTCCCGCCCCTGTAATTGTCTTTTTCCTCCCTCCCTCTCCCCCTGTAACTGTCTTTTCCTACCTTCCTTCCACACTCCCTCCTTCCCTCCCCCTCCCTTGTAACTGTCTTTTTCCTTCCGTCCTTCCTCCCTCCCTCCCTCCCCTGTAACTGTCCTTTTCCTCCCTTCCCCCTCCTTCTCCCCCTGTAACCGTCTTTTTCCTTCCTCCCTCCCTCCCTCCTCTGTAACTGTCTTTTCCCTTCCTTCCTCCCTCCTTCCATCCCCTGTAACTGCCTTTTCCTGCCTCCCCCTCCCCTGTAACTATCTTTTTCCTCCCTCCCCCTTCTAACTGTATTTTTCTCCCTCCCTCCCCTGTAACTGTCTTTTTCCTTCCTTCTTCCCTCTCTCCCCCCTGTAACTGTATTCCCTCCCTCCCCTCCCTCTCCGTAATTGTCTTTTCCCTTCCTTCCTTCCTTCCTTCCTTCCTTCCTTCCTTCCTTCCTTCCTTCCTTCCTTCCTTCCTTCCTTCCTTCCTTCCTTTCCTTCCTCTCTCCCTCCCCTGTAACTGTCTTTTTCCTCCCCACTCCCCCCCTGTAACTGTATTTTCCTCCCTCCCTCTCCCCCTGTAACTGTCTTTTCCCTTCCTTCCTCCCTCCCTCCCCTGTAACTGTCTCTTTCCTTCCTTCCTTCCTTCCTTCCTTCCTTCTCTCTCCCTCCCCTGTAACTGTCTTTTTCCTCCCTCCCTCCCCCTGTAACTGTTTCCTCCCTCCCTCTCCCCCTGTAACTGTCTTTTCCCTTCTTTCCTCCCTCCCTCCCCTGTAACTGTCTCTTTCCTTCCTTCCTTCCTTCCTTCCTTCCTTCCTTCCTTCCTTCCTTCCTTCCTTCCTTTGTCCCTCCCTCCCGCCCCATAACTATCTTTTCCTCCCTCCCCCTTCCTCCCCTGTAACTGTCTTTTCCCTTCCTGCCTGCCTGCCTGCCTCCCTCCTTCCCTCCCTCCCAATTCAATGCCAAAAGTTAAGATTTAGGCTTCTGTAAAGGATCCATCAGAGCTGGATGTCAAAAGCCAAAAAGGGTTAGTTTAATTTAAATTCTGAAATCCTGCAAAATTTTAAAGGATACAACTTTGCTAAACCCGAGTTGCTTGGAACTAAGGCTGCGTTCCTACGTGCAGCGATCCTTGCCTGAAAATATGTCCCATTCAGCACAGCAGGATTTACTTAGGAGTAAAAACATGCACAGGATCGGGCTGCAGGACTTGTAAGATGACCTTGTAAGGCAAACACCTTTGGAAACTGTTAAACCTTGAGGAAGATAATAGGAAAGGATAGAATCTATCCATCGATTGACTGATCAGTCAATCAACAGACAGATTCATGTGGGGTCGCCATGCTGGTCTGAAGCAGCAGAACAAAGTTTGAGTCCAGTGGGGGGGGGCACCTGTAAGGCCGACAAAGTTTTATTCAAGGTAGGAGCGTTCGTGTGAAAAAAACTTTGTTGGTCTTCAAGGTGCCACTGGACTCAGGAGGGAGGGAGGGAAGGAAGGAAGGAAGGAAGGAAGGAAGGAAGGAAGGAAGGAAGGAAGGAAGGGAAGGAAGGAAGGAAGGAAGGAAGGAAGGAAGGAAGGAAGGAAGGAAGGAAGGAAGGAAGGAAGGAAGGAAGGAAGGAAGGAAGGAAGGAAGATCAAATGAATCCTGAACTCTCCTTAGAACCTAAAATGACTAAACTGAAGCAATTGTACTTTGCTCACATTATTAGAAGCCAAGGGAAGAAGAGGAGGAGGAGGAGGAGGAGATTGGATGTATATGCCACCACTACCCAAAGGGGTCTGAGAGTGGCTTACGATCTCCTTTCCCTTCCCCTCCCCACAACAGACACCCTGTGAGGTAGGTGGGGCTGAGAGAGCTCTGAGAGAACTGCCCTTGAGAGAACAGCTTTGAGAGAACTTGTGACTGACCCAAAGACACACCAGCAGCTGCATGTGGAGGAGTGGGGAATCAAACCCAGTTCTCCCAGATTAGCGCCCACACTCCCAACCTCTGGAAAAGACAATAATGCTAGGAAAAGTTAAAGACAGCAGGAAAAAAGGAAGACCCAACATGAGATAGAATCATAGGATCATAGAATGTTAGAGTTGGAAGGGACCTTACAGGTCATCTAGTCCAACCCCCTGCACCCTGCAGGAGCATAGCCAAAAGAGAGCCCTATAACGTACCCAAAAGATGGTCATCCAGCCTCCACTTGAAAACCAGTGTGAGATCGGGGACTTTCGGTTTCAGCGGAGCAAATGGCGGTCGCCTAACGGGACGCTCCCAGAGGCGATCAGCCCACGCACAGTCGGGGAGGTCTTTGCACAAGCGAAGGACCCTAGTGAGCCTTAGTTAAAGGCTCCGAACCAGGGGGTGCTTTGGGGAATAGCCTCTTTGCCGGCCTGACGGTTGGGAAATTGAGGCTTTCCCTCTTGCCCCAATGGCCCCCCTGTGTTGTGCCCGTATGGGACGCAGCAACGCCACCGACTTCCCAGAGTGAAGCAGCGGAGATGAATTAACAAAAGAAAAATCGGCAGCAAATCGTGAGTTGGAGATCTGCTTGGAAGCGGCATAAATGCGCTCCCCCCTATAATCGTATAAGCGCATGGGAGGAGGGAGGAATCCCCACCCCCCTTAGAAATCGGGACTGGTAAAGAGAGAAGGGGGGTGAAGCAAAAAAGCGGATTGGAAAAGATACCTTTGGGGGTTCTACTGAAGCCAGAGAAAGAAGCTTGTCTCCTGAGTGTCGCGGCACGAACTTTGTTAAAATAAACAATAAAAATGTCGGGGCAGAAAAAGGTCCCAGAGAAGCCGGCAAAGAAGATGGGAGGGACTTCCAGTTCTGGCAGCCTCCCCCTAGAGCCAGCTGTCAATCATCAGAAAAGTGAGTCACTCAAGAAACGGAAAGAGAATTAGACTTTTGTATTGTTACCGTTAGTAAGAGAAAATAAGCTTAGAAGTAATTGTAATGGAATAAGAGAGATATTAAGGGGGTTGGAGCAGTGCTGGAAGCCTGATGTGGGGGGGAGAAAGGGAAAAAAGAAAAATGGGTATGTATTGGTATGTTTAAATTGTATGAACTTGCGATATATCCAATAATAAATTGTATTTACAAAAAAAGAAAAGAAAAGTGAGTCACTCCGCCCTCTGCTGGATCAAATACAGAAAATCAGTGAAACCCTTTGCAACATGGAAAGTGTGCTCAGTAGTCAACAGAAACAATTAACAGAAATGGCAAAGAAAATGGAGGAGATCGCACAGAAGTGTTTGGTCTCGACGGAAGACACCAAGAAAATCAAGAAAAAGGTCAACAAATTAGAAAAGCATCAAGATATGCAAGAAAAAAGAATTTTAATGCTTCAGATGGAAAAATCAAACTTGACTCTCCGTTTTCAGGGCATAAAGGAAGAAGAGAAAGAAGATCTCAGAAGTATTTTGGCAAATGCCTTGGCACCGCTAACTGGCAGAGAAGTGCAAAACTTAAACGAGGAGATGGATGTGGCCTATAGAGCCTACTCCAGCTTTACAAAGAAAAACAATTTGCCAGCAGAAGTGGTTGTCAAGTTTACCAAGCAGCGTACTAGAGATCAAATTTTACGCGCGGCATCAGCAATGCCTTTGAAGATTGGAGAGCAGACTATCAGAATCTTAAAAGTTGTTCCATATGAAATTCGTAGGAAAAGGAAAGCTTATAAAGGATTGACCTTGTTTCTACAAAGACATCAAATTAGCTACAAATGGTGGATCCCAGAGGGACTGGTGTTTAAGTTTAAGGACAAAAGAGAGAAGATTGACTCCGTTTTCAAAGCTCAAGAATTTCTGAAGAGACACGCCAGTTCAGAGGAAGATGCAGAACTCGCTAAATGGACAGTTCTAAGCAGCGAGGAGGACAGCGGCCCAGAAGAGGGAGGTGCAGGAGCGGGAGACGAAAAGGCAAAAGAGGGCCCATCCTACAATCTGAGAGATTTAAAAGGGAGAAACTCCAAGATGTAACAGCTGTTTGTGAGACGACAGAATGGAGCTAATCTATCTAACAGGTGTATTTTGGACTTTCGGTAAGATGAAAAGAAGATCCTTCAACCACAGTAGAAGCCAAAAACTTTATTTGTACTAACAAAAAAACACTAACACTTTAACAGAGAATTCACTCACCTCTTTTCTTTACCCATCTATATACCCTACCTTTTTTCTGTATCAAAAAGCAATAAAATTTTCTCCTTTTTAGGAGAGTTTTAAAAAAAGAAAAAAAAGAAAAGAAAACCAGTGTGAGACGATCAGAAAGAAGCACTAAAGGGCAACCACCACAGAAATATGGATCTTGTGAAACTGTAAAGTTTGCAAAATAACCTAAGAACTGGAAAGAAGTATGCAACTTAACTGCGAGTGGAAGAGACAGATGGATTGAGGCAATGGAACAGGAAATACTATCCATATATGAGAAAGAAGCATGAACTCTTACAAAGTTACCTCCAGACAGAAAGCCTGTTGGATGCAAATAGGTATTCAAAACCCAAGTATAGAGATGACGGGACTGTAGAGCTATACAAAGCACGCCTAGTAGCCAAAGGTTATTCGCAAGAATATGGGACTGATTACTTTGAAATTTTTGCACCAGGTATCAATCAAGCAACGTTCAGAACACTTCTTAATGTCGCAGCATCAAGAGACATGATTGTAGAGCACCTTGATATAAAGACAGCGTTCCTCAATGGAGAACTGTCTGAGGAAATATTTATGGAACAACCTGAGGGTTTCAAAGTGAAAGGACAAGAAAGTTTCATTTACAGACTCAACACAGGACTCTATGGATTAAAACAAGGAGCAAAGGCTTAAGAACATAAGAACGCAAGAGAGAAGCCAGTTCTGGATCAGGCCAATGGCCCATCCAGTCCAATACTCTGTCGCACAGCGGCCAAAAATACCAGGTGCCATCAGGAGGTCCACCAGTGGGGCCAGGACACTAGAAGCGTGGTATGACAAATTTACAGGACTTTTGCCGAAGCAAGGCTTTGAGCGAGGGAAAGCTGAAACTTGCCCGTACACTAGAATTAAAAATGGACAATACCAGTGCATTCTTCTTGATGTTGACGACCTGATTGTGTCTTGTCAAAACGGAGAGGATATTAAAGAAATGGGTGATGCTCTGAGCAAGGAAGTAGAAGACAAACAGCTTCTGGAGACGTAAAACACTACCTCGGAACACAAGTTGAAAGACTTGAGGATGGAACTTTTCTTCTATGCCAGAAACGAAAAATTATGGACTTTATAGAATCTGTTGGTATGAAAAACTGCAAAGCGTCATCCTTTCCACTTGAACCTGGATATCTAAACGAGAAGGATAGAACACCGCTCAGAGATATTGGAGAATACAGAGAAGCAGTTGGAAAACTACTCTACCTGAGCAAAACCACGAGGCCTGACATCACAGCAGCGTTTGGCATCTTATGCAGAAAAGTGAGTTCACCTAACCATTATGATTGGAGTGCAGTAAAGAAACTAGTAAGGTACCTGAGAGGAACAATGGACTTAGAACTGAAAATTGCACCATCTGAAGGGCCAAGACTAGTTGGGTATATGGACGCCAACTGGGGAGAAGAATCAAACAACTTCATGTCAAGAAGTGGATATCTGTTCTTCTGTGGAGATGGACTAATAGATTAGACTAGTAGAAAGCAAACTGTTGTGGCTGAGTGTGTCTCAGCAGCAAGTGCCTGCAGTAGACTTGAGTGGATTTTTCATTTGTTGAAGGACTTTGGAGTAAGAGAATAAGAGAACCTGTATTAACACTTGGAATTCACTGCCACAGAAGGTGGTGGCAGCTACAAGCATGGACGGCTTCAAGAGGGAACTAGATAAACATGTGGAGCAGAGGTCCATCAGTGGCCCCTATTAGCCACAAGGTATAGACAGGGACTCTGGGGCAAGTGAGGCTCTGTATTCTTGGTGCTTGGGGGGGGGCAACAGTGGCAGGGCTTCTAGTGTCCTGGCCCCACTGCTGGACCCCTGGATGACACAGAGTGTTGGATTGGAGGGGCCATTGGCCTGATCCAACATTGGCTTCTCTCTTATGTTCTTATGTCTGGGGCAAGTGATGCTCTGTATTCTTGGTGCTTTGGGGGATCAACAGTGGGAGGGCTTCTAGTGTCCTGGCCCCACTGCTGGACCTCCTGGTGGCACATGATATTTTTGGCCAGTGTGTGACACAGTGTTGGACTGGATGGGCTGTTGGCCTGATCCAACATTGGCTTCTCTTCTGTTCTTATGTACTTACTAGGAGTAAAACCCATTGTAGGGACAATACAACGGTCGCTAGAAAGAGAGGAGATGTCCCCCTCGCCCTGCTGTTTGTCCCCCCTCCACAAACCCCAGGGGTGACTGGGTGGTGACTGGCGTCTTGGGCAGCCATGGCCGGCGGCCTCCAGGCCACCTCCATGTTGTGTACCCTGGTGGCGCGCCAGTCCCTGTCTGCTCAGAGGGTGGCTGTCAGCGTGCCTCGGGCCACAGCGGCCATGGCAGCACCCAGGCCCACCTCGGCTCGATGAGCCAGTGGCTGTTGAAGGGGCTGGGGTGGCTGTCACATCATAGTAAACTGAGGCCAGGCCCCCTGGTCTCTCCCCCCTCCCCAGACCCCGGGGCCCTTCTGTGCCCAGTGGACCATGGGCGGCCTCCACAGCTCTTCGCCTCAGCGGTGCACCAGTCTGCGCCCACTCGCAGGCTGGGGGCCAATGTGCCTTGGGCACACTGAATAGGTGCCGGCGGCAGCAGAGGCAGCCTCGGGCTGATGACACTGTGGGCGTTGAAGGGGGTGGGGCAGCTGTCACCTCAGAGCCAATGGAGGGCAGGTGCATCAGGACCCCCCAGACCCCGGGCCCTGCTGCGTCCTGGGGCCTTGCTGGCCCTCAATGGCCATGGCGGCAGCAGAAGAACCGGCCTTGGACCCTGCGGCCACTGAACAGGCCAGGGCGCCCACCGCCTCTGAGCATGGCAAGGGCCGGTCTCCACTTTCTCTCCCCTCCCCAGACCCCAGGGTCGAGGGAACACCCCACCACCATCTCCCTGGCCGGGTGGGTTGGGTCGCAGGATGGGCGGCTACCTACACTTCACGGGGGGTGTTGCAAGGGGGGGGGATGATGACGACGGTGGCAGGAATGGGCTCGGGGCCTTAAGTGTCCAGCTGCCGGAGCATCCATCCCATCTGGTGGCTGCCGACACACTGCGGGTGAGAGGCTGTCTGCTGGCTCTGTGGGCGGGACTGAGCCAACGCAGCAAGGCAAGTCAGCCAGTGGCCAGGGACCCATTTCTGACTGGCAGTTCATGTGGCAAACTGATTTTGCTGCGTATCAAATCTTGCCAGACCACTACACAATTATATAATAGGACAGGATGTTCTTATGACTTACCTGTACTTATGTTTGAGGACAATCAAGCTTGTATCACTATATGCCAGGGAGAAAGCACCACAGTGAAAAGTAGATCTATTGGTACTAAGTGTGCACTAGTGAACGGAATGTCCCAGAAGAAGCTAATTGAGACTGAACATTGTCGCATAGAGGAAATGGTAGCTGACATTTTGACTAAGCCACTGACCAAAGAAAAAATTGAATGTCTTTGTAAAATGTTGACTATGGTTGATCCAAATGTTAAAGTGAATAATGAATGATGTTTGTTGTATGTGCATGTATAATGACTTACATGTTAGACCTTGAGAAGAGGTCTTGGAAATTCCCTAAAATTCAGTCATTATAGGGTTAATGTGTGTTTACTTTGTGTGCCTTTGTTTAGACTGACCTGGAAGGGAACCTGGCAGATAGCCAATGGGAAGAAAGCCCGGGAAACTGAAGCCTATCTACTAAAAATAATTGGTTAATGCATTCAGGTCATTTCCTTCTAGGGGTCAAGAAGAAGAAGAAGAATCTCCATTGTTGTAGACCGTGTGGTCAAAGTGTAAAGGTGTAGCCTCAGGTGTCTTTGTTGTTTTGTAGATTTCCTGTGAAACCTTCCCTTTAGAAATAAAGATTTTTTTACACAGAAGAAAATGCCTCCTCTCCAGTGAAGCAAAGATCCATTGCAATCTCTGAATATTTAACTATTTTGCTGATTTTTCCAACAGAGCCCTGGCTGCAGAACCCAGCCCCCTTTGACGCAGGAGGTGTCTGGGCAAATGGCACAGTCTCGTCCTCTATTGATGGATGGAAAAATCTGCAGGCCACCTCCCCATTGGAACCACCCCCCAGGCAGGAACACTGATGCGGCAAAGCCCAGGCAGAGTCATAACCCGCCGGGACTCTGGAGTGATTTTTGGGCTCTTCAGCTGCTTCAACGGTTGGCTCTTCTGTGACCTGGGTATTGGCATGAGTCTCCTGGGCCACAGCAAAGAAATAGACTCAGGGGAACACGAAACTCTCCACACCCACCAAGCAAAACCCCAACAGCCCACCGTGTGTGCCTCAACGGCCATCCAGTCACAGCTGACTTAGGGCCACCCCAGCAAGGGGCTTTCAAGGGAAGTGAGGAGGTGGCGTGCCCTGGCCTTCCTCTGCAGAGTCTTCCTTGGGGGACTCTCTTCAAGTACGCACCCTGCTTAGCTTCCGAGAGCCGACGAGACCGGGCTAGACCATGCAGCCTTCTCTAGGCTCCTCATTAAAGGTAAAAGGTCAAGGTTTTCCCTTGCTCAAAAGCCAGTCGAATCTGACTCTAGGGTTGTGGTGCTCATCTCCGTTTCCAAGCCGAAGAGCCAGCGCTGTCCGAAGATGTTTCTGTGGTCATGTGGCCGGCATGACTAGATGCCGAGGTGCACGGAATGCTGTTACTTCCCCACTATTTATCTACTTGCAATTTCTTACTTTCGAACGGCTAGGTTGGCAGGAGCCAGGGCCAGAGACGGGAGCTCACTCTGTTATGCAGCACCTTATTGGCTCCCCCTTATTCCCCAATGCCCTTGAAAAAGTCACATCGCCACTAGCTACTGGAGTGGAACGAGGCAGACTTCCTTCAGGGCACCCCACAGTCCAGGGCCACAACTTGGAAGGCTCTGTCTTGTGCTGCTGCCTGCGGGGCCTCCTGGCTCGGGAGTTCCCCAGGGTCGGAGGCCCTCCTTGTGCTGACTGGTCTCCAGCTCCGGCTCCAGAGACTGTTAAACAGCATGCCGATGCCACACCCAAACACATCCCGCTCCCACGGATAGGCTATTTACAGAACATTACTATTCGACTGGTTACTCTCAGAATCCTGGTAGGCTATTGTTCTTGTGCTCCAAGCTCAGCCAGTCTCTGGGGTGATTTGATCCCAGTACATAACAGAAACTGTCCACTGAGTGGTCTAGCACAGCTGCTGCCTTGGCCACATCTGGCCGGCACACCAGTAGGAACACCCTAGACCCCAGACCGAGAGCTCTTCTGCCGGGGGCTTGAATTCCTCAGGGGAAGGGCATCCCTCCGCCAAGCCCCCGCCCCCAGGGTGTCACTGCCAAGAGAAGGAAACTCTGGGCTCAGCAGATCCGGGCAATGACAGGGTCGGCTCGTGAGCCTTGCCAGTGTGGTCAGTTTGGTGTCGTGGTTAAGTGCACGGATTCTAATATGGGAGAACCGGGTTTGATTCCCCACTCCTCCTCCACTTGCAGCTGCAGGATGACCTTGGGCAAGCCATAGTTCTATCAGAGCTGTCCTTGAAAAAGAGCTTCTTTCAGAGCTCTCTCAGCCCCACCTCCCTCACAGGGGGTGTCTGTTGTGAGGAGAGGAAGGGAAAGGAGATTGGAAGCCGCTCTGAGACTCCTTTGGGTAGTGAAGGATGGGGTCTAAATCCAATCTCCTCCTCCTCCTCCTCCTCCTCCTCCTCTTCTTCTTCCTCTTCTTCTTCCTTTTCCTCCTCCTCCTCCTCCTCTTCTTTTTTACTCGAATCACATCTTTCGGCATGTGCAGAGTGCCTCTGTTCTCCCCAGGCCTTTTTTGTAGAAAAAGCCCAGCAGGAACTCATTAGCATATTAGCACAGCTCATTAACATATTAGGCCACACCCCCGTGTTACCAGAAGTGTGGTCCTCCAGCCACACCCACCTTTTGCTTCTTACTCTGTTGACCTTGTTTGTTGTGGAAACCCAGGGCTTTTTTGGAGCAGGGACTCCTTTGCATGTTAGGCCACACACCCCTCATGTAGCCAATCCGAATGAGTTTCTGCTGTTGGGTGTGGCCTGTTATGCTAATGAGTTCCTGCTGGGTGTGGCCAACTCGGGAGCCAGCCAAAACTCTGTTCCTGTGCATTCCTGCCCCAAAATAGCCCTGGTTCTCCCCCAGGAATAATCACGGGGGGGGGTCCCAGGCAGAAAGCACCCAAGGGCAGTGTTCCCTCTCAGCTCTCAGCTGAGTTAGTGTGAGCAAGCTCACAGTTTTTTAGCCTCCGGCTCACGCATTTTTGACTTGGCTCAGGAAGGAGGGCTCCAGAGCAAACTCACTTATGCGGGAGCTAAATCCCTCGCTCACAACTCGAATGCCAGTCACTCACAAAGTAGAATTTTTGCTCACAAGATTCCACAGCCCAGGGGCCCCCCTCTCCAGTCTGGTGTGGTGGTTAAGTGCACAGACTCTAATCTGGGAGAACCGGGTCTGATCCCCCACTCCTCCACTTGCAGCTGCCAGATGACCTTGGGCAAGCCATAGTTCTGTCAGAGCTGTCCTTGAAAAGAGCCATTTCTGCCAGAGCTCTCTCAGCCCTGCCTACTTCACAGGGTGTCTGTTGTGGGGAGGGGAAGGGAAGGGAGTTTGTGAGCGGCTCTGAGACTCCGAGTGAAGGGCGGGAGATAAATCCAATCTCCTCCTCCTCATCCTCCTCCTCCTCCTCCTCCTCTAAGCAGCCTTCCTTCCAGCCCGTGAACATCCCCACCCATCTGTGTGTCTATTCCCTGATAGTCCTGGGTGGGGTGTGGAATATCGCCACTGTGCCACCATCCATTTTATGCACCACCAGCACGTCTTCCCCCGGCAGTATGTGGCTGAGTGGCACTGGGGCAGCAGTCCCGACCAGGGCGCCCGGGCCTTGTGCACGCTTGACCCACGGACGGCCTGAAGAGCAGACGGGTTGTTCTTGATGTTCCGACAAATGCAGAGCGCAGGCTTCTTGCTGTTTCTCATCAAAGGCTGAAGCCGGGGTCCCAAAGGACGTGGCGCGGCTGCCTCTCCCCCCACCCCCCGCTCCGTGAATATGGAGCTCACGGCTCTGCACATGGAAAGGACAGCTGCAGGAGGCAGAATCGGGGAGGGACTCGGGCCAGCGAAGGGCCCTGAGAAGAATGTGGGCTGCTGGAGATTGAGAACAGGCGAGGCAGGAGGGAGCCGGGGCAGGAAGCAACCGTGGCCGTGTGCCTCCAAAGGGCCGCACCCTGAGCTTGCGCAGGCAGACACAGAGACACCGCAGGGCTGCTGCTTCTTCCCACCAGGGGAGCAAAGCAAATCGCTTGCATCTTTCCACTGAAAGGCAGAAGTACATGTAAAGACAGGCATGAATCACAGAGCCAAAGGAAATAATCCCAGGACGATCTAGGCCAAGGACAGAGTCGTCTAGTCTGGCAACAGATTACCAGAAGCTCACAAGCAGGGAAGGACAGCGAGTGCCGCCCCCAGCCGTTGCCCCCCCCCAGGAGCTGGCATGCAGAGGTGCACTGCCCCTGAACATGAACATAGGAACATAAGAGAAGCCAATGTTGGGTCAGGCCAGTGGCCCATCCAGTCCAATTCCCACAGTGGCCAAAAATACCAGGTGCCATCAGGAGGTCCAGCAGTGGGGCCAGGAAACTAGAAGCCCTCCCACTGTTGACCTCCCACAGGCACCAAGAAGACAGAGCATCCCTTGCCCCAGACATACGAACATAAGAGAAGCCCATGTTGGATCAGGCCAATGGCCCATCCAGTCCAACACTCTGTCACACAGCGGCCAAAAATACCAGGTGCCATCAGGAGGTCCAGCAGTGGGGCCAGGACACCAGAAGCCCTCCCACTGTTGCCCTCCCCCAGCACCAAGAATAGAGTGCATCACTGGCCTCAGACATAAGAACATAAGAGAAGCCCATGTTAGGTCAGGCCAATGGCCCATCCAGTCCAACACTCCTGTGTCACACAGAGGCCAAAAATACCAGGGGCCATCAGGAGGTCCAGCAGTGGGGCCAGGACACTAGAAGCTCTCCCACTGTTGACCCCCCCCCAAGCACCAAGAAGACACAGCCTCACTTGCCCCAGACATAAGAACATCAGAGAAGCCAGTGTTGGATCAGGCCAGTGGCCCATCCAGTCCAACACTCTGAGTCACACAGTGGCCAAAAATACCAGAGGGCAGGGCTCTTTTTGTAGCAGGAACTCTTTTGTAAATTAGGTGAAACACCCCTAATGTAGCCAATCCTCCAAGAGCTTGCAGTACCCCCGTAAGGTCTTGTAAGGTCTGTAAGCTCTGTAAGGTCTTGGAGGACTGGTGACATTAAGGGTGTGTTGCCTAATATGCTAAGTAGTTTGTGCTACAAAAATGGCCCTGCCGGAGGCCATCAGGAGGTCCAGCAGTGGGGCCAGGACACTAGAAGCCTTCCCACTGTTGCCCCCCCCCAAGCACCAAGAATACAGAGAGCATCCCTTGCCCCAGACTGGGAGTTCCTATCTATACCTTGTGGCTAATAACCACTGAGGGACCTCTGCTCTACATGCTTATCCAGTTCATAAGAACATGTTGTTGTTGTTCAGTCGCACAGTCGAGTCCGACTCCTCGCGACCCCATGGACCAGACTACGCCAGGCCCTCCTGTCTCTTTTTGTAGCAGGAACTCTTAATAAGAACATAAGAGAAGCCAATGTTGGATCAGGCCAATGGCCTATCCAGTCCAACACTCTCTATGTCACACAGTGGCCAAAAGATACCAGGGGCCACCAGGAGGTCCACCAGTGGGGCCAGGACACTAGAAGCCCTCCCACTGCTGTCCCCCCCTCCCAGCACCAAGAAGACAGAGCATCCCTTGCCCCAAACTGAGAGAGTCCCTATCTATAGCTTGTAGCTCATAGCCACTGATGGACCCCTGCTCCATAGGTTTATCCAACATGGAAGGGATTCATGCTGCTCTTGGGTCTGGAACGTGGAATGAAAGCTTAAGCGTCCAGCAAGCCCATTCTGGAGACAAAGGCTGCCTGGGTATGGCTGCCCTGGAATTACAGCTGATCTCCAGGTGACGGGAATCAGTCCTCCTGGAGCAAGTGGCCGCTTTGGAGAGCGGCCTCTGTGGGGTGATGCCCCCACTCCGAGCTCTCTCCCTTCCTCAAACCCCACCCTCCCCAGGCTCTGCCGTCGGTTGCCGAGACCTCGTGCTGTTACAGTGGCTCTCCAGGTGAGAGGCACCAGGATCAGTTCCCCTGGGGGAAAGGGCGCCTTTGGAGGGATCGACTCGATGGCACAATACCCTTCCGAGGTCCCTCCTGCCCCCAAGCTCCATCCTGCCCAGGCTCCACCCCCCAAAAAATCTCCAGGAATTCCCCGAAGAGGAAGAAGAAGAAGAGGTTGGATTCATACCCCGCCCTTCACTCAGGGTCTCAGAGAAGCTTACGAACTCCTTTCTCTTCCCCTCCCCACAACAGACACCCTGTGAGGTAGGCGGGGCTGAGAGAGCTCTGACAGAAACTGCTCTTTTTCAAGAACAGCTCTTATCAGAACTACGGCTTGCCCAAGGTCATCCAGTTGGCTGCATGGAGAGGAGGAGTGGGGAATCAAACCCGGTTCTCCCAGATTAGAGTCCACACACTTGACCACCACACCAGAGAGAGTGAGAGACTGGATTAATACTCCGCCCTTCACTTGGAGTCTCAGAGTGGTTTACGAACTCCTTTCCTTCCCCACCACAGACACCCTGTGAGGCAGGTGGGGCTGAGAGAGCTCTGAGAGAAAGTGCTCTTTCAAGGACAGCTCTGATAGAACTATGGCTTGCCCAAGGTCAGCTGAGTGTGAAGGAGTGGGGAATCAAACCCGGCTCTCCCAGATTAGAGTCCGCGCACTTAACCACTACACCAGACTGGCCTCTCCTACAGTTTGCTCCCCAGCAACTGGCATTGAGGGGTATACTGCTTCAGACCAGGGAGGCTCTATTGAGCTCTGACGGCCCATCGTCAGGGGTAGGTTTGTCCTCTGTGAACTCTTCCATTCCCTCCTCAATGTCACCGATGCTAGTGGGCATTGCCACCCCTTGTGGCAGTGAATTCTGCAAGTTAATTGTGCATTAATAATCAGTTGATAATGAGTTTATTTAAAAGTTCATAAACAGCACAAGGAAAGCTCAAGGGGGATTTAAGCTTCGTGTGATAGAATGCAGTCGGAATGACAAACTCTCAGGCTGTCTGTCCCCTTTTTACAGAGGAGGAGGATGAGGAGATTGGATTTATACCGCACCCTTCACTCGGAGTCTCAGAGCGGCTTACAAATTCCTTTCCCTCCCCCTCCCCACAACAGACACCCTGTGAGGAAGGCGGGGCTGAGGGAGCTCTGACGGAAACTGCCCTGGAGAGAACCTGTGGACAGTAGCCGGAACTGCAGCCAACACAGAGCCACGCACCAGGACGAGACCTGCCGGAGGAAGCTGCCTGGAAGATCGGCTCCAGAAGGGCACCAGGACGCCAATATCTGAAGCCGCGGAAGGAAGCCGGCTGACCACTAGCCCGGGGTGCTGGTAGGCAGTCACCACCCTGTAGACTATGTGGCCCTAGTTAGGTTAAAATTGGTTGGTTAGAACCGCTATGTAAACCGCCCAGAGACCCTCCGGGGTTAGGGCGGTATATAAGCCGAAAGTATGTATAAATAAATAAATAACTTGCGACTGACCCAAGGTCACACCAGCTGGCTGCATGTGGAGGAGGAAGAAAAAGAAGAGAAGAAGTGATTGGATTTATACCCCGCCCTTCACTTGGAGCCTCAGAGCGGCTCACAAACTCCTTTCCCTTCCCCTCCACACAACAGACACCCTGCGAGGTAGGTGGGGCTGAGAGAGCTCTTTCGAGAACTGCCCTTTCAGGGACAGCTCTTGTCAGCACTATGGCTTGCCCAAGGTCATCTAGCCAGGTGTAGGTGGAGGAGTGGGGAATCAAACCCGGTTCTCCCAGATTCGAGTCCACGCACTTAACCACGACACCAAACAAAGGTGCCTTTCCCTAAACTGTCTCATCCTATTGGCATCCTGAGCTCCACAAAGCCCTGCGCAGCAGAGGCCATATCTATTCCTTAGCAAGCCCCAGTGATACCAGCAGCCATCCCCCTATTACCCCTGCAATTGCATCTTCAGCTCTACCTGTTGAATTATGCCGCCAACTGAAACCCCACAGGCTCTGCTGGCTCAAGCCAGCCATCTCCTACCCCACAAAAGGGGTGACCCACCAGTCTGTCCTCTTGAGAGATGCCAGCAGCAGCTCAAGGCTTGCCCAAGGTCAGAACGATGGCTTGCCCAAGGTCATCCAGCAGGTGCAAGTGGAGGAGTGGGGAATCCAACCCGGTTCTCCCAGATTAAGAGTCCACGCACTTGACCACCACACCAAAACTGGCTCTCAGTAGAAGATGGAGTAGAAGATGGAGTAGATGATAGAGCGGATCTACTCTCTCTTGCTCTGGATGGCAAGACTAGATCTAATGGGTGGAAATTACAAGGGAGTCGTTACCGGATAAATATCAGGAGAAACTTCCTAACCGTAAGAGTGGTTGAGCAGTGGAACAGACTGCCTTGGGAGGTGGTGGATGCTCCTTCGCTGGACGTTTTCAAGAGGAGGCTGGACGACCATCTTCCGGGTATGTTGTAGGTATGTAGGGCTACCTTTCAGCTCTGCTCCTGCAGAGTGCAGGGGGTTGGACTAGATGACCTGCAAGGTCCCTTCCAACTCTAACATTCCGTGATTCTATGAAAGTGACAGGGGAGGGAGGAGGGCTTTGGGGAACTACTGAAGAGGAGAAGGCCAGGAGAGAGCGGAAGCGGGTGGCTCCCTGGGTGAGACTAACTGGAAAGGAGGCTTGGGGAAAGGGATGCTGAAGACCAGGAAAGGCTGGGGGGGCTGGACTAGATGACCCTGGAGGGGTCTACGATTCTGTGATCTGTGGGTGTACATGCGAGAGGGTCTTCTCCGGGGTGGCCCCAGGGCTATGGAGCAACCTCCCGGGGGAAGGTGCACCTGGCCCCGCCCACCCCTGATCTTAAGGAGGAAGCTGGAGGCAGTTTTATTTATCACGGAAATTTGATTAGTTCAATGGATTGATTTTAACTAGTAGCTTCAATGTGTTTTTTATTGTATTATTATTTGCATTGTCAGCTGCCCGACAGCTAATAAGAGTTGTAAACAAATCAATGAAAATAATAACTTTTTTTCTATTACTTGCTGTAGATTTTCCGGTTTGCGTGGCCGTGGTCTTGGCATTGTAGGACCTGATGTTTCGCCAGTAGCTGTGACTGGCATCCTCAGAGGTATAACACAGAAAGATGGAGGGCTCTCTGTGTCAAGGTGAGAAGCAGAAAAATGGTAGGCAGGTGATTTATATTTACCCTGGAAGGTGGGGTAGGGCTGAGTCATTATCTTGGCACCTGGAGGTCTCCCAGAATTACAATTGACCTCCGGACAATCGGGATCAGTTCCCCGGGAGAAAAAAGCCTCCTTGGAGAGTGGGCTCTCTGGCATTATCCTCTGCCAAGGTCACTCCCCTCCTCAAAACCCACCCTCCCCGGGCTTCACCCCAAAATCTCCAGGTATCGGCCAACCCAGAGCTGACAGCCCTGTCTGCAGAACAGCTTGAAACCAGTGTTCCCTCTAAGCTGAGTGAGCGTGAGCTAGCTCACAGTTTTTTAGCCTCTGGCTCACGCAGTTTTGTGGGAAGGATGGCTCCAGAGCAAACTAATTGCCAAATTGCTCATTCGCAACTCTAGTGGCAGTTGCTCACAAAGGAGAATTTTTGCTCACAGGACTCCTTAGCTTAGAGGGAACATTGCTTGTAACTTGTCTTCAACGTGAGGGGGAGCCCAGGGGTCCCTGCCCGGCTAGCGGCTGGGGAGACATTTCCCCCTCCCACAACGCACATCCCCAAAGCGAGCCCCGCCAGAGGTGCACCCATGGAGGGTCTGGGGCTGGCGGGAGCATTGATCACTCCCGGTCGCAGAACACTCGACAAAGCTTGATGGGTAATTCCACAGCCAATTGATTTTCATTCCCTCTTCTTGCCAAGGTTAGCGGGTCATCAGGGATGCGCAACTGATTAAAAGCCGGAGCCCTGCCAGGCGCAGCTCATTGGCCGGCGGAGAAGGGCTTGATGGAGCCTCTGGTAATGCAGCGTCGGCCACGGCACGGCCCCCAACTCAGAAGGGCCGGGCCCTGCCAGATCCAAACCCTGGCCTGGAAAGTTACCTGGGAGCTTCACCAAGCG
Source organism: Gekko gecko (assembly GCA_029375565.1). Lineage (NCBI taxonomy): Eukaryota > Metazoa > Chordata > Lepidosauria > Squamata > Gekkonidae > Gekko > Gekko gecko. The sequence goes on from JAPDNY010000005.1 coordinate 3,198,571, forward strand.
AGCAGACTGCAAAGGCCCCGGGATGCGAGGGGGAATTCTGGCACGGCCAAGCCGAGTCACAGATCTCATTGCGACGGTGCCGCTCCCACCCAGATCCAGTTCCCAACCTCAGTCTGCGAAAATGCATTGCAAGCCAGCTGCTGCCCGGACCTTAGCCCCCCGCCCCACACCCACATTTTGTGATCACTCTGACTTCATTCCAGAAGAACCGCCAGAGGGAACCCATCCGCCATGCTCACGGCAAAGGGGTCACCGTTTCTGTGCCCAAAGGGGGCCCAGGTCAAGTGGGTATTTCCCGTCTCCCTTCTGTCCTGGGGCGACTGAACCTGGCCCGGGAAACAGCCTCACGGTGACAATAGTGATGCCCAGTGGGAGACAGGAGAGTGGCATGATGGGAAATGCTAGCAGGATAGGGTTGCCAGCTCCAGGTTGGGAAATTCCTGGAAATTTGGGGGTGGAGCTTAAGTTTCTGTTGCCCCAGAAGGCCAGACCAGAACCAACAGGTTGAAATTAAATCAGAAGAGTTTTCGGCTAAACATGAGGAAGAACTTCCTTGACAGTGAGAGCGGTTCCTCAGTGGAACAGGCTTCCTCGGGAGGGGGTGGGCTCTCCTTCTTGGGAGGTTTTCAAGCAGCGGCTAGGTGGCCATCGGACAGCAATGCTGATCCTGTGAATTTAGGCAGATCATGAGAAGAGAGGGCAGGGAGGGTTGCCTCCGTGCTTAGTTCTTGTGGCCCTTTCTTACACGCCCGGGGAAATGCTGATCAACACTTTGGGGTCAGGAAGCCGTCCTGGAGGGTTCCCCTCCATCTTCTGGGCATGGAACAGTGGCAATTGTGGGCAGGGCTGGCCCCAGGTGTCTGAGTGCCCTAGGCAGGACAGCCTGGGGTGCCCACCCCACCAGGGATGCCAACCTCCCGGTGGGGCCTGGAGATGGCCCAGCGCCGTTTTCTTGGGCGCCTTGCAGCTGCGAGGTGCCCAGGAGAGCCAGGGAAGAGGTGGGGTTAGAACGCCTGCCCCTTCCCTCCCGGCAGCGGCACCTGCTTTTCTGGGCGCCTCGCAGCTGCGAGGTGCCCAGGAAAACCGGGGCTGGGTGGGAAGGGGGGCTTTTCATGGGGGGGGGCATTTTGGCGCCCCTGCAGGGCTGGCACCCTAGGCGAGTGCCTAGCTTGCCTAGTGGGTGAGCCGGCCCTGATTGTGGGTGTGGAAGGGGAGGTGTTTGTGAATTTCCTGCATTATGCAGGGGGTTGGACTAGATGACCCTGGAGGTCCCTTCCAGCTCTATGATTCTAAGTAGGACAGGGTTTGGGGAGGAGAGGGATTTCAGTAGGGTAGGATGCCGCAGAGCCCACCTACCAAAGCTGCCATTTTCTCCAGGGGAACTGATTTCTGCAGTCTGGAGATCAGATATAATTCCAGGAAATCTCCAGGGCCCGCTGGGAGGTTGGCAACTGTGTAGCAGAGGCACAACAGGCCACTGTGGCTACCAAAGCCCTTGTTGTGGGGGACGTTTTCAGGATCTCTTCTAAGCAAACACACACAGAGACACCCCCCCACACACAAGTGTACACACACACAGCTGCTCTGCAGACACACTACAGCCCTACTGAACCCCGGGGCTATCAGGGCGCCTTCGGAAGCTGCCAAGGGCAAATTTAAGCTGCTGCCTTTCGGCACATTCGCCCGTGGCTTCCAGGATGCTGCTCTGCCCTCCCTTTCTCATAATCCTGAGAATCTCATGCATAACCCAGCAGCCATCCTGAATGGCAGCGCCGAGGCGTTGCTGCACTTTGCTCGTGGACAGGCGCACATTCTCCTCTTCCCGGGGAATGGGCAGGGGCTTAAAGAGGCACGTTCCCAGCTTCCAGTCTCCCCTCCCCACAAGGCAAAGGGTGCCCAGATGCTCTTCCCCCTCACGTGCAGACATGGGATCCCTCTGGGTCCGATCATGTTCAGCCTGTGGGGTGCCATGGCTCAGGGGTAGAGCTTGGCACGCGGAAGGTCTCGGGTTCAGTCCGGCAGCAGGTGATGTGAAAGGCCCTTCCCTGCCTGAGACCCTGCCAGGCTGAGTAGGAAAAGCTGACTCCGATGGACCGAAGGGGGTCTGATTCAGTAGAAGGCAGCAAGGAACAGCAAGTTTGGTGTAGTGGTGAGGAGGACGGACTCTAACCTGGGAGAACCGGGTTTCATTCCCCACTTCTCCACTTGCAGCTGCTGGTGTGACCTTGGGTCAATCACAAGTTCTCTGAGAGCTGTTCTCTCAAGGGCAGTTCTGGAAAGAGCTCTCTCAGCCCCGCCTACCTCCCAGGGTGCCTGTTGTGGGGAGGGGAAGGGAAAGGTGATTGTAAGCTGCTCTGAGACTCTCAATTGAAGGGTGGGCTTTGATTCCCCACTCCTCTACTTAAGAACATAAGAGAAGCCAAGACTGGATCAGGCCAACGGCCCCTCCAGTCCAACACTCTGTGTCACACAGTGGCCAAGAATAACAGGTGCCGTCAGGAGGTCCCGCAGTGGGGCCAGGACACTAGAGGCCCTCTCACTGTTGACTCCCCTCCCAAGCACCAGGAAGACAGAGCTTCACTTGCCCCGGAGTCCCTATCTATACCTTGTGGCTAATAGCCACTGATGGACCTCTGCTCCATATGTTTGCAGCTGCTGGTGTGACCTTGGGTCAGTCACAAGTTCTCTCAGAGCTATCCTTTCCAGGGCAGTTTCTCTCAGAGCTCTCTCAGCCCCACCTTCCTCACAGGGTGTCTGTGGTGGGGAGGGGAAGGGAAAGGAGATTGCAAGCCGCTCTGAGACTCCTTCAGGTAGCGAAGGGTGGGGTATAAGTCCAGTCTCTTCCTCCACCTCCACCTCCTCCTCCTTCTGCTTTGGTAAGTGGCCGTCAAACTGCTCCCCTGTGCTCCATCTCAGCACACCACTGAAGCAATTTCTAGAGTCCTTCCCTTTGGGGAATATGCACACACGTATGTGTGAACAGGCCACTCTTGAAGGAAACAGAGGGTGGCTCTGTGTACCCCCCCCCGCTGCAGGTGCGAGCTCCTTCCATGTCTTTGGTGGCCGAAGAAGCAACTTAATCTTCTGCCACCCTGGCCTAGGGCTTTTCCCCCAGGGGTGGTGGAGGAACCCCTTAGCTTCCTGGGGAAGGTCCTGGCAGGGCGGGGCGGGGTGGGCTTCTGCCCTGGAGGGTGCTGGTGGCAGAGCTGGCTGAGCCAAGTGCTCCCTGTGCTGTTGGCGGCTGCTCAGGGCTGCCTGGATGGCGCTTGGGCCCGGATCCAAGGGGACGCTGGGCTTTGCTTGTTCAGCACTCCAGCCAGCCTCCCCCCCACCCCCCGTCCAACATTCTGCCTTCAAGCAGCACAGCAGAGAAGAGGGGATGCCCGCAAAACCTGAGCGGCTTCCATATGGAAAACACTTAGATACGAGTCTGGGAGCCCCTCAGAGACTAACACCTCGAGAGAGTCAAAGCGGTCTTCGCCAGAGACGCTCACACGCTTGTTCGGAGGAAATCCTGCGGGTCTCTCTACGGCACGACTGGACTAGAATCTCACCGGTCCACTGCAGACCAAGCCTCCTGGAACTAGTTCCATATGGAGGGTTTTCTGTTTTGTGCTTCTAAACCGAAGGGTTTCTTCCCCCCGAGCATCCACACAACCTCGCGTTCTCACCAGGGTTCCCTCTAAGCTGAGTTGGTGTGAGCTGGCTCACAGTTTTTTTAGCCTCCGGCTCACACATTTTTGTCTGAGCTCAGGAAGGATCTGGCTCCAGAGCAAACTGATTCATGTAGGAGCCAAATCGCTCGCTCACAACTTTCATGCCGGTAGCTCACAAAGTCGAATATTTGCCCACAAGACGTCAGAGCTTACAGGGAGCGTTGGGTCTCACTGTCCGCTTTCCAGGTTTTCTCTGACCGCAGTAAAGTCTTTCCCAAACTGCTTTTCTGCAGAACAAATTTAAAGCCCAGCGGCACCTTTAAGACCAACAAAGGTTTGGTCTTTGTTGGTCTTAAAGGTGCCTTATTGTGGTTCAGTCGCACGGTTGAGTCCGACTCTTCGCGACCCCACGGACCACGTCACGCCAGGCCCTCCTGTCTTCCGCCGTCCTCCGGAGTTGGCTCAATTTCATGTTCGTTGCCTCGATAACTCGGTCTAACCATCTCATCCTTTGCCGTCCCCTTCTTCTTTGACCTTTGCTCTTTCCCAGCATCGGGGTCTTCAAGGTGCCCCGCTGGACTCTAAACTGGTTCTACTGGTTCAGACCAACACGACTGATTACCTGGATCTGCTTCACTGCAGTCTTTTGGGGGGGGGTTGCCGTCCAAGCACATTTCCCCACCATCTGAAAGTGGTGAGAAACGACGGCTGAGGGGTGACATGATCGAGGTTTATAAGATTATGAATGGGATTGAGCAGGTTGAGAAAGAGGTACTTTTCTCCCTTTCTCACGATACAAGAACTCGTGGGCACTCCATGAAATTGCTGAGCAGTCAGGTTAGAACAGATAAAAGGAAATACTTCTTCACCCAAAGAGGGATTAACACATGGAATTCGCTGCCACAGGAGGTAGTGGCAGCTGCAAGCATGGACAGTTTCAAGAGGGAATTGGATAAACATATGGAGCAGGAGTCCATCAGTGGCTATTAGCCACAGGGTATAGATGGGAACTCTCGGTCTGGGGCAGGTGATGCACTCTATTCTTGGTGCTGGAGGGGGCAGCAGTGGGAGGGCTTCTGGTGTCCTGGCCCCACTGCTGGACCTCCTGATGGCACCTGGTATATTTTGGCCGCTGTGTGACAGAGTGTTGGACTAGATGGGCCGTTGGCCTGATTCAACATTGGCTTCTCTTATGTTCTTATGTTCTTATGAACAGCATTAGCAGCATTTTCCCCCAACCCAACTCCTTGTGGGCGCCGTTCCCCTTCCATCCCCCCCTCATTTTCTTTTAAAAAATGATAACTGCCGCTGCATTATATGGAAACGACGCTATACTGATCTATCGGCACCTAGCTATTTCCAGATTAGGTTCTATTTCCGCCGAATTCCCCTTTTCATTTTTTAATGAATCAAGGTCACGGAGGACGGCTGCAAAGCAAACTGATTTATGCAGGAGCCGAATCGCCCGCCCGCAACTTGAATGCCAATAGGCTGGCAAAGTGGAATTTTCGCTCACAAGACTCCACGGCTTAGAGGGAGCGTTGCTGGGGATTCGAACCCAGTTCTCCCAAAATACGAACCCAACACTCTTAACCGCCACAGCCACATTGGTTCCCTACTGCCTACGAAGCCGGGACTCCCGATTATCCCCACAGTAGTCAGTGATCGCCAAGGCAGCCGGTGCATTCCACGTGGGTTGATGTGCAACATCTTTCTGCCACGTGTGCCACTTTCCCGCAGGCATTGTCTCACCCTCTTCCTGTTTGTGCGAGCGCATGGAACAGGGAGTGCAGGAACTCCCCTGCCTTCATGCCCTGGGGGTGGGGGGTGGGGGTCTGGGTTTCCCCTCCTTCATTGTTCAATGCCTATTTCTGTAAGAGCTCATTTGCAAACAACAGAACGTCCTTCTAGGGTACACGGTGTGACTTCCCCCAGCAATCCAAGAGTGGGTGTTGAATCGAAAGCAACAGTAGAGAAATCACGCTGACATTGGGGGTGGGGGGTGGACGATGCAGGCAGAGGGGGGTGGGGGGGATCAGGCTGCTTAACGTCAGGATGTGAGAGGTGCCCGGTCCAGGGCAGAGAGGGCATCCCTTGTCCACCACCTGCATGCAATTCTCCAGCAAAGCCCACAAGACCAGGAAGGAAGGTTGCCAGGTCCCCTCTCGGTGGGGAATGTGGGGTTAGGGTGGCCAGATCCAGGTGGGGAAACTCCTGGAGATTTGAGAGTGGAGCCTGGGGAGGCCAGGGGACGTCATGTCAGTGGGGTACGGTGCCACAGAGTCCACCCTCCAAAGTGGCCATGTTCTCCAGGGGAAACGGATCTCTGCGGTCTGAAGATGAGCTGTGATTCTGGGGGATTCCCAGGTCCCACCTGGAGGCTGGCATCCCTATCACGAAAAAGCAGTGGGTGCAGGAGGAGAGTGAAACCTTCCCTTCTATGGACTTGATCCAAACTACCCCCTCTCCTCCCACCCAGCCACTTGGGATGGACCTCGGGAGCAGTGCTCCCTCTAAGCAGTGGAGTCTTGTGAGCAAAAATTCTCCTTTGTGAGCGACTGGCATTAAAAGTTGTGAGCGAGCGATTTGGCTGCTGCATAAATTAGTTTGCCCTGGAGCCCCATCCTTCCTGAGCTATGACGAAAATGTGTGAGCCGGAGGCTAAAAACCGTGAGCCAGCTCACACTGACTCAGCTTAGATTTGGGGGGTGGAGCTTGTGGGGGTTTGGGGAGGGGAGGGGCCTCAGTGAGCTATGACCCCATAGAGTCCACCCTCCAAAGCAGCCACTTTCTCCAGAGGAAATGATCTCTGTCATCTGGATATCAGTTGTAAAGATGGGAGATTTTGGGTGTAGTGGTTAGGAGCGCGGACTCTAATCTGGGAGAACTGGGTTTGATTCCCCACTCCTCCTCCACATGCAGCTGCTGGTGTGACCTTGGGTCAGTTACAAGTTATTTCAGAGCTGTTCTCTCAGGAGCAGTCCTCGAGAGAGCTCTCTCGGCCCCACCTCCCTCACAGGGTGTCTGTTGTGGGGAGGGGAAGGGAAAGGGATTGTAAGCCGCTCTGGGACTCCTTTGGGTAGTGAAGGGCAGGGTATAAATCCAATCTCTTCTTCTTCACCTGGGAGCGGGCATCCCTAAACCAAGACAGGAAGTCCTACAATCTTATGTTCTTATGTTCATTACAGACCTTAACTGCATGGGGTGAGGGCACGCAATGCCAGCTTCATAAGAACATAAGAGAAGCCAATGTTGGATCAGGCCATTGGCCCATCCAGTCCAACACTCTGTGTCACACAGCAGCCAAAATATCCCAGGTACCCTCAGGAGGTCCAGCAGTGGGGCCAGGACACTAGAAGCCCTCCCACTGCTGCCCTCCCCAAGCACCAAGAATACAGAGTATCACTTGCCCCAGGCTCCCTATCTATACCTTATGGCTAATAGCCACTGAGGGACCTCTGTTCCATATGCTCATCTAATTCCCTCTTGAAGCTGTCCATGCTTGTAGCTGCTGCCACCTCCTGTGGCAGGGAATTCCATGTGTTAACCACTTCTCAAGGCCTCATGCAGCCCCAAAGGTGATGGGCACCTGCCAAGGTCCAACCAGGAGGCTGAAGAAGGGGGTGGGCTGAATTACCAGAGGGGCCTGCCCATCTCCATCCCTCCAAGGAAAGAACTGGGGCGGGGGGGGGAGGAGGCAGGAGGGAGATCTAATGTCTCCGAGAACAGGCTCAGCTGAGAAGGAAACTCCCGGAAGAGGAAGCCCTGCGGCTCAGGGGTGGCGGTGGTGGAAAGTACTGCCATTCCATGGCTGACTTATGGCCTGGTGGGGTTCTCAAGACAAGAGATGTTTTCGGAGGTGGTTTGCCATCACCTGCCTTTGCGTCACTGCCCTGGTATTCCTTGGAGCTCTCCCATCTACATGCCAGCTGGAGCGGACCCTGCTTTGCTTCTGAGATCTTTCCAGATTGGGCACACCTGGACAGCTCAGGGACTAACGGCATCTTATGTTGCCCCCATAACATAAGGGAAAGGGAAAGGAGTTTGTAAGCCACTCTGAGACTATGAGTGAAGGGCAGGGTATAAATCCAATCTCCTCCTCCTCTTCCTTCTCCTCCTCCTCTTCTTCCCCTTCCCACAACAGACACCCTGTGAGGTAGTCGGGGCTGAGAGAGCTCTGACGGAAACTGCTCTTTTTCAAGAACAGCTCTGCCAGAACTATCACTTGCCCAAGGTCATCCAGCAGGTGCAAGTGGAGGAGTGGGGAATCAAAACCGGTTCTCCCAGATTAGAGTCCGCGCACTTAACCACGACACCAAACTGGCATGGTGGAACAGCCCCGTCTGCAGCAATCAAGCATCAGGGGAGCGTCTACCCAGTGCTGCGCCACAGGCTTTCCAGTCCACCCATATGTGTTTTCCTTGGCACCCCCCTCCCAGCCCAGGGGGCCTTGCAGTGAGGACACACCAACTCGAAGCTTACCAGCTGCTGTCCTTCATGCAGTTTATATCTCCGGTGCCTGGCATCACGTCACCGCCCATTGACCCGGCCAGGCAGCCAGTGGCCGGACTTGGAATGTTCACCTTTACCCAGCATCTCTCTGGGAAATTCTCCGGGCGGGGGGGGGCTCTCTACCTGTCGGCTGCATTACGGTCTCCATAAGGCCTCGGTTCGCCTTAGGCAGCCTCCCAGAGCATCCCAGGAAGAACGCCGAGGAGAACGGCACAGCTCTACAGAAATGATTAATCATACATGCACGTGCGCTCCTGTTCTCGCACACACACACACACTCCAGGATGCAAAGGCAAGCAGGCGTTCCAGGCAGCGGCGCACATTGCTGAGGCTGCAGTGGATGCAGGAACAGCAGCTTTGGGCGTCCTCCCTTCTGGCCAGCTACGAAAAGCAGCACAGGGGCAGGACTCAGGCAGGGCCCAGAATGAGGACATTAACGGAACCATCCCTCGGACCGCATACAGCATACTTTGCACTCACAAGGGACCTCACATCTACACGCATCCAGAGAAGGTGCCTGCAGTCCAAAGGGTGGGGTTGCCAACTTAGGGCTGCCGACCCCGAGGTGAGGCCTGGAGATCTTCTTGAATCACAACTGATCCCCACACTACATCGGTCGGTTTCCCTGGAGAAAACCGCTGCTTTGGAGGGTGGGCCTCTACGGCACGATATCTGCAGAGGTTTCTCCCCAGGCTCCACCCCCAAAATCTCTGGGAATTCCCCAACCGGGAGCTGGCAACCGTAGGCTGACTTCTTCACACGTGGAATTCACAGCCACAGGAGGTGGTGGTGGCTACAAGCATGGATGGCTTCAAGAGAGAACTGGATAAGCATCTGGAGCAGAGGTCCATCAGTGGCTATGAGCCACAAGGTATAGACAGGAACTCTCGGTCTGGGGCAAGGGATGCTCTGTCTTCCTGGTGCTTGGGAGGGGGGTCAACAGTGGGAGGGCTTCTGACCCCACTGCTGGACCTCCTGATGGCCCCTGGTATTTTTGGCCACTGTGTGACAGAGAGTTGGACTGGATGGGCCATTGGCCTGATCCAACATTGGCTTCTCTTATGTTCTTATGAACTGGATAAGCATATGGAGCAGAGATCCCTCAGTGGCTATTAGCCACAAGGTATAGATACGGACTCTCAGTCTGGGGCAAGGGATGCTCTGTGTATTCTTGGTGTTGGGTGGGGGGTCAACAGTGGGGGACTTCTAGTGTCCTGGCCCCACTGCTGGACCTCCTGATGGCACCTTGTATTTTTGGCCACTGTGTGACACAGAGTGTTGGACTGGATGGGCCACTGGCCTGGTCCGACATTGGCTTCTCTTATGTTAGAATCATAGAATGTTAGAGCTGGAAGGGACCTTGCAGGTCATCTAGTCCAACCCCTGCACTCTGCAGGAGCATAGCCGAAAGAGAGCCCTACAACATACCCAAAAGATGGTCGTCCAGCCTCCACTTGAAAATGGATGATCATCTGATGGATGATGCTGAAAAAAAATTAGATCCTGCCACAGACATTCTATCCCCAGTACGTCTACATGCCCAGACTGCAAGACCAGGTCTTTGGAAACAACAAATCCGGGTGTCTCTTGCTGGGCAACTTGGGCCAGTCACAACTTGCCCTCAGCCTCGCCTACCTCAGAGGGTTGTTGTGAAGAGAAAATAGAGGAGAGGACGACCGTGTAAACCGCTTTGGGTCCCCCTCTGGGGAGAAAAGGCATGGCATACATGAACTCAATAAGTGTTCTCGGGCTACCTGGCCAGTTGCAAGAATTTCCACACCTTTAAGTATAACCTGCCACCCAGGAGAGACATCCTGGCCCCGTTGCTATGGGAATGGTCCAGGGACACCGGGTGGTGGGGGCGAGGGGGGGAAAGAACTTTTAACATTTGCAAAGCATCCTATTGCCACAGTAACCATGTGAAGCAGAAGCCGCCTCTGTAGCCATAGGAACATCACTTAACACACTAACCTGCGTAACCATAGGAACACGGGGTTGAACATCACAGCAGAGCCCCGCGGAATGTGGGCCCAACCCGACCAGGGCATCGCCACCCGTGGCAAGGAGACAGGGGGCAAAACCCCACACAGCAGGGCCTCAGGGTGTGGGCCAATGCCTCCATCCCCGCCCCACTTGGGGGGCACTGCACTAGTCTTTTCCACATCGGGGCAGGCTTGCATGTCTCCCCCATTGCTCTTGTGGCTGTGGATATGGCGCAGCAGCATTGGGGCTTCCGCATAGAAGTTTCCCCGCGTTTTCCCTGCCCAGACTCCTGGCAGCCACTCTTCACCCCACGCCAACAGGGTTTAGCCAGGGCTGGCCCCAGGTGTCTGGGCGCCCTAGGAAGGACAGCCTGAGGCGCCTACCCCACCGGGGATGTGAGGCGCCCAGAAAAGCCAGGAAGGGGCAGGTTAGAACGCCCGCCCTTTCTCCCAGCACCGGCAGCGCCCTTTTCTGAAAGCTGGCGCTGCTGGTGCCAGACGGAAGGGGGCTTTCACGGGGGTGGGGGCATTTTGGAGCCCCTGCAGGGCCAGCGCCCAGGCGAACGCCTAGCTCGCCGAGTGGGCGAGCCGGCCTGGGTTTAGCCATAGAGTTTGGGGCAAACCCTAGAGTGTCACCCTGACACAGTGATGCCGGTTTCTGGTTCTGCGCCAGAACAGATGTCGTGGTTGGCAAAATGCTGAAGATGTTGTCTCAGTCCCCACCCCTGATTTCTTGCAGCAGGGAGCCAGCTACAGCCGGCAACCCCAGAACCTTCTTTTAAAAAAACAAAACAAGGCTGGCAATTGAATATTGTTATAGAGTCCCTCGGACGGCAAGGAGATCAAATCAGTCAATCCTCAAAGAAATCAACCCTGACTGTTCCCTGGAAGGCCAGATCGCTGAAGCTGAAGCTCAAATACTTTGGCCACCAAATGAGATTCTGTCCGCAAATGGTTCCCATTATTAGCATATTTCTCAGAGAATGATATATGGCCAGCAAATCCCAGCTACACAGAATGGCCTCACCTACGAAGTTGTTTACTAAGGTCTGAGCACTCCTTTACTTCTATTGGCACCACAAAGGGTGTTTCCCAATTAAGGTTATGAGAAGGTCTCTCGGTAGTGTTAGTTGTTTGTATTAGTTTAATGACACAGAGTCTCACGGTGTTGTGATATGTGTTGCTATGTAATATTGATTGAGCGTATTGAATTCACTGTATATATGGAATATGATCTTTCATTAAACATTAATAAAAATTAAAAAGAGAGAGAGAGAAGGGAGCAGTCCCTGGAGAAGACCCTGATGATGGGAAAGACTGAAGGTCAAAGAAGAAGGGGACGGCAAAGGATGAGATGGTCGGACAGTGTTATCGAGGCAACAGACGTGAAATTGAGCAAACTCTGGAGGACGACGGAAGATGGGAGGGCCCGGCGTGATGTAGTCCGTGGGGTCGTGAAGAGTCGCAAAGAGTCAGATTTGACTGTGCGACTGAACAACAGCAACCAAAACCAAACAGTTTCAAGAGGGAATTAGATAAACATATGGAGCAGAAGTCCATCAGTGGCTATTAGCCACAGGGTATAGATGGGAACTCTCCGTCTGGGGCAGGTGATGCCCTCTATTCTTGGTGCTGGAGGGGGGGCAGCAGTGGGAGGGCTTCTAGTGTCCTGGCCCCACTGCTGGACCTCCTGAGGGCACCTGGTATATTTTGGCCGCTGTGTGACAGAGTGTTGGACTAGATGGGCCATTGGCCTGATTCAACATTGGCTTCTCTTATGTTCTTATGTTCTCTCCGATCCAGATTTTCCTTTCCCCACGGGTGCCTCCCTGGCTTTGCCGTGATCCTTCTCAAAGCCCTTCAGCGCAGAAGGTTTGAAAAAGACAGCAGGAAGGAGAACGGCTCTGTGCACAAAGGAAACCTGCTTTCCAAGAACACTCAAACGCTGGGCAAAAACGACTTGGGCCCAGGTCGTCGGCCTCCAGCGGCGGCTGCAAATCTCCCAGAACTACACCTGCTCTCCAGACAATCTAGAGATCAGTTCCTCTGGAGAAAATGGCGGCTATGGAAGGCGGGCAACATGGAACCACACCCCGCTGAGTTCCATCCCCTCCGCAACTCCCACCTGCCCCGGGCTCCACCCCCAAAGCCTCCCACCCACGGTGAGCATGCCTTTCAGGTGCCCACCCACTCTACGGTGTCCTATGTCTTTCGACTGTTCCCCGAATATGCACCAGTGGGCATTCACTTCTCTGTCCCCTGGAGCTCGGGTTACCAGTTCTGGGTTGTGAAATACCTGGAGATTTGGAGGACGGAGTCTGGGGAGGGCGGGGTTTGGGGAGGGCAGGCACCTCGGCGGGGGGAGGTGTGTGTGTCTAATGCCATGAAGTCCACCCTCCAGAGCAGCCGTTTTCTCCCGGGGAACTGATCTCCATGATCTGGAAATCAGTTCTAATGCCAGGAGATCTCCAGGTGCTGCTGGGAGGTTGGCAACACTCCTTGGGAACAACCCAAAATTTGAAAGGAGCAGGGTGGTAGACCAACAAAGTCTAATTCTGGATATGAGTTTTCATGTGTATCTGAAGAAGTATGCATGCACGCAATAGCTTCTATCCAGAATAAAAGGTGCCACTGGGCTCAAACTCTGTTCTAGCACACATGTAGTAATGGCAAACTATCTCAGCTGCCCCTCTGAGCTCATTCACTCCCCGTTTCTCCCACAGAGCCAGCATGACGGAGGGGGTAGATTAGAGTATCAGAACCAGGATGTGGGAGAGCTGGGTTCAAATTCCCACTCTGCCATGGAAGCTTGCTAGGCGACCTCAGGCCAGTTACACATTCTCAGCCTGGCCTACACCGCCGGGTTCCTGCGACAGAGGAGAGCAGAATGATATTAGATGGTTTGGGCCCCCACTGGGGGGAAACATGGGACATAAGTTAAGCGAGTGAGCAAGGAAAGAAACCACGGCCTCCAGTTATAGGCTTCCACTCACCCTTTCCACACAAGCACCTATGCACACCATGAGCTGGTCTCAGGAACATACCCAGCCCTGCCACTGCATTGCTCCGTGCCCATACATGCCCAGTGGCAGAAATACTCAGATATCCAAACCAGGAAAAATTACTTTCTCACCTCTGGCCTATCCCCTGCTACCCAAATCCCTCTGTAACTGTGATTGGTTTGCATTTTGTGCGTAGAATCTGCATTTCCTTGGCACAGATTTAAGAACATAAGAGAAGCCAATGCTGGGTCAGGCCAGTGGCCCATCCAGTCCGTGTCCCACAGTGACCAAAAATACCAGGTGCCCTCAGGAGGACCAGCAGTGGGGCCAGAAGGACACTAGAAGCCCTCCCCACTGTTGACCCCCCCCAGGCACCAAGAATACAGAGCATCCCTTGCCCCAGACTGAGAGTTCCTACCTGTACCTTGTGGCCAATAGCCACCAATGGACCTCTGCTCCATATGCTTATCCAATTCATAAGAACATAAGAGAAGCCAATGCTGGATCAGGCTAATAGCCCATCCAGTCCAACACTCCTGTGTCACACAGTGGCCAAAATATACCAGGGGCCATCAAGAGGTCCAGCAGTGGGGCCAGGACACCAGAAGCCCTCCCACTGTTGAGCCCCCTCCACAAGCACCAAGAATACAGAGTCCATCACCTTGCCCCAGCACTGAGAGTTCCTATCTATCCCTTGTGGCTAATAGCCACTGATGAGACCTCTGCTCCATATGTTTACCCAGTTCCCTCTTGAAGCCGTCCGTGCTTGTAGCTGCCACCACCTCCTGTGGCAGTGAATTCCATGTGTTCATCACTCTTTGGGTGAAGAATGACTTCCTTTTATCTGTTCTAACCCAACTGCTCAGCAATTTCATGCCCACGAGTTCTTGTATTGTGAGAAAGGGAGGAAAGCACCTCTTCCTCGACCTGCTCTGTCTCAGGCATAATCTTATAAAACCTTGATCATGTCACCCCCTCAGTTGTCAGATTTCCTTTCGTGCCGTTTTATTTTAAGCCCTACCTCCCAATGGCCTTCCGAGAACAGAAGTGCCTCCGAGCGGAAGGGACAGGCGACGGCCGGCCATTAGGTCCAAGGGGTCCGGATGATGCAACTGGAGTCCCGCGTGCCCACCATCTATCACGTCAGCCCCCCGCCCACCCCCCGGAACACCTGCCCCAGTTTCACAATTTCACAGCAGTTTCACCTGCTGTGTGGAGGCGTGGTGCCAGGCACCCCAACGGTCCGGCCTCGGAGTGGGGGAAACAAACCAAAAGGAAGGCAGAAAGTAGAAACGGGGTTTCCAGCTCCAGGTTGGGAAATTCCTGGAGATTTGGGGGGGGGGTGGAGCCTGGGGAGGACGGGCTATGAGGAAGGGAGGGCCGCCATCAGGATATGACGCCACGGAGTCCCATTTCCCAAGCAGCCATTTTCCCCAGAGGAACTCTCCTCCGCCATCGGGGAGGTCAGTCATAATTCTAGGAGAACTCCAGGCTCCACCTGGAGGTTGGCAAGCCGAGTAGAATGCCCACCCAGGGACAGCTCGCTGCCACCTGCCGCTCCTCTCCCTTGGGTGCCCCCTCTGGCCACCAGACAGGGCTCAGCACCGGTGCCTCAATTCAGCCCGAGCACGACTGACCTGTTCCCAGAGGCGTCACTGCTGCTCCCAGAAGTGGGTCTGAGCGGGGCCGGAGCCCAGGAATGGCATTGCACCCCACCGTGGGGCCTGCGATATTCAGGCTGCGCAGTTTCAGCCGCCGCCCCGCTCTGGCCTGGTCTGAGTGTCGCTGAGCTAAGAGGATCCCGGCAACTCCATCTGGTTGTCTGAGCCTCAGCAGCTAATCCCCTGCTGTCCCTCCCTCCCTCCTTCCTTCCTTCCTTCCTTCCTCCCTCCCTTCCCTCCTTCTGCCACTCCCACTCCACCCCCCACCCCCACTGGCACCTCCACACAGCCTTCCCTGCACTCAGACTCCTTTCCACACACCTGAAGAAGAAGAGGGGAAGGAGATTGGATTTATGCCCTGCCCTTCACTACCCAAAGGAGTCTCAGAGCGGCTTACAAACTCCCTTCCCTTCCCCTCCCCACAACAGGCACCCTGTGAGGTAGAAGAAGAGAAGAGATTGGATTTATGCCCTGCCCTTCACTACCCAAAGGAGTCTCAGAGTGGCTCACAAACTCCCTTCCCTTCCCCTCCCCACAACAGACACCCCCTGAGTTAGGTGGGGCTGAGAGAGCTCTCTCGAGAACTGCCCTTGAGAGAACAGCTCTGAGATAACTTGTGACTGACCCAAGGTCATACCAGCGGCTGCATGTGGAGAAGTGGGGGATGAAACCCGGTTCTCCCAGATTAGAGTCTGCCCTCTTAACCACTACACCAAACTGGCTTAACCACTAAACCAAACTGGAAAAGGAGATTGGATTTATACCCCGCCCTTCACTACCCGAAGGAGTCTCAGAGCAGTTTACAATCTCCTTTCCCTTCCCCTCCCCACAACAGGTGGCCTGTGAGGTGGGTGGGGCTGAGAGAGCTCTCTTGAGAACTGCCCTTGAGAGAACAGCTCTGAGAGAACTTGTGATTGACCCAAGGTCACACCAGCAGATGCAAACCCTGTTCCCCCATGTGAGAGTCCGCACTCTTAACCACCACACCCGACAGGCTCTCTGGTCGTCCTTAATGGCTCCACTCTCCTGGGGAGCTGGCGTTCTGTTGTGGCTGGGGGGAGACAGTCGTTGAGGAATCACGCCAGACCCTCCCTTGCCACCTGACGGCCTACCTGACACGGCTGTGGTGAGGAGGGCTTTGGATGCTCACAAAACACTCGGCCTGGAATGGTGGCGGAAGGCACAGCTGACTGGTGGGAACCCCCCAGGGCTTTCGAGGCGAGAAACATTCAGCGGTCGTTGGCCCTCGCCTGCCTCTGTGTCTGGCAACCCTGGACTTCCTTGGTGGTCTCCCGTCCAGGCACAAACCAGGGCCGACCCTGCTGAGCAGCAGAGACTCCATAACATCAGGCTGACCTGCCGCCCGGGGCGGGGCAGGCACAGACTGTGTTTCTATTTCTTTTCTCCTCGCCCGGAACTGGCTGGCTGGCACGCCGACTGTCTTTCTCATTGTGAGCTCAGCCCCAAAGACCTGAGGAAGTTGAGGGTTCAAATGCAGCACAAAACTGGAAGGTCCAGGGTCAGAACGCCTTTCGGGCCCCGGAATCTGACCCCCTTCCAGTAGGGCTTGACCCCCCAAATGTTAGACCTTGAATCAGGCTCCAGTGGTGTTCAGGCTCGGCTTCCTGCAACTGTGGACCACCAAGGCAAGGCAGCACCCGCGAGTGCCTCTCCCGTCCCCCTCCCATGTGAAACCGGGCCCACCAGTGCACCTGACGTGCCCCTTTGGGTCCCCGCTGGGGAAGGTCTCAGAAGCCAGGCAGGGTCAGCCCTGGTTATTTACTTGGCTGGGAGACCTCCAAGGAAGACCACGGTCTCTGTGCAGAGGGCCAGCAATGGCAAACTGCCTCTGCTCACCTCTTGCCCCCCTGACCCAGGTGGCCCCAGCTAGCCCAATCTCGTCAGACCTCAGAAGCTAAGCAGGGTCAGCCCTGGTTAGTATTTGGGGGAAAAGTAAAGGCAAAGGTTCCCTTGCTCGAAAGCCAGTCGAATCCGACTCCAGGGTTGCGGTGCTCTTCTCCGTTTCCAAGCCGGAGAGTCAGCACTGTCCGAAGACGTTCCTGTGGTCATGTGGCCGGCATGACTAGACGCCGAGGTGCAGGGAACGCTGTTACCTTCCCCCGAAGCGGTACCTATTTATCCACTTGCAATTTCTTGCTTTCGAACTGCTAGGAAGGGAGACGACTAAAGGAAGACCAGGGCTTCTGCCCAGAGGCAGGCGACGGCAAAGGGCCTCTGGACGTCTCATGCCTTGGAAAAACCCACGAGGGGCCGCCATAAGTTGGCTGGGACTTGAGGGCATTGGCTAGCACCAAATTCAAACAAACGAATAAACGGTTGCACTCAGGAATCACAATTCCACTGGCCGTAGGATTACCCTGCAGGGCTCATGCCACGGACACCCGCAGTTCCCCATTCGAAGCATCTTCAGCCTGCCCTCTCCTCCCCTTCTGCCCACCCCAGAGGGCCCGGCTTCCTGGGCATTCTGTGACCAAAACGCGCTCCCAGTAACCTGCTCTAGGGACTGGAAGCGAGCCCCGCTGGGAGCGCAGAGGTGTCCTGCCATGAAAATTCTGCCCCGCCTTTAACAGCAGCCGGACAGGTCGAAATCCAACAGCAGCACGTGCCTTGGGATAAATGCACTGAGAAATCCTTTGGATGGGGCTGAGCAAGGCAGGCGGCAGGGTTCCACTCACAACATCACACGAGCACGGTGAGCTGAGCCACCTCTGTGTGACTCACGACCCATCCACGGCCATCGACTCTCACAGGCCGTGGCTCTGGAAAGCATCAGGCAGAAAAGGGGCCTGCCTCGGCTACTTTCCACTTGCGCATGCCAAGTGCGTACGCTCTACCGGCTACTGCGCAGTGACCCCCACCCCCAGAGGTCCTGTCCCCTCCTGGCTCCAGACCCCAAGGGAGCATGGGGGGAGGGGAGGGGCAGTGCAGGGGAACCGACTGGCCTTTGGAGAGAGGGGTCCTCTGCCCAGAGCCATTCGACCGGTGAGTCTGCCCCCCTCTCCCGGCCAAGCTCAGAGCTTCACCCATGCATTTTGGCCTGCTCTGCTTGGCTCTGCTCTGCTGGGGGAGGCCCAGGGCCTCCAGAGAGCATAAGGGTAGGTGAGCCCCCAGGGACCCCATTCTGACATGAAGGGCAAGGGGGATCAGTGATAGAGGTGAGGTGAGTGATGAGGAATTGGATCAACATCTGGAGCAGAGGTCCAGAAGTGGCTATTAACCACAAGGTATAGACAGGAACTCTCAGTCTGGGGCAAGGGATGCTCTGTATTCTTGGTGTTGGGGGGGGCAACAGGGGAGGGCTTCTGGTGTCCTGGCCCCACTGCTGGACCTCTTGAGGGCACCTGGTGTTTTTGGCCACTGTGGGACACAGGAGTGTTGGACTGGATGGGCCATTGGCCTGATCCAGCATTGGCTTCTCTTATGTCCTTTTGTCTGGGGCAAGGGATGCTCTGTATTCTTGGTGCTTGGGGGGTGGGCAACAGTGGGAGGGCTTCTGGTGTCCTGGCCCCACTGCTGGACCTCCTGAGGGCACCTGGTGTTTTTGGCCACTGTGGGACACAGAGCGTTGGACTGGAGGGGCCGTTGGCCTGACCCAAAGTTGGCTTCTCTGATGGTCTTATGTCTGGGGCAAGGGATGCTCTATATTCTTGGTGCTTGGGGGGGCAGCAGTGGGAGGGCTTCTAGAGTCCTGGCCCCACTGGTGGACCTCCTGATGGCACCTGGTATTTTTGGCCACTGTGTGACACAGAAAGTGTTGAATTGGATGGGCCACTGGCCTGATCCAACATTGGTTCCTCTTATATTCTTATATGGAGCAGAGGTCTGTCAGTAGCTATTAGCCACAAGGTATAGACAGGAACTCTCGGTCTGGGGCAAGGGATGCTCTGTCTTCTTGGTGCTTTGGGGGGGGTCAACAGTGGGAGGGCTTCTAGAGTCCTGGCCCCACTGGTGGGTCTCCTGAGGGTACCTGGTATTTTTGGCCACTGTGTGACCCAGAGAGTGTTGAACTGGAGGGGCCATTGGCCTGATCCAACATGGGCTTCTCTTATGTTCTTTATGTTCTTATGTGCTCTGCCCATGCTCAGAAGAACACTTTTTGACTGGGCTGCTAGCATTTCCAGGTCAAACCACTCTCGCTGCTCACTGTACGGGGAGGGGACCCGCAGGGCACACACGGCCGCGCTAAGCAGCTGTGCTCCGGCTGGCGTCCTCCTTGGCCCTGCATCGTGCCGGCAGTGATACCAGGCAGCTCCTGAGCCGGCGGGGAGTTGCAGAGCCAAAGAGCTCCCTTCAGGCCGCCTCTGCCCCTTTCTGCCGCTGCTCGTTTCATGCACGCAACCCCCCCCCCCATGCACACACACACACAGAGGCCCTCCTCCTCCTCTCCCCTCCCTCCCTCCGTGTGCAGGCGAAATGGCTGGCTGCTGCCTTATAGGAAATAAAAAATGCATGACTTGGGATTTCTGCACGCCACGCATGCTGGAAGGCCGCTCAGAGTGAGCGGCGGCAGCAGCGGTGGTGGCAGAAGCGGTGATCGGAGGGGAGGAGGCGAAGCAGGAGGGTCTGCAGATGACGGCAAGGGATGCACGGGCGGGGGTGGGGAGCGGGCTGGCACAGGGGGCAGAGCCAAATGACTGCGGAGAGCTCATTAATCATACGAGCATGAGTTAGAATTTAATTTGAGCCGTCTCTCCCTCCCCCGGCCGCCCATTGGCCTTCCGGCTCTCTTTGTGCCAAACACCCACCCAGAGCAAGGCAGAAAAGAGACACCACCTGAAACACAGGCACCTCTGCAGATGTCAAACGCTTAAAAGAGGAGGGGAAACGGGAGGGCGGGGAGGGGCGGGAAGGGGCGATGCGGTGCCAGGAGTTGGGAGCCACTCGCGTGAGCAGCGAGAGACAGGAGCAAAAGCGCACCTCTGGGGCCTGCATGCATGGTGTGCAAGGCCCTCTGCTGCCCCACGTGGCTCACAGGTGCACCAGCCAGGGTTCCCAGGAGACTGCAAGAGATGCCAGGTGGCCTGCCCTCTTGGGCCGGCGCAGACTCAGGCAGGGCTGCCTACCGGCCTCCAGGGTGGCCAGCCGGCCTGTAGCCAGGACTTTTTCAAAGTCAGGGGCATTTAAATTTCTCAGTGGGCACTGGCTAATCAAATTAATCCAGGGGAGAAGGCCATGACGTCCTGGGCGGGATGGGAAGTCAGGGGGCCTTGACAGCAAGTCAGGGGGCCTAGCCCCGAGATGCCCCACTGTTGCTACGGGCCTGGTTGCCAGCCTCCAGGGGGTGCCCAGAAGTCTCCTGGGAATCACAGCAGATCTCCAGACGACAGAGTTCAGTTCCCCCAGAGAAAAGGCCTGCCTGCGGAGACTGGGCCTGATGACATTACACTCCGGTGATGTCTCCCCCTCCCCAAACTCCACCCTCTCCGGGCTCCACCCCCAAATCTCCAGGCCTTTTCCCACCTGGACGTGGTGACCTCCAGGTGGGGCCTGGAGACCTCCTGCTTTTGCCTCTGACCTCCAGGTGACAGAGATCAGCTCCCTTGTGGGGGGGGATGGCTGGTTTGGAGGGGGGACTCTCTGGGGTATAGTGCGCTGCTGGGGTCCCTCCCTGCCCTCCCCAAACCCCTGCCTCCCTAGGCTCCGCCTCCAAACCTCCAGGAATTCCCCAGCCAGGAGCTGGCAACCTTGGCTGGTGTCAGTGCTGGGGCCTGGAACCTGCATGCCTAAGAGAGACCCTCTTGGTCAGCTAACTTATGCCGGGAGGGGCCCGTTGGTGCGTTCTCTGCAAGCCGTAGAGCTGAACGTTCACCTCCCGCTTCACCACTCCCCGGGTGCCTGGTGCCTGCTGGGCGCAGGTTGGCACCCCACTCCTAAGTTGGCAGCGGCCCTAGGGCCCATTCAAGCATTGCCAAGAGGTATTCTGGAATCCCATATGCCTCCCAGGTGCAGGTGGGCTCGATTCAGAACAGGGCCACAGTGTGAGGAGAAAAGGTGCTGAGGACTCTCCCCACCCGACCTGAGACAGCTCTGGGGGCCTCCTGTTTGCCCAGCTGGGGGAATGCAGAAGAAGAAGAAGAAGAAGAAGAAGAAGAAGAAGAAGAAGAAGAAGAAGAAGAAGAAGAAGAAGAAGAAGGAGAAGGAGAAGGAGAAGGAGAAGGAGAAGGAGAAGGAGAAGGAGAAGGAGAAGGAGAAGGAGAAGAAGAAGGAGAAGAAGAAATTGGATTTACACCCCGCCCTTCACTCGGAGTTTCAGAGCGGCTCACAATCTCCTTTCCCTTCACCTCCCCACCACAGACACCCTGTGAGGCAGGTGGGGCTGAGAGAGCTCTGAGAGAACTGCCCTTGAGAGAACAGCTCTGAGACAGCTTGTGACTGACCCAAGGTCACACCAGCAGCTGCAAGTGGAGGCGTGGGGAATCAAACCCGGTTCTCCCAGATTAGAGTCTGCGCACTTAGGTAAAGGTAAAGGTTTCCCTTGCTTGAAAGCCAGTCGAATCTGACTCTAGGGTTGCAGTGCTCATCTCTGTTTCCAAGCCAAAGAGCCAGCGCTGTCCGAAGACATTTCTGTGGTCATGTGGCCGGCATGACTAAATGCCAAGGCGCACAGAACGCTGTTACCTTCCCACCAAAGCAGTACCTATTTACCTACTTGCAATTTCTTGCTGTCGAACTGCTAGGCTGGCAGGACCTGGGACCAGAGACGGGAGTTCACTCCGTCACGCGGCACTCTCAGGTCTTGAACTGCTGAACTACCAACTTTCTGGTCTGCAGCTTCAGCGTCTTAACCACCAGGTTTTCCCAGATTAGAGTCTGCGCACTTAACCACTGCACTAAACTGACTACACCAAACTCACACTGCCGACCTAGGCGAGGCAGGAGCTGCACTCTGGAACCCCTCTAATGTGACCAGGAACCTGCCAGGGGACGCCTGTGCATGGCAGAGTCACCAACAGACTGTAAGGGGTGTGGGTGAGGGCACGGCCATGCCAAGCTGGCTCCCTCCGTCTCCAGCCAACCAGGGCTGCAGTGCCAGGGTCTCGTCACCAGAGGGCCCCATTTGCCTTTCCTCCGTTGGCTTCGCCACGAACAACATCCCGGCCCGCTTGCCAAAGGGGTCAGAAAAGAGATTCTTGGCCCAACTGGTACCGCTGAGTTGAGCTGGACATCCGAGAGCGTCCACATTCTGCAAGGAGCAAGCCAAAGGCATCTTCACCAGAGCGTGGGCCTGGGACTGGCCACAAAGGGCTCAGGCGGCGCTCCTTTCCACTGCACCCAATTTATTGAGAGCCAGTTTGGTGTAGTAGTTAAGTGCGTGGACTCTAATCTGGGAGAACCGGGTTTGATTCCCCACTCCTACACTTGCAGCTGCTGGGTGACCTTGGGCAAACCATAGTTCTGTCAAAGCTGTCCTTGAAAAAGAGCCGTTTCTGTCAGAGCTCTCTCAGCCCCACCTGCCTCACAGGGTGTCTGTTGTGGGGAGGGGAAGGGAAAGGAGCTTGTGAGCCGCTCTGAGACACCTTAGGGTAGTGAAGAGCGGGGTATAAATCCAATCTCTCTTCTTCTCTTGCTGTCTGCTGCACTAGAGCCCGTGACACTTCAGAGCTTCACACGGTACACCTTGGATTGGTGTGAGATTTGCTACTGACACACTAGGGGGACTGGAGTGGATTCCACGCCAGATTTTCATAGGGTCTGCTGCTTGCTGCATAAATGCATTTATGAAAGACCCTTCCTTTACACGTTTTTCCACTAAGAGAGGCTGGACAGAAAGATAAAATGAGAGGTGCCACCATGGAGGGGCCGTGGCTCAGCGGAAGGGACTCTGTTTGCATGCAGAAGGCCCCAGGTTCAATCCCCGGCAGCATCTCCAGTTGAAAGGACCCGTCAGTAGCTATGGAGTCTTGTGAGCAAAGATTCTACTTGGTGAGCTCCTGGCATGAAAGTTGTGAGTGAGCCAATCTGGCTACTGCATAAGTCAGCCTGCTCTGGAGCCATCCCTTCCTGAGCGAAGACAAAAACGTGTGAGCTGGAGGCTAAAAAACAGTGAGCTCGCTGTCCCCTTAGAGGGGACACTGGTCAGTCGGTGATGTGAAGGATCCCTGCCCAAGACTTGGAGAGCGGCTGCCAGTCTGAGTAGACAAGACTATGATGGACCAACAGGCTTTTTCATGCGTGTTCGAAGACTGGATTGGGAAGCCTTTGGCTCCGGGTTTCCCCAGGTCCCTGCTCTGACCCGGCTAAGGAGATCTACCCCCATAAGCAGGCTCTCCTCTGCCCATCTCTTCCTGGGTCAGAAACCACAGATGCACAGGAGTTTCTGGGTCAGGAACCACAGAAGTTTCTGGGTCAGGAACTTCCAGAAGTCCATCAGTGGCTATTAGCCACAGGGTATAGATGGGAATTCTCAGTCTGGGGCAGGTGATGCACTCTATTCTTGGTGCTGGAGGGGGCAGCAGTGGGAGGGCTTCTAGTGTCCTGGCCCCACTGCTGGACCTCCTGATGGCACCTGGTATATTTTGGCCCCTGTGTGACACAGAGAGTGTTGGACTAGATGGGCCACTGGCCTGAGCCAACATTGGCTTCTCTCTTATGTTCTTACGAGCGCAGCTTCCAGATCGTAGTAGCCAGCTGCCTATTGTAATAAGCAGGTGCCAAAGGGTTCACATTGCATCCACCACATGCTATAATTCTTCTTTTCAGATATAAATTCTTGGCTTGCTGAGGCCGCTGGAAGTAAAGTTGCTCGTCTTGACTCCCCAGTCTGCAGAAAAAGACCATTTTGTAGAGTAACCAAAAGACAGAACTCCAGAAACCAACACCATAAGCACTGAACACGATCCAGCCAGGGCAGCCTGCTTAAAAGGTGGGGAGAAGAATTCGGTCTGCTCAGGCCCCTGAGACGTTAAATCCTGGAGGGAAAGATTTCAAAACTGTCCATCCCCATGCATAATTCCCTCATGCTGAGGGGCCAGTGTTCTAAAATTCATTTGGTGGGTTGTATTTTTCATACCATAGAATCGTAGAATGTTAGAGTTGGAAGGGACCTTGCAGGTCATCTAGTCCAACCCCTGCACTCTGCAGGAGCAGAGCCGAAAGGCAGCCCTACATACCTAGAACATACACGAAAGATGGTCGTCCAGCCTCCTCTTGAAAACGTCCAGCGAAGGAACATCCACCACCTCCCGAGGCAGACTGTTCCACTGCTCAACCACTCTTACAGTTTGGAAGTTCCTCCTGATATCTAGCCGGTATCAACTCCCTTGTAATTTCCACGCATTAGACCTAGTCTTGCAATCCGGAGCAAGAGAGAATAGATCTGCTCCATCTTCTACATGACAGCCCTTCGAATATTTGAAGACTGCAATCATGTCCCCTCTAAGCCTTCTCTTTCCCAGGCTAAACAGACCCAACTCTTTCAGCCTTTCCTCCTAAGACTTGGATTCCAACCCTCTCACCATCCTGGTCGCCCTCTTCTGGACATGCTCCAGCTTGTCAACATCCTTCCTAAAATGTGGTGCCCAAAACTGGACACAGGACTCCAGGTGAGGCCTGACCATAGCAGGACAGAGTGGAACGACCACCTCCCATGATCTGTGTGCACACAGGTGTGCACCTGGAAGTCATGGTGACCTCTGGTGACTGACCCCTTCTGGGGGCCTGGAGGATATTCAGAGAGGTAGCTGAATATAGCCTGCCCCCACCTGGGAGGGCTTGTGGTGTCCTGGCCCCACTGGTGGGCCTCCTGATGGCACCTGGTATTTTTGGCCACTATGTGACAGCGTGTTGGACTAGATGGGCCATTGGCCTGATCCAACACTGGCTTCTCTTATGTTCTTATGAACTGGATAAACCTATGGAGCAGGGGTCCATCGGTGGCTATTTACCACAAGGTACAGATCAGGACTAGGGCAAGGGATGCTCTGTATTCTTGGTGCTGAAGGGGGCAACAGTGGGAGGGCTTCTGGAGTTCTGGCCCCACTGCTGGACCTCCTGGTGGCCCCTGGTATTTTTGGCCACCGTGTGAGACAGAGTGTTGGACTGGAGAGGCCACTGGCCTGATCCAACACTGACTTCTCTTATGTTCTTTATGTTCTGAGACGCAGATAAAATGCCCCTGGAGGGTTTGAGGCCCAGAACTGGGAAAGGATGAGGCAGAGGATGAAAAAACAACTGGACTGGGGATTCCTGGGTGGGACAGTCCAGTGGGATGCTGGGCCCCTCTCACAGGTTTCCTCCTCCAGCTGGCCCAGCAAAAGACCTTGCTGCGGGGGGAGGGGGGCACTGGCTCTAGAACGGGCACCGAGAAGGAGACACACAATTCTCTCCAGTTTGGCCTCCGTGATTGTCACACGGCACTGCTTAATTGCTTGTTGATAGATTGTCACACAAATTGTAATGGCTTTCAGTTTGCACAGGGTGCTGGGTGCTCTCCAGTTCTGACCCTCCCGCAGTTTTGGCACGGTGGAAGAAGTGCAAGAAAATATACCGTTTGGCATAGAAAATCCCCTGGATTTGGGAAGGGGCTGTGGCTCCCTGGCAGGGCCTCTGCTTGGCAGGCAGAAGGTCCCAGGCTCAATCCCCAGCATCTCCAGTTAAAAGGACCAGGCAGGAGGTGATGGGAAAGACCTCCGCCTGAGACCCTGGAGAGCTGTAAAGAGGGGCCATGGCTCAGTGGCAGAGCCTCTGCTTGGCAGGCAGAAGGTCCCAGGTTCAGTCCCCGGCATCTCTGTTAAGTATGAGACTCAACAACGAAGTAAGCTCAACAAGTGATTCAGCTTTATTCAACAGCAACTCCAACTCAGGAACACACAACACAGACAGTGGAGCACAGCTCCTTTTTAAACTCTCCCGGCTGTCAAAGCCACACCCATAAATAGTTAACGGACCAATGGCAGTGCAGAGTTAAGGTCCAATCACAACTGTTCCCGCTTTGCAACATTACCACACAGTGATTGGCTATATACACTGGTTTCGCAGAAACCGACCAATACGAATGCGACAGCTTAGAATCCACATTCCAGAATCAAGCTTAACATAGGAAAAGATAGGCTTGATTCATCTTTCAATACACAACAAATTCCTCCCCCCTAAGATGGAGCATTTCCCTTCCAAACATAATCTTTCAAGTAGGGAGGGGCACCTCGGCTTCGGTTTGACCGGCGCAGCGGTCTCTGCTCCGATGGCGGTGGAGCGGCACACTCTTCGGGGACTCCGATGGTCTCTCTCGCAGGAGAGTCAGGGGACATTAATACAGGGGTCTCAGGCACTGGAGTTGGGGGCTCCCCAGACTCCGAATCTCGATCCGCAGTACTCACCTCCTCGCCGGGAGGCCCTTCCTGGACGGGGACCAGCTCAGGCTCAGGCACAGACTCGGCGCTTGAGTCTGCCCAGCGCTCTCTGAGCTGGTCAATGTGGCGGCGTATCTCCCGTCCGCTGGGAAGCCGGACCACATACAACCTGGACCCTGCCACCTTTGTGACCACGGCTGGTAGCCATCTGTGACCTTCCGCATAATTGCGGGCAAACACCTTGTCCCCAACCAAGAACACTCTCCCCTGCTCTGGGGTCTCTGACCGCTGCTTGGACCTGTCAAGGTCAGGGTGCAGTCGGTCCAGTAGGGTAGCCAACTTACGGCCCATTAAAAGTTCAGCTGGGCTCCTCCCCGTTGTTGAACAGGGGGTGATGTGTTGCCTCAGGAGGAAAGAGGCAATCTTCTGGCTCCAGTCCCCACACGTCAGGCGCCCAAGTGACTCCTTCGCCGTCCGTACCATCCGTTCGGCCTGACCGTTGGAGGCCGGATGGAACGGCGCAGAAGTCACATGGCGGATGAGGTTGTCTTTAAGGAATTTTTCAAATTCCGCTGACACGAACTGTGGCCCGTTGTCCGAGACCAAACAGTCCGGCAGCCCGTGGGTCGAAAACAACCTCCGGAGGGCATTGATGACTGCCCCGGACCCTGTTGACCTCATGGGTATCACCTCTAACCATTTAGAGTAACTATCTACACAGATAAAAAACATTTGCCCATGGTATGGTCCCGCAAAATCAATATGGAGGCGTGACCAGGGCCTCCTCGTTTTCTCCCATGGCTGAATGGGAGCCTGTGGTGGTTCTGGACGGGACTGCTGACACTCCATACATTGCCTTACCCAGGCCTCAATGTCCTCGTCCAGCTTCGGCCACCACACATACCCTCTGGCGAGGGCTTTCATGTGAACCATGCCAGGGTGGCCCACATGTAACGCCTCCAAAACATCCTCCCTCAGCTTGGCGGGAATCACCACCCGACTCCCCCAAAGCAAACAGCCCTTCGTTACCGATAGTTCGTTCTGGCGCGAAACGAACGGTTTGAATTCAGGCGCCATTTTTCCTACCGGCCACCCCCTCCATGCCCAATTAAGGACACGGGCAAGCACAGGGTCCTTAGCCGTCGCAGCGGCAATGTCTGAGGAGGTTACTGGTGCCTCCGGGAGCTCTTCGAGCGCCAGAATGTCCAACTCCGGCTCGAGTTCTTTGTTGTCCAGTGGTGCGGGGCAACGGCTCAGGGCGTCGGCATGCCCGATAGCCTTCCCCGGGCGGTGCTCAAGCTCAAAGTCATACGCCGACATGAATACTGCCCACCTCAACATCCTGGGGGACAGTATATTCGGCGTCTGTCGGTCCGGGGAGAAGATGCCCAGAAGCGGCTTGTGATCTGTTACAAGGAGGAACCTCCGCCCATAAACAAAGTCATGGAATTTTTTAATTCCGGCGATTAAGGCGAGGCCCTCCTTGTCGATCTGGGCATAGTTCTTCTCCGCCGCTGTAAGTGATCGCGAGTAGAAAGCGATCGGTGCTTCCGATCCATCCGGCATGAGGTGGCTAAGAACGGCGCCCACCCCGTAGGGTGACGCGTCAGCCGCAAGCACCAAGAGTTTGTTCTCGTCAAAGTGGGTCAGCACCGCACTAGACGAGAGGAGTTCTTTAACGCCCGTGAACGCTCGTTCCTGCCGCTCTCCCCACTCCCACTTTGCGTTCTTGTGGAGCAGAGCATGCAGGGGTTCTGCAACCGATGCCTTGTGGGGCAGGAAGGCATGATAAAAGTTTAGGATCCCCAGGAACGACTGGAGATCCTTCTTTGACCGTGGCGGGGGCGCGTTCTTGATGGCGGATACCTTGTCCGGTGTAGGATGGACTCCATCCGCGTCAATCAGGAATCCCAAGAACTCCACTCTGTCTGCTCCAACCACACATTTAGAGCGTTTGACCCTCAGCCCGGCTTCTTTAAACCGGCCTAGTACTGCTCTGAGCCGAGCCATGAGTTCGCACTCGTCAGAGCCTGCCACCAGAACGTCGTCAAAATAGGGCACGACTCCAGGTAGCCCACGCAGGAGCCCCTCCATCAAGCCCTGGAAAATGCCCGGGGCTACGTTAACCCCAAATTGTAGTCTCTTGACCCGAAACGCCCCCTTGTGGGTCACTATGGTCTGGGCGTCAGCAGTTGCATCGTCTACGGGCAACTGCTGATAGGCTTGGGCTAAGTCAAGTTTGGCGAAAACTTTTCCTCCTCCCAGCGAAGCCAACACATGGCTGATGACCGGCACTGGGTAGGAGTGCTGCTGGAGCGCTTTGTTCACTGTACACTTATAATCAGCGCATATGCGTATCGACCCGTCTGCCTTTACGGGCGTTACTATGGGAGTCTCCCACCGACCATAGGGCACCGGCTCGAGGATACCCTGATCCACTAGCTTGTCCAGCTCTGCCTCGATCTTCGCCTTAAGAGCGAGGGGTACCTTCCTGTACTTCAGCCGTATGGGACGCACTGAAGGGTCTAAATCAAAAGAAACGGGGGGCCCCGTATATAACCCAAGCCCTTCCCCAAAAACTTCAGGGAACTCTTGATACAAAGACTCCCTTTTATTGTTGCAAATGCTGTTAATGCCAGAGATGGCAATACCTAGAGCCTCGAACCAATCAAGGCCCAACAAACTGACCCTCTCACCCTCTGCAACCAGGAGGGACAGCTCAGCCTTCCGCTCCTTGAACTCCACCTGGAAGGTAGCTCGTCCCGCCAACGGAATGCGTCGTCCCTGGAAATCGGTGAGACGCGTTGTTACTGGAGACAGGCGACGTCGGCTCCTCCTCGGAAATAAGCGCTGCCATGTTTCGGTGGAGATGACGGTGACGGATGAGCCTGAATCCACCTCCATCGTACACGGAACGCCATCCAACCGAAGCGTGACGTGAATTTTCCGAGTGGCCTTGTCACCGGTCGCCAGGACGGTTGAAGGGCAGGTGTCAGTCTGGTGGCAATCGGACGTTCTGCTGTCATCTGATGGCCGAACCTTGGGGTCTGCTCGTCGCGAAGACGGTGGCGATTTCCTCGCAGCCCGGCAAACTCGAGCCAGATGACCTCGCTTCCCGCAGGAGTGGCAGATGAGCTCTCTAGCCCGACAGAGGTCTCTGTCGTGGTTGCCGCCGCAGCCTGCGCAGGGACGGGTCGTCGAAGTTCTCGGTCTGGTCCGCGGTGGGCGTGTCTCCCGAGTTCGGCACACGCCGTCGGCGTCGCTGTCAGACTCGCAGGCGGACTGCCGGTGAACTGCAGGCTCCTTGCTGACCTGGGTCTGCCGCTGTCGGACCTCTCGCGTCAACTTGTCCGCGGCCTCCGCTGCGATAGCCTCGGCGTAGGCAACCGCATACGTCAGTTGGGTGCGGGCAAAAAGACGCTGTTGCAGGCGCTCGTCTCGAAGGCCGCACACCAAACGGTCGAGGAGGGCGTCTTCCAGATCTGTGAACTCACATGGCCTTGCCGCTTTCCGCAAGGCAGTGACGTACTCAGCGATAGACTCGGAAGGCCCTTGGCACCGCTTGTAAAAGGCGTGCCGGCACGCTATCCGAGACGGTTGTGGCGAGAAATGGCCTTTGAGCTTGGCCGTGATCTCAGCCCACGTCGCTGCACTCAGCTCAGTCGGAGCGACCAGGGATCGGGCGATGTCGAAGGCGGCCTTGCCGCACGAGCTCAGGAGCGTCGCCTTCTTTCTCGCCTCATCTGTTATCTGATTCGCCTGGAGGTGGAACTCGAACCGTGCCAGGTAAGAGTCCCAGTCCTCCGTCGCCGGGTCGAACGCTTCGAACGCCGGGTTGACGGCCATCGGGGCTGTCGGTGCTGCCACTTCTACTCGTGGAGCCTCAGCCGGCTCGGCCGGGTGTGTGTCCTCGTCTGCCGTTGCGATCTCGGTTCAGCGGGGCTGCCTACCCGCTCTAGCATCCCATCCTCGTCGCCAATTGTTAAGTATGAGACTCAACAACGAAGTAAGCTCAACAAGTGATTCAGCTTTATTCAACAGCAACTCCAACTCAGGAACACACAACACAGACAGTGGAGCACAGCTCCTTTTTAAACTCTCCCGGCTGTCAAAGCCACACCCATAAATAGTTAACGGACCAATGGCAGTGCAGAGTTAAGGTCCAATCACAACTGTTCCCGCTTTGCAACATTACCACACAGTGATTGGCTATATACACTGGTTTCGCAGAAACCGACCAATACGAATGCGACAGCTTAGAATCCACATTCCAGAATCAAGCTTAACATAGGAAAAGATAGGCTTGATTCATCTTTCAATACACAACAATCTCCAGTTAAAAAAGGACCAGGCAGGAAGTGATGGGAAAGACCTCTGCCTGAGACCCTGGAGAGCTGCATGGAGGGGCTGTGGCTCAGTGGCAGAGCCTCTGCTTGGCAGGCAGAAGTTCCCAGGTTCAGTCCCCGGCATCTCCAGTTAAAAAAGGACCAGGCAGGAGGTGATGGGAAAGACCTCTGCCTGAGACCCTGGAGAGCTGTCAAGAGGGGCCATGGCTCAGTAGTAGAGCCTCTGCTTGGTAGGCAGGAGGTCCCAGGTTCAGTCTCTGGCATCTCCAGTGAAAAGGATCAGGTAGAAGGTGATGGGAAAGACCTCCGCCTGAGACCCCGGAGAGCTGTAAATAGGACCTGTGGCTCAGTGGCAGAGCCTCTGCTTGGCATGCAGAAGGTCTCAGGTTCAATCCCCGGCATCTCCAGTTAAAAGGACCAGGCAGCAGGTGATGGGAAAGACCTCTGCCTGAGACCCTGGAGAGCCACTGCCCGTGTGAGTAGGCAATACTGATCCTAATGGACTGATCATTTAATTTAGGACAAGGCAGCTCCACGTGTGTTCCCTGGAAATTCAGGAGGTCGCTGGTGTGGGACACCAACTGTGCCACCTTCCTCTTGTGACGTGCAGTTCTACACTGGGGAGGGGGGGAAGCAGTTTCCCCGTGCTACTTTTATTGAAAACCGACAAGGGCGTTTTTTAATTTGCAGCAGCCGTCTGAAATTAAAAAAAAACGAGAAACGGCTCTTGGGCGGTCGACAGGTCCTGCTAAAATGGAAGTTCAGGGGAGGATATCTGCACAAAAGGAGAACTGGCAGCCCATTTCCCACAGGCGGCGAGGGCTTTTGACTTCACAATTGCTGGTGATTACAGATGTCCTCCTTTTGCACGCCGCCAGAAAGGGGATGAAAGTCTTCACGATTCACATCTAGGAAGGGAGAGCTATTGAGAAATGTTAATGTGTGGGATTGCCGGAGGCCCTGGAAAGCACAACCAGTTCCTGAAAGAGTGAGAAATCTGGGTATTAAATAGGATTTGTGGCTTAGCTGGCAGCATCAATCCCAAGAAACTTTTTCCACGTTACAAGCGCGCGGCTTCACAGTTGCACGATAGGCCTGCCGATGAAAAGTCGGCGGAGCTCCATGGCTCCGAGGGTCCTCTTCGGGCATGACCTGCTGCGTGGCCCGTCCTAAGAAGTTGCCAGCTATGCTGCCATTGCAGGTGGTGGGGGGGAGAGGCGGCTGATGTGGTGCTTCTTATTACGCTGGAATTTTAACTTCCACTTCTCCGTGCCGAGTCTTATCTCATAGCCTGAGTGTCTGGCCTTGATATCCCTCTCCTGATGTGTTGTCGAAGGCTTGGAGTTCATTAGTGGCTGTAGATTTTCCGTGTTGTGTGGCCGTGGTCTTGGCATTGTAGGACCTGACGTTTCGCCAGTAGCTGTGACTGGCATCCTTCCGGGGTCGATATAAATTACCTGCCTACCATTTTTCTTCTTGCCTTGACACAGAGAGTACTCCATCTTTCTGTGTTATACCTCTGAGGATGCCAGTCACAGCTGCTGGCGAAACGTCAGGTCCTACTTCTAAGCCACAACCCCTCCCATGGACACATGAAGCTGTCGTATCCTGAATCAGACCAGTGGTCCATCAGGGTCCCTTACTGTCTACCCAGACCTGCACTGGCTCTCCACCGTCTCAGACGGAGGCCCTCCATATCACCTGCTACCAGTGTTCCCTCTAAGCTGAGTTAGCGTGAGCTAGCTGACAGTTTTTTTAGCCTCTGGCTCACACATTTTTGTCTTCGCTCAGGAAGGAGGGCTCCAGAGCAGACTAATTTATGCAGTAGCCAAACCTCTCGCTCACAAGCATGATGCCAGTCGCTCACAAAGCAAAATCCTTGCTCGCAAGGCTCCACAGCTTAGAGGGAGCATTGCGTACTAACTGGTCCTTACTGGAGGATGCTGGGAATTGAACTTGGGAACTTCTGCACACAAAGCAGATGCTCTGCCACTGAGCCACAGCCCCACGGATCCTTTAACAGTTGCATGAGAGCCAGTTTGGTGTAGTGGTTAAGTGCACGGACTCTAATCTGGGAGAACCGGGTTTGATTACCCCACTCCTCTTCGTGCAGCTGCTGGCATGACCCTGGGTCAGTTACAGGTTGTTTCAGAGCTGTTCTGGGTTTGATTCCCCACTCCTCCACTTGCACCTGCTTGGGCAAGCCATAGTTCTCTCAAGAGCAGTCCTTGAAAGAGTTCTCTCAGCCCCGCCTACCTCACAGGGTGTCTGTTGTGGGGAGCGGAGGGGAAAGGAGTTTGTGAGCCACTCTGAGATTCCTTTGGGTAGTGAAGGGCAGGGTATAAATCCAACCTCTTCTTCTTCTTCTTCTAAAAAGGAAAATGCCATTTTGGGCTGTATCAACAGAAGTATCATGTCCAGATCGTGCAAAGTGATGGTATTGGCAAGTCAAAGACAGACATTAGGATCGGGGTGACCAAATAGCACATGAGAGATCTGAAAGTATGAGCCAGGAAAGAGATGGATGGAAAGGATTGTATCTGGGGGAAGATAACTTCACTGAGGCACTTTTATTACACTTGTGGGGGGAGGACTTGCTAAGAACACGTCGCGGTATCTTTCCAACGTTAGCGATTTTGGAACAGCCAAGCAGATCAAATGCCAAACTGTCATAAAGGATAACCTAATCAAAGGAAAAGAATGTGCTTTCCTTCCCCCTGTGCTGCGTTAGCCGGGGAGAGGAATGATAAAGGAGATTCTGGATGCCAAGATCAAACGGGAAAGTGCCAGTCACGGGCTGCCAACAAAGGAGGGAGACGGGCAAACGGCCCTTTTGCAGGGAGCTTAATGCAGTTGCTACAAGAGAAGGACTCCCTGGACCAAGATGTGGGTGGAGGGCTGACTGAAGCGCCACATTGCGGTGACTCCTGCAATAGAGCTTGCCAGTGGAGCCCGGCAAACAGAAAGGGCAGAGGAGAGCAAAGGTGCATCAGTCCCAGCCAGGGGACTTTATGAATTAAGAACATAAGAACATGAGAGAAGCCAATGTTGGATCAGGCCAACAGCCCATCCAATCCAACACTCTGGGTCACACACTGGCCAAAAAGACCAGGTGCCCTCAGGAGGTCCATCAGTGGGGCCAGGAGACTAGAAGCCCTCCCACTGTTGACCCCCTCCCCAAGCACCAAGAATACAGAGCATCACTGCCCCCAATCTATACCTTGTGGCTAATAGCCACTGATGGACTTCTGCTCCATATGTGTATCTAATTCGCTCTTGAAACTGTCCATGCTTGTAGCTGCCACCACCTCCTGTGGCAGTGAATTCCATGTGTTAATCACTCTTTGGGTGAAGAAGTATTTCCTTTTATCTGTTCTAACCCGACTGCTCAGCAATTTCATGGAGTGCCCGCAAGTTCTTGTCTTGTGAGAAAGGGAGAAAAGTACTTCTTTCTCAACCTGCTCTATCCCATGCATAATCTTATAAACCTCGATCATGTCACCCCTCAGCCGTCATTTCTCCAAGCTAAAGAGCCCCAAGCGTTTTAACCTTTCTTCCTAGGGAAGGTGTTCCAACCCTTTGATCATTCTAGTTGCCCTTCTCTGCACTTTTTCCAAAGCTATAATATCCTTTTTAAGGTGTGGTGACTCCAAATTATTTCAAAATATTCAGCTGCATGTAAATAGGATGACCCTCTGCACCGGCCTGGTCCCAGAGATGCAAGGCAGGACAGACAGCTTGTGGTGTTTTGCTACAGTGTGGTTCTGTGTCTAAGCAATATAATGATATTTTCCAGAACTTTTGAGGAATATCTGAGGACTCGTGCCAGAGCTTTGGCTCTTTTCAGGACAGTTTGGCTTTAAATGAAAGCCCTCGAAATGCCACCTCCGTAATAAGTGTGCGTTCTGCCTGGGCCACGGGCAATCTGCCAAGACAGCGCCTCCGAAACCCGGCAAGATGGAGGCAGGGATTTGCTGCACGAGTCCGGTGGGGCTCTCTGCCGAGTCACTTATTGCCGTTGTGCAGGGCTCGTGAGGCGGAGCTGTTCCGCCAGGCTTATGGTTGAGGACAGCGAAGGCTCTGGCTCAGTCAGGAAAAATCTGGCTTCTTCACGGCGCCATCTGGAATGGGTACTGTATGTGTTTTGCTATTTTTAAGTTGTTTTTAAATTTGATTGATTGTACCTTTTAAGAAGAGGAGGAATAAGAAGAAGAGACTCAATTTATACCCCACCCTTCACTGAAGGAGTCTCAGAATGGCTTACAAGCTCCTTTCCCTTCTCCTCCCCACAACAGACACACTGGGAGGGAGGTGGGGCTGAGAGAGGTCCCCCGAGGACTGTCCTTGAGAGAACAGCTCTGAGAGAACTTGTGACTGACCTAAGGTCACACCGGCAGCTGCATGTGGAGGAGTGGGGAATTAAACCCGGTTCTCCCAGATTAGAGTCCGCACACTTAGCCACCACACCAAACTGGCTGTACACTGCCCTGAGCCCCAAGTATGGGAGAGGATGGTTAAAAAATTGAATGAATCAATGAATAAATACTGGAAACATAGCCTTTTTGTGTGTGTGTGTGTCCAGTTTTGGGCACCACATTTTAGGAAGGAGGTTGACAAGCTCGAGCATGTCCAGAAGAGGGCGACCAGGATGGGGAGAGGGTTGGAATCCAGGTCTTACAGGGAAAGGCTGAAAGAGTTGGGTATGTTTAGCCTGGGAAAGAGAAGGCTTAGAGGGGACAGGATGGCAGTCTTCAAGTATCTGAAGGGCTGTCCTGTAGAAGATGGAGCAGATCTATTCTCTCTTGCTCCGGATTGCAAGACTAGATCTAATGGGTGGAAAATACGAGGGAGTCGATACCGGCTAGATATCAGGA
The DNA here is from genome assembly GCA_029375565.1 of Gekko gecko. Lineage (NCBI taxonomy): Eukaryota > Metazoa > Chordata > Lepidosauria > Squamata > Gekkonidae > Gekko > Gekko gecko. The sequence continues at coordinate 3,233,913 of JAPDNY010000005.1, forward strand.
GAAACTTCCTAATTGTCAGAGTGGTTGAGCAGTGGAACAGTCTGCCTCCAGAGATGGTGGGTGCTCCTTCGCTGGACGTTTTCAAGTGGAGGCTGGACGACCATCTTCCGGGTATGTTGCAGGGCTATCTTTTGGCTCTGCTCCTGCAGAATGCAGGGGGTTGGACTAGATGACCTGGAAGGTCCCTTCCAACTCTAACATTCTATGATTCTATAATTCTATAAATACTACCACAAACGAGCCGTGGCCTGTGAGATCTGGGAAGCTCAGCAGGGTCAGCCCTGGTTAGTATTTAGATGGGAGACCACCAAGGGTGTCCGGGGTTGCCACACAGACTGCAGGGTTGCCAATTCTAGGTTGAGAAATATCTGGAGATTTGGGGGTGGTGGAGCCCAAGGAGGGCGGGGTCTGGGGAGGGGACGGACCTTAGTGGGTATGTGATGCCACAGAGTCCACCTTCCAAAGTGGCCATTTTCTCCTGGGGAACTGGTCTCTGCTGCCTAGAGATCAGCCGTAATCCCAGGACACCTCCAGCCACCCCCTGATGGGAAAGATCTCCACCTGAGACCTCAGAGAGCTGCTGTGAGCCTGAGTAGGCAATACTGATCCCAATGGACAGGTGATTTGATGTAGCATAAGGCAGCTCCATGTCTGTTCATCCACTGGAAATTCATGAGGTTGCTGGTGGGGAAGGCAACAGCCAACTGCCTCTGAACTTCTCTTGCCTTGAAAGCCCTACAGGGCCACCACCATCAGCTGGTTCTGGGACCTGACAGCAAAATTATAATAATAATTGGTGGCCTCCCATCCAGGTACTGACCAGAGCTACCCCCTGATGAGAACATAAGAGCTTAAGAGAAGCCAATGTTGGATCAGACCAACGGCCCATCCAGTCCAACACTCTGTGTCACACAGTGGCCAAACATACCAGGTGCCATCAGGAGGTCCAGCAGTGGGGCCAGGACACCAGAAGCCCTCCCACTGCTGCCCCCTCCAGCACCAAGAATACAGAGCATTCCTTGCCCCAGACATAAGAACATAAGAGAGGCCAATGTTGGATCAGGTCAATGGCCCATCCAGTCCAACACTCTGTGTCCCACAGTGGCCAGAAATACCTGGTGCCATCAGGAGGTCCAGCAGTGGGGCCAGGGCACCAGAAGCCCTCCCACTGTTGCCCCCCCCCCCCACAAGCACCAAGAAGACAGAGCATCACTTGCCCCAGACATAAGAACATAAGAGAAGCCAATGTTGGATCAGGCCAATGGCCCATCCAGTCCAACACTCTGTGTCACACAGTGGCCAAAAATACCAGGGGCCAACTCCTGTCCTTTAACTCAAGAATCCATGGCATTATAAACCAGAGTTTCCTGGCACATTGGGAAAAAACACTGGATTTGAATACAAAGGAAAGATCTAGTTCTGATGTTGGTTGACAGAGTTGCCCCAGACATAAGAACATAAGAGAAGCCAATGTTGGATCAGGCCAATGGCCCATCCAGTCCAACACTCTGTGTCACACAGTGGCCAAAAATACCAGGGCCAACTCCTATCCTTTAACTCAAGAATCCATGGCATTATAAACCAGAGTTTCCTGGCACATTGGAAAAACACTGGATTTGAATACAAAGGAAAGATCTAGTTCTGACGTTGGTTGACGGAGTGGGTACAGCACTGCTCCAGTCTCTGAGGGAAGCATTCTAAAGAACAATGAAATAAAATTATGGCAACAGGTAGTCCATTTGGAGATAATTGTTTTTGACAAGATTTTGAACATAGAGGAACGCAGAGAACAAATTGTTGTGTTCCAAGATGAAGCGGATGAACCACTGGAAGAGAACCACGGTGAAAGCAAAGAGGGAAGACAGCAGGAAGCAGCAGCAGCCCTTTGAGGGAAACGTAATTGGGTATAGAAGTCTATAAAAGAGGAATCAACAAAGGAAGGCATGGAGAAATGCATTTTATTTCAAGGCTTGGGCTCTGCACAAACCCCACACTCAGTTTTAAACAGTTTTTATCTGAGAGCAGAAGACAGACAGGAACAGAGAAGTCAATTGCTCCCAAGTATCGCCCATCCTGCCAATGGCTCTAGCAAGTATCAGGCCACCAGAGCTTTGGAAATGCAAATAGCCTCCTGGCTGGAGGCAATGAAATGGCTAGCTGTCACTGTAATCTCACACCCAGCAGGTGACAAGAGACTTGGAATGCAAGAGGCTAGATGGGATCTTGCTGGGGACCCCAGGAAGAAGACATCTGACCTACAGAAAAGGTGGGCAGGAAGAAGAGATGAATTTCCTTGGCACAGAAGGACAAAGGTCCATTTTCATTGATTCCAACTGGGGATAACTTGCAGGAGAGAGCTCCCATGTTAAGCTCCATCTTGGATGGTGGCCATTATCACATGGAGGAGAAAAAGGGCTGGCTGCCTGGACAGAGACTCTAAGGTAAAGGGAAGCTTTTATAAGGCTGTAACTTCTAAACATCCTGCTTTAGAATAAGACCAGCCAGAGCATGCATAGAGTTGATGGACAGAGGATTGCATGTTTGCATACTTTCTTTGTTTTCCTTACTCAATCTGTTGCTGTGCAGAGTATGTGTGTAAACTTTTTCCTTTCAATAAATTCTTTACTATTTTAAATGTTGGTAGTTTTTCTCTGTATCACTTAGACCTCCACCATTTGAACATACTATGCAAAATGGACTTCAGGGGAAGAAAGGTGGTTGGTTGCAAGATCTCTAATTCCCCAGGAGCACGCAAATGCAGTCAGCCATCCACATGGTAGCCAGTTGTTGGGTAGCAGGAGACACTGGCACTAAACGGAGCCTTTGATTGGCAACACAGAAGGGAAGCTAGGGATGCCGGCCCCCTTGGCAGGTAATTCTGAAATCAACTAGATGGTGACAGCATAGTGAAGAAGAAGCAAGAGGGAGACAAATCCCTTTGAAGAGCCAGAAGAGCGTTGCATTGCTGGGTGGAGACTTGGGATGACTGCTGGTGCCTAGATGCCTTGGAGGGCTGAAATGGAGTGGGGCCCATGGGTCAGCAGGGCAGTTCTGTCACAGACGGAAACAGCCAGCAAACAGGAGTATGATACCTCCTCAGCAAAAGGAAGTTTATGGCCAAACTGGCTCAGTTGGCTCAGACTGGGCCCCTTTAACCAGTATGGAAAAGTGCAACAGAACAGACCTGATCTGGAAGAAGGGAGAAAGGAAACACACCTACAATTGCCACCGGGAGGGCCAGAACCTTGAGTCCCACAAGGCAATATTCAGCTAGAGCCAGTTTGGTGTAGTGGTTAAGTGCGCGGACTCTAATCTGGGAGAACTAGGTTTGATTCCCCATTCCTCCCTTTGCAGCTGCTGGATGACCTTGGGCAAGCCATAGTTCTGTCAGAGCTGTTCTCTCAAAGACAGTTCTGTCAGAGCTCTCTCAGCTCCACCTCCCTCACAGGGTGTCTGTTGTGGGGAGGGGAAGGGAAAGGAGTTTGTAAGCCACTCTGAGGCACCTTTGGGTAGTGAAGGGCGGGGTATAAATCCAATATCTCCTTCTCTCTCTCCTAGAAGTCTTCCCTCAGCGCACTGGATGAAATAAGCCCTGAGTCGACAAAAACTTCTGCTGGAATAAGGTGCCCATTTTATTTTGTTGCTACACACTACTATGGATTGTCACAAAGAATCACAAAAGAAGTGTTGCCAGCGTGGTGGGTGGAAGAGAAGGAGGAGGTGGAGGAGGAGGAGGAGAAGATGGATGATGATGACAATGATTAATCTCAGTCAGGTATTTGACTGGTCAATGGTGTTCTGAAATTTGAGATCTAGCCAAGTTCTTGGGAATTGCAGATGTATCTCTGCAGGATCCTTGCTGTCTGAAGCAACACTGTCTTCTGGAGCTGAGTTGGTGTTCTTTGCTCAATGCCTGGAATGTCCAGGTGTTTCTTGAGACTTCTTGGCCCTGGTCCAATGACAAACTGGCACAATGGTCACCGTCTTCTCCCAGAGGTGCTCTGAGTCTATTAATAGGTCTTGGTATTTCATGGTCTTCTCCTGTTCTTTCTTTTCTATTTTGCTGTCTCCAGGGATTGTGTCAACCTTGCCCACTTCATCAGGTTTGGTTACCATGGGATGCTGTGGAGGTGATTGGAATGTGTACTTTCACTTTTACCTGCTTTGCTTTGCTCTTGTCATTATCTCCCTAGGCTCAGACATGTAACACTGAGCCCCTGCTTTGGTTAGTATCAGCTTATTCTTGGGAATAATGAACCAGTATGTTGGCAGGCCTCTAGGTCATGCGTGATTGGCCTTAGGCCATTAGACTCTAGCTTGATTCAGGTATAATTGCTGCTTTCGCGCACTTTTGGCCAGTTCTAACACAGAAGTGTTAAGAGTCCAGATCTTATCGATGTCTCAATAAACTTTTTATTCCTCTGAATGTTATCGGGAACTGATCTTTCTGGGGTTCTGAAAGATTGCGATGTCAATGATGCAAACCTTATTTCTCCTCTCTCTCTTTTTTTACAGTTGTGATATTGGGGTGTTATTCTCCCGCTGATTATCTCTTGGTAATTGTAATCTATTTGTATGATGATGATGACGATGATTACATTTCTGTGCTGCATATCGACCCAATTCAAGCACTAAAATTAACGGAAATCAGACATGTAGTTTGAAAACTGAGTAGGCAAAAACCTGTTTCTGAATAGCCAGCCAAGTCGCGGACTAATCATGTGTGGAAACATGCTACAGCTGTGGGGTATCAACTTGTTATTGCAGGGTTACATGTGAAGTGCACAAGGATCAAATGAAAGTACAAATGAAAACAGGAACATGAGCTTGAAGGGGTGCAGGAAGAACCTATTTCTGGTTGCAGTTTTTTAAAATGCATACCAGTTCTTCTCGTCCTTGTTTTATAAAGGTCTCCACTTGGGCGTGTCTGACAGAATAATAAAAACAGGAAGATGCGAAACAGGATGCCGGCTAAGAATGGAGTGCCCAAAGTTGGGCGGGGGAAATAATGCTCTTAAAGGGGGTGGGGAAGAGGGTTAATTTTTGGAAAAGCCGGCGGGAGGGGCAGGAAGCTGGGAGGAGAGCCAGGTGAGTCCAAAGGGAACCTGAGAAGGCCACTGGATCAATGTTCCCTCTAAGCTGTGGGGCAGGCTCATAGCTACAGTGGGGCATTTGGGGGCGGGGCCCCCGACTTACTTCAAAGGCCCCTTTCAAATGCCCTCCCCCGACTTCCTTTAAATGCCCTAGCCGAACTCCCCCTGAACCATTGTGGTGGCTGCGCCGCCTCTCCTTGGCTTCCTCATCGTCCGAGGCATGAAAGGCAGCAACGGCGGTGGTGGGGGTCTCTTGGGGGGAGGAGGGCTGCAAAAGGCTGGCCCTCTAAACCTGGGCCGCCTGGGTCACCCCGCGCGAAAGTGAAAGTGCCGCCCGCTCTCGTCTCCCACAGCCAGGCTCCAGAAGGCTGTGCTCTGCTGCCCTGGGCGGGTGAGGCGAGGTGGAGGGGCGCTGCAAAAGTTCCATCGTGCTGTTCTTCCTCGGGCTGTCGATGTGCTGTTCTAAATTCTACCCAAATGCCAGCCGTGGAAGTGTTGCGGGGGGGGGAGGGTTGTAATGGTCCCTCCTGGAAGAAGCGTGCCGCGGAGCCTGGGACGGACCAGCCTTGCGCACCCGCGGTGGGGCGGGGCAGGGGATCTTGGCCAGTACCACTTCTCTCGGCTGGGGAGGGGGACGGTGCATCCCCTGGAGGGGCTTGGTTGCTTCCCGCTCCCTCTGTGGGGCTCTGGACCCCCACGGTCTCTGCACAGCTCCTCCCAGGCCAGCCCCCTTCCATGGCTCCTTACTTCAGCCATGTGTGTGTGTGTGTGAGTGTGCAGACGTGTACAGCAGTCATGGTGGTGGTGGGGGGAGCACTGCCTCGTTGTCCCGCTGGAGATGGGCATGTCTTTCCCTCCAGCCACCACGTGGAGGAAGAGGAGGAGGAGGAGATTGGATTTATACACCATTCCTCACTACCCAAAGGCGTCTCAGAGCGGCTTACAAACTCCTTTCCCTCCCCCTCCCCACAACAGACACCCTGTGAGGTAGGCAGGCCTGAGAGAGCTCTGACAGAAACTGCTCTTTTTCAAGGACAGCTCTTGTCAGAACTACGGCTTGCCCAAGGTCATCCAGCAGGTGCAAGTGGAGGAGTGGGGAATCAAACCCGGTTCTCCCAGATTAGAGTCCACGCACTTAACCACGACAACAAGGGCCAGCCAGCCTACGTGAGTTTTTAATTTTATCTTTATTTCAGTGCCCCCCCACGATTTTTTGAAAGGCCCCCAAATTAAAAAAAATCCTGGCTACGGCCCTGCTGTGGAGTCTTGTGAGCAAAAATTCTACTTGGTGAGCAACTGTCATTAAATTAGTTTCCTCTGGAGCCATCCCTTCCTGAGCTAAGACAACAATGTGCGAGCCAGAGACTAAAAAATTGTGGGCCAGCTCACACTAACTGCCTGGATGTGCCAGGCTCAAAGGCAGGTGTCATGCTACCCCCATAGGTTGCCACCTTCCACTGCCACCACTCTGGACTTAGGGTCCCTTGGGAAGGCCCAAAGTACCCTCCCAAGCCCAACCAAAAATGCCCCTGTTAAGCCGAGAAAATATAGGCGTGATGACTAGGCAGAGAACATAAAACTGGTTTATTAATACAGTAATGGGCAAGGAAACAAGACAAGGTGCTTAGAAGAACAAGAGATTGGATTTATACCCCGCCCTTCACTTGGAGTCTCAGAGTGGCTTACAAACTCCTCTCCCTTCCCCTCCCCACAACAGACACCCTGTGAGGTAGGTATATATATAAAAAACAGTGTCTAAAGGTAAATACAACAAATCTAATGCGGCTACCTATTTCTCTTAATTGGTTATTATTCAAGCCCCACAGCCTTTTATACCTGGCCTGTACCTGTTGCTTGTACTCACTCTGTCCCAAGTGAGGGAACATTCTCTCAAACCAGACTGCCCTCTCAGCTTAGCTCTGTGAGAGAAAAGAACGCAGTTCCACAGCCCACAGAGATTTTAGTAACAGTCTCCTCATACAATCCCTGGACACCGATTGGTTACAAACACTGCCAAGCATTGTGGGGATTGTAGGCAGTGTCTGCTTTCCACTCCTACACAGGTCTCCCGGGCCTAGGCCTCACTAGGCCTTGTCTCCCAGTCCTACACAGATTATGACAGCAGAGGATAAAGGAGGAGCCCTTGGCTGAGGCTAAGGAGGAAGGCAAAGAAGAAGAAGAAGCAGAACCGGAGACGTTCCAGAGAGTGAAAGGAGGGAGCGGCACAACTCAGCAAGGAAATGGAGAGGCCCAAGAGAAGGGCTTAGACGCAAACAAAGCATCCTTGGAGGACTCGTGGTGCATCCCCTGAACACGACAAAGTGGATGTTGGAAAACCAAGCAGGTGGGGGAGAAATCCTGGGTGGGGACAGTTTTGGACGGTCCCGCAGGGTGCTGAGGGCCTGCCACAGCTCGGCTCCTCTGGCCCACCCAGCCCTGGACCTTCCCTGGGAGGATGTCGGGCACAGAGAGAGGGAGGAAGAAAAGTCTCTCCAGTTTGGCCTCTGCCATCGCCCTGCAACGCTGTTCAGCTGGTTGCCGATAGATTGTCCTACAAATCACATTACACTTGACTTAATTGATAAACAGATTCTTTAAATTGTACCTGGCGCTATCCGTTGTCGACCTGCTGCTCTGGCAGCAGCTGCAGACCTCCGCTGCCACATAGAGTCGTGGGGGGGGGGGGGGAGCCTCACGCCTGCCACATAAATGCACGGCCGCCCCTCTGCTCCCTTCCCAAAGCATTCCTGGATCCAGACCGTTATATGGATAATGATAATATTGGTCGTATATTTCCAAAAAAACTGAAGGAGCGCAGTGAGGAGGGAGTTCTTAGGTATTTAATTGCAACAAAACCCTGGGAAAACAGTCAGGCCAAAACAGCCTGTCGAAAACTGACGGCTTTCCGAGCAATATAAGGAAGCATACGAAGTTTTATACTCAAAATGACATAGGCGGAAGATAACAGACGGAAATCATAATTGGTCACAGAACGGCAGAGCATCATTTGAGCAGGCATACATTCATCGGTCAGTTACAGCAGAAGGTGGGACTATATGATATCTTAAATGTTTATTTAACCGAGCCTTATTAATTGTACCCAAGGACTCTTTTTCCCCAAACCAAAGATGTTGTTTTCAGATATGAAACTAAAGCCCTTGTTGACCCAGACACTGCAGAGTTTTACCCTCAACAACTAAAACCATGAACGCTGTACTTGGAAAAAGTCAGGCAAACACATCCATTAAAAAAAGCCTCACCATCCTCCACTTCACTGGCAATGCTGCACTGAAGGCCTATTAGAAGGCCAATCATAATGCCCCTGTATAAATCATTGGTGCGACCTCATTTGGAATACTGTGTACAGTTCTGGTCGCCACATCTCAAAAAGGATATTATAGCATTGGAAAAAGTGCAGAGAAGGGCAACTAGAATGATAAAAGGGTTGGAACACCTTCCCTATGAAGAAAGGTTAAAATGCTTGGGGCTCTTTAGCTTGGAGAAACGACGGCTGAGGGGTGACATGATTGAGGTTTATAAGATTATGAATGGGATTGGGCAGGCTGAGAAAGAAGGACTTTTCTCCCTTTCTCACAATACAAGAACTCGTGGGCACTCCATGAAATTGCTGAGCAGTCGGGTTAGAACAGATAAAAGGAAATACTTCTTCACCCAAAGAGTGATTAACATATGGAATTCACTGCCACAGGAGGTGGTGGCAGCTGCAAGCATGGACGGCTTCAAGAGGGAATTAGATAAACATATGGAGCAGAAGTCCATCAGTGGCTCTTAGCCACAGGGTATAGATGGGAACTCTCCGTCTGGGGCAGGTGATGCTCTCTATTCTTGGTGCTGGAGGGGGCAGCAGTGGGAGGGCTGCTGGTGTCCTGGCCCCACTGCTGGACCTCCTGATGGCACCTGGTATATTTTGGCCGCTGTGTGACAGAGTGTTGGACTGGATGGGCCATTGGCCTGATTCAGCATTGGCTTCTCTTATGTTCCAGAGCTGCCTATTAGAACTGCCAGGCAGTCAACACAGCTATTCCATCCAAGTAACTTGATAAAGAAAAAAGAAATGTTCACCTCTTGTCTGCTAGCATCAGCTAAAAAGACACTCTAACCTACAAATGAGAGGCCCTACAACTTAGTAGACACTTATTAAATCCTAATAAAATCTTAATATAAAAATTTATAAAGCCAGAAAAACATAAGTTTGGTGCGGAGAGCCAGTTTGGTGTCGTGGTTAAGTGCGCAGACTCTAATCTGGGAGAACCGGGTTTGATTCCCCCACTCCTCTTCGTGCAGCTGCTGGTGTGACCCTGGGTCCGTTACAAGTTGTTTCAGAGCTGTTCTCTCAGGAGCAGTTCTCAAAGGAGCTCTCAAGCCCACCTACCTCACAGGCAATGCTCCCTCTAAGCTGTGGAGTCTTGTGAGCAAAAATTCTACTTTGTGAGCTACTGGCATTAGAGTTCTAAGTGAGCAGTTTGGCGACTTCATACATTAGTTTGCTCCGGAGCCATCCGTTCCTGAGCGAAGGCAAAAACGTGTCAGCCGGAGGCTAAAAAACTGTGAGCTAGCTCGCACTAACTCAGCTTAGAGGGAACACTGTTCACAGGGGGTCTGTGGTGGGGAGGGGAAAGGAAAGGAAAGGAGTTTGTAAGCCGCTCTGAGATTCCTTTGGGTAGCGAAGGGCGGGGGGTATAAATCCAGTCTCCTCTTCTTCTCTGTTGCCTGGAGATGAGGTGTAGTTACAGGGGAAACTCTGTTCCCACCTGGAGGCTGGCATCCCTACCTCACGATCTGGACGTGGGGAGGGGTGGGCACCCTTTCCCAGAGCTACTTAAAGCCCCCTTCCAGCCACAGAACCCAGAGCCCAGCTGACTCTGGACAGGGAGCTGGGAAGACTCGGGGGTGGGTGGGGTCTTGCGTTGCGCCAGAGCAGGGCTCCGAACCACCACAGGCAGCCCCAGAACTGTTGCCGCAGCGACAAGCAGGGCCCGTTACCCTGGTCTGGCTGCCCTCCCTGGCCTAAGGGGCGCATGGTCTTGTGACATCCCCTGCGTGCCTCTGGCAGCTGCAGCACATCCCCTGCCAACTGGAGAGGGAAAGGAACTCCAGGAGGACGAGGCGTTCCCGGTACGACCCTGGGAGGCGACAGAAGCAGGACAAGAGCCTTCCGGCGGGCCTGGTCACAGCCTGTTTAGCCCAGCGTCCCTTCAAAACACACACGGCCACTTCTCCTGTAATTGCATTTCCACATTTAGAGGCCGGCCTTTTAATTTTCTGTATTGTGTTAATTTCAGATGTTCTGATCTGGGTGACGCAGGCGGGCCTGGTCTCCTCAGACAGGGGGAAGCTAAGCAGGGTCCGTTCAGGTTAGAACTCAGATGGGAGACCAGCAAGGAAGCCCAGGGCTACGCAGAGGCAGACAAGGGCAAAGCACCTCTGTATACCTTCAGCCCTGACCTGGAGAGCCCAGGCTGGCTCCATCTTGTCAGATCTCAGAAGCTAAGCAGGGTTGGCCCTGGTTTACTACTTGGATGGGAGACCAGAGGCCCAGAGGCTGGCCATGGCAAACCACCACTGTTCACCTCTGGCCCTGAAAGCCCCGCGGGACTGCCATAAGCAGTGCTCCCTCTAAGCTGAGCTAGTATGAGCCAGCTCAGAGTTTTTTAGCCTCCAGCTCACACATTTTTGTCTTAGCTTGGGGAGGAGGGCTCCAGACCAAACTAATCTATGCAGCAGCAAAATTGCTCATTCACAACTTGAATGCCGGTAGCTCACAAAGTAGAATTTTTGCTCACAAGACTCCATAGCTTAGAGGGCGTATTGGCCATAAGTTGGCTGCAACCTGAGGGGACTTCCCATCATCTCAAATGCCGTTAAAATACTCTCCAGTACAATTCAGCCAAAGCGCCAAACACATAAGAATATAAGAACATGAGACAAGCCAGTGTTGGATCAGGCCAATGGCCCATCCAGTCCAACACTATGTCACACAGTGGCCAGAAATTCCAGGTGCCATCAGTAGGTCCACCAGTGGGGCCAGGATACCAGAAGCCCTCCCACTGCTGGCCCCCCCAGCACCAAGAAGACAGAGCATCACTTGCCCCAGACATAAGAACATAAGAGAAGCCAGTGTTGGATCAGGCCAATGGCCCGTCCAGTCCAACACTCTGTCACACAGTGGCCAAAAATACCCGGTGCCACCAGGAGGTCCAGCAGTGGGGCCAGGACACTAGAAGCCCTCCCACTGTTGCTCCCTCCCCAAGCACCAAGAAGACAGAGCACCCCTTGCCCCAGACATAAGAGAACGTCAGAGAAGCCAGTGTTGGATCAGGCCAATGGCCCGTCCAGTCCAACACTCTGTTACACAGTGGCCAAAAACACCAGGTGCCATCAAGAGGTCCACCAGTGGGGCCAGGACACCAGAAGCCCTCCCACTATTGCTCCCACCCACCAAGCACCAAGAATACAGAGCATCCCTTGCCCCAAACATAAGAGAACGTCAGAGAAGCCAGCGTTGGATCAGGCCAATGGCCCGTCCAGTCCAACACTCTGTCACACAGTGGCCAAAAATGCCAGGTGCCATCAGGAGGTCCACCAGTGGGGCCAGGACACTAGAAGCCCTCCCACTGTTGCTCCCCCCAAGCACCAAGAATACAGTGCATCACTTGCCCCAAACATAAGAGAACGTCAGAGAAGCCAGTGTTGGATCAGGCCAATGGCCTGTCCAGTCCAACACTCTGTCACACAGTGGCCAAAAACACCAGGTGCCATCAAGAGGTCCAGCAGTGGGGCCAGGACACTAGAAGCCCTCCCACTGTTGCTCCCCCCCAAGCACCAAGAATACAGAGCATCACTTGCCCCAAACATAAGAGAACATCAGAGAAGCCAGCGTTGGATCAGGCCAGTGGCCCGTCCAGTCCAACACTCTGTTACACAGTGGCCAAAAACACCAGGTGCCATCAAGAGGTCCACCAGTGGGGCCAGGACACCAGAAGCCCTCCCACTGTTGCTCCCCACCCCCCCAAGCACCAAGAATACAGAGCATCACTTGCCCCAAACATAAGAGAACGTCAGAGAAGCCAGTGTTGGATCAGGCCAATGGCCTGTCCAGTCCAACACTCTGTCACACAGTGGCCAAAAACACCAGGTGCCATCAAGAGGTCCAGCAGTGGGGCCAGGGCACTAGAAGCCCTCCTTCCCCCCCCAAGCACCAAGAACACAGAGCATCCCTTGTCCCAGACTGAGAGTTCCTATCGATACCTTGTGGCTAATAGCCACTGATGGGCCCCTGCTCCATATTTTAGTTATTTCAAGGGTCGAAGCTAGGGTTGCCGGGTCCAAATGAAAAGCTGGCAAGGGACTTACCGGGACACTCTGGGAGAGGGGAGGGAAGAGGCACAAAGTGCCTTCATCACCTCTGGGTGACGTAGGCATGTCGGGGATGTTGGGGGGAGACGCTCTGGTTTTGGGCAAAACTCTATGGTTTGAAGCTGATTCTACCATAGAGTTTTGCCCAAAACCCGAGCATCACTCCCCCGACATCACCGATGTGCCTATGTCAGTTCCAGGTGATGTAGGCACATCTTGTTTGGGGCAGTAACTCTCCCTTGCCAGCCAGGTGCCAGGGGGGGAGCGCTGGAAACCAGGGGGTCCCTTGCACACTGGGGGGACCTGGAAACTCTAGCCAAAGCAGCCAGCCCTGGCAACTGGCTCTACCCACTAACCTTCTTTGCCGTACCATGAATAAAATACATTTCTTCTATTCCACCCATTGCTCACCAGGAGCCGAGGAGAACAGATACCCTTCCTCCATTTTACCTTCACGACTGCCTTTTGAAGTACGTTGGGTGGGAAGTGTACGATTGGTCCAAAAATCACCCGTTGAGCATCCGAGGGATCTGAACCTGGGTCACCCTGCTCCAAATCAGACGTGCGCCACTAGGCACCTCCACCTCATAGAACGGAATCATAGAATCATAGAGCTGGAAGGGACCCCCAGGGTCATCTAGTCCAACTCTCCTGCACAATGCAGGCAATTCACAAATACTCCCACCCACCCCTTAACTGCTGTTGCACACCCAGAAGATGACCAAAAAATCCTCCAGGATCTCCAGCCAAACTGGCCTGGAGAAAAACTACTTCCTGACCCCAAAGTGGTGACCGGCATTTCCCTGGGTGTGTAAGAAAGGGCCATGAGAACTAAGCACTGAGGCAACCCTTCCTGCCCTCCCTCTCGTGAGCTGCCCAACTTCACACAATCAGCATGGCTGTCAGATGGCCATCCAGCCTCTGTTTGGAAACCTCCCAAGAAGGAGAGCCCACCGCTTCCCAAGGAAGCCTGTTCCACTGAGGAACCGCTCTGACTGTCAGGAAGTTCTTCCGAATGTTGAGCCGAAAACCCTTCTGATTTAATTTCAACCTTGTTGGTTCTGATCTGACCTTCTGGGGCAACAGAAAACAACTCCGCCCCATCCTCTCCATGACAGCCCTTCAAATACCTCTGGAGGAAAGATGTTGCCTGGGAACGTGGTGACCCTCTACAGATAGAGTGAGGGTGGAAGGGGAGGAGGCACGGTTGGCTGACAGGCAGGGTTGCCAGCCTCCAGCTGGGCCCTGGAGACCTCCTGGAATCACACCCAATCTCCAGACTACGGAGATCGTTTCTCCTGGAGAAAAGGGCTGCTTTGGAGGGTGGACTCTATGGACATTACACCCCCGCTGAGGTCACTCTGCTCCCTAGGCCCTGTCTTTCCCAAGCTCCCTCAAATCCCCAGGAATATCCCAATGCAGAGTTGGCAACCCTAGGTGTGAAACAGATCCACAGTAGGAGAAGAGATTGGATTTATACCCCGCCCTTCACTCGGCGTCTCAGTCACAACAGACACCCTTCCCTTCCCTTCCCCTCCCCAGCCCACCCAGCTGAGGGCTGAGAGAGCTCTTTCGAGGACGGCTCTTGCGAGAACAGCACTAAGAGAATTTTTATTTATTTATTATTTGTTAGTTTCGATTTATATCCCATCTTGCCTGCACAGGCAGGCTTGAGGCAGCATACAACAGATTAAAATGCAATAAAACACAGATGCATAAATGCAATACTATAAAATTCCATATAATCAACAAACTTGTGACTGACCCAGGGTCACACCAGTAGCTGCATGTGGAGGAGTGGGGAATCCAACCCAGTTCTCCCAGAGTCGAGTCTGCACTCCGAAGCACTACACTCAACTGGCCATTCCCTCCCCTCCCCAGCCCTCCCAGGCCAAAGCTACCCAACTAGTTTTCCCATCTCAAAAGGCTCGCACACAGGGCCCCTTTGCTCTTCTGCTTGCAAAAGGACCCCTGAGCCTCTCTCTGCCTTCCTGACGCCCAGAGATCCAAAGCTTCTGGGCCAGAGTTCCACTCTGAAGGGTGCTCTGGGGAGAAGCGAAATGCTTCTTCTTGTGTATGCACCATCTCCTTCCCTGGCGCCTTGAAAAAACGGGAGGGAGATTTATGACTTTATTATTGGAGCCGATAGATTAAATCTCGGGGGGGGGGACATAAATTATGCAGATGAGCTGTTGCTGCATTTTGCAGGGAAACATCCAACCATCGATTACCGCGCTGGGTGCGCATAAAAGCCTTCCTAGAGGCACAGAGTCGCTAGGCCCCAGCCAGGTGCCGATCTGTTGGACAGGAAGCAGCGCCCCTTGGGGTTTGCCCTTGCCAAACTGGGCGGAACAGAGAGGAGGCGAGTAGGTTTTCACAGCGGGTGACACATACAAACAGGGTCTGGGCTGGGGTCAGGCAGGCGGTGGTCACACACAATTTGCCATTGTTGCTGGGCAGGGCTGCCAACTCCAGGTTGGGGAATTCCGTGATGTTTGGGGGGTGGAGACTATGGAGGGGAGGGTTTGGGAGGTGAAGGACTTCAGTAGTGTACAATGCCAGAGAGTCCGCCCTCCAAAGCAGCCATTTCCTCCAGGGGCAATGTCCGAAAGAGAGAGATCACGGGACGGACTGTAGCTCATTAGGAAAATAACCGTGCTATAATAACCAAGTCGTCATTTAAACAATTAGAGCTAGATTCACAGAGAGAGCATTAAATTGCAGGGAAAATACGAAAGGTGAAAGGTCTCATCTGATGAATGTTTAAGTGAAACGGCTTAATGAGTGCCGCACCGTCATCAAGATATTTGAGACCCTGCACTTCAAAGGAAACGGCTTTAATGTTTTGTAAAGGAAATGACGCTAATGGTTTGCTTTCCACCAGACACACACAAATATTTGTCTCTCATTGTTTAAACCATGACTTCGTTATTATATCACGGTTGTTTTCCTAACGAGCTACGTTTTCTCCAGGGGGGCTGGTGTCTGCCGCCTGGAGACCAGTTGTCATTCCAGGGGTGTCTCCAGCCCCCACCTGGAGATTAGCAACCCTATGAGTTGGGTTTGGACTGATCAAAGCGACCCCCTCCCACCGGAACCGAGGCAGAACTGGCCCATCTCCTGCTTCTACCTGTCCACAAGCACGGCCATCGGGCCAAAACTCCGCGCGGCTTTGCCATACTGTCACAAATGAAAACAGGGCTGTGGGAATCAGTGCTCAGTCCGACGATGGGGGAAAGGGCCCCAGCTGGGGGGGGAGGGGTTATTTCCCTATTTTTGCTGCCCCACAAAGGTGTAAAGACCTGCTGCAGGTGTCCCTTGGCCCTGAGAGGCTTGGCCTCGGGACTGGATCCCACCCCTTTGTACTTGAGAGCTTTGCATAGGAGGAAACAGCACATGCTGGGCAGACCACCCACCCCCCCAGCAGACAGGGTTGCCATCTCCAGGTTGGGGGATTCCTGGAGGTTTTAGGGGTGCAGTGGGACTGTGGGAGAACTTGGCTGGGTGTCATGCCTTAGAGTCCACCCTGCACAGCACCCATTTTCTCCAGGGGAACTGGTCTCTGTCATCTGGACAGGGCTCTTTTTGCAGCAGGGACTCCTTTGCATATTAGGCGACACACCCATAATGTAGCCAATCCTCCAAGAGCTTGCAGAGCTCTTCTTACAGGGGCTACTGTAAGCTCTTGGAGGATTGGCTACATCAGGGGTGTGTGGCCTAATATGCAAAGGAGTTCCTGATAGAAAAGAGCCCCTGCATCTGGAGATAGAGTTGCCAGCTCTGGGCTGGGAAATACCTGGAGATTTTGGGGGTGGAGCTTCAGGAGGGCGGGGTTTGGGGAGGGGAAGCACCCACAGTAGGGTATGATGCCATTGAGTCCACCTTCCAAAGCTGCCGTTACCTCCAGGGGAACTGGTCTCTGTCGTCTGGGGATCACTGGTAATAGGGGGGGATCTCCAGGCCCCACCTGGAGGATGGCAACCCCATCTGGAGACCAACAGTGTTTATGGGGGATCTCCAGGTGCCACTTGGAGGTTGGGGACCCTCAGGGGTCATTTCGTAGAAGAACAGCTGCAGGAGCTCATTAGCATATGGTATGCTAATGAGCTATTAGGCTATTAGCATATGCCACGCCCCCTGACATCACCAGAAGTGATGTAAGAAGGGGAAGCAAAGGGGGCGGCATCTTCAAAAGCCCCCCTTCCCCGGCTGGCCTGGGTGGGGGAGCTAAGAGAGAAGGGGTTTAAAGTTTAAACTTCTTCTCATGAGAGTTGGGCCACAGAAGGAGGAAAGAGGGAAGGAAAGAGAGAGAGTAGAGAGAAGGAAAGAGTGAAAGAAAGAGGGAAAGAAAGAGAAGGAAAGGGGAGGGAAAGAAAGAGAGGGAAGGAGGGAAACAGGGAAAGGAGGAAAAAGAGAAGAGAAGAAGGTGGGAAAGAAAGAAAGAGAGAAGAGAAGAATGAGGGAAAGAGGAAAAAGAAAGAAGGAAAGGAGGGAATGAAAGAAATTTGGCGGCAATTCAGCCCCATTATATCCTATGGGCCATTGAAGTCAATGGTGAAAACATAGGGTATATTCTGGGGGCTGGAGGGGAGGGGTTTGATGGAGAAGATCCAAACTCACAGGATAGCTGATGGAGCCTCTTCCCAAGATACCCACCAAGTTTCGAGAACATTGGATCAGGGCGTCCAATTCTATGGGCCCCTAAACAGGTTGCCCTATTCACTCCATTGTTCTCTATGGTGGGAAAAAAGTAACTTTTTTCCCCACCATAGAGAACAATGGAAGGAATGGGGGTAACCTGTTTGGGGGCCCATAGAATTGGACCCCTGGTCCAATGTTCTCGAAACTTAGTGGGTATCTTGGGAAGAGGCTCCATCAGCTATCCTGTGAGTTTGGAGCCTCTCCCTCAAACCCCCTCCTCCAGCCCCAGAATATACCCTATGTTCTCACCATTGACTTCAATGGCCCATAGGATATAATGGAGCTGAAATTGACATTCGGCTGCCTGAAAGACTCCCCGGGACGCCGGCTGGGGGCGGGGCTTGGCTGCTGAGCTCCCGGAGCTGCGCTCCGGTGGGCTCCCCCCCCAAAAGACCCCTGGGGACCCTAACAGTGAACAGGCCAGAGCGGAGATGCCACCAGCTGGGGCAATCTGCACAGAAATGATCTTCTTCACCTCTGCCTCGGGAGGTGGTGGATGCTCCTTCGCTGGACATTTTCAAGCAGAGGCTGGACGACCCTCTTTCGGGTATGTTGTAGGTATGTAGGGCTACCTTTCGGCTCTGCTCCCGCAGAGTGCAGGGGGTTGGACTAGATGACCTGCAAGGTCCCTTCCAACTCTAAAATTCTATGATTCTATGATTGTATTTATCTTTGTCAAGAAAGAAACAGATTCGAAACATCTATGAGCCACCTTTCTCCCATGTGGAACTCAAGGAGGCTTACAAGAGACACAAAAGACAGCCCTCATAACACCCAGAAAAGTCACCATTTAAAAACTCCAAATAGGAATGACAATAATACGAGCTGAATCAGTCAAAATGTAGTCCGCTACCTCCTGAAGACTGACCAGAGGAGGCTGTTCCATTAGTTGCCGTGGGGCTGCCACTAGAAGGGCCCTGCCTCGTGCACCCACCAAATGAGAGTCTTTAATTGGTGGGAGAGCCAGGAGGGCCCCTCCCCATGATCTTATTTCCCAGGCATGAGCGGTTGGGGAAAGGTGGTCCTTCAGATCCCCTGGTCCCAAGCCACGTAGGGCTGTAGAGGCCAAAACCAGCACCTTGAGTTGGGCTCCAGAGTGGATTGGCGGCCAGTAAAATTGCTGCTGCGGTATTGGGAACATGTGCTCCCAGTACTTAGTCCTGACCAGCTCTCTAGCCACAGCATTCTGCACCAGCGGCAGCTTCTGAACACTCTTCAAGGGTAGCCCCAAGAAGAGTGCATTGCAGCAGTCTAGTCTAGATGCAATTCCTTCCTGGCTATCTCCCACTTAGTGGCCTGGATTTTAACATCGGTACTGTTGAATCGATATTGGTGGCCTGGACTTTAACATCAATATTGTTTGGTGAAGTGGTGAAGTGCGCGGACTCTAATCTGGGAGAACCGGGTTTATTTCCCCACTCCTCCACTTGCACCTGCTGGAGGACCTTGGGCAAGCCATAGTTCTGTCAGAGCTGTCATTGAAAAAGAGCAGTTTCTGTCAGAGCTCCCTCAGCCCCACCTCCCTCACAGGGTGTCTGTTGTGAGGAGAGGAAGGGAAAGGAGATTGTCAGCCGCTCTGAGACTCCTGTGGGTAGTGAAGGGCAGGGTAGAAATCCAATATGAGAGCCAGTTTGGTGTAGTGGTTAAGTATGCGCACTCTAATCTGGGAGAAGCGGGTTTGATTCCCCACTCCTCCACTTGCACCTGCTGATGTGACCTTGGGTCAGTCTCAAGCTCTGGCACAGCTGTTCCTGAAAGAGCAGTTTGTGTTAGAGCTCTCTCAGCCTCACCTACCTCACAGGGTGTCTGTTGTGGGGAGGGGAAAGGAAAGGAGTTTGTAAGCCGCTCTGAGACTCCAAGTGAAGGGCGGGGTTGTTAGGAGGTGAACTTTGAAAATGCTTTTATTTGTTATTTTCTGACCTGCATGCACACCAGGAATGGTGCCAGCAAGTGTCT